>CM020179.1:39856082-39910384 GCA_009805545.1 Oryza longistaminata
GCAGCGAATTTTTCAGAAGTAGCAGATCGAGAGGAAATTGAGGTATATAACCTGGTCTCTGAACAGGAAGGCCTTCTTCTTCCCAAAATCGAAACACACCTTCTTTGGCTCAGGGAATCCACCGGCCTGCATGGCCAAACACACAGAAAATCAACCATGGCGATCTTGCCGGAAAATAGAGTTTTATTGCTGCCACGTACCTTGGCGCTGTTGAGCTTCGAACTCGCTGCCGCCTGCCGCCTGGTTCACCACTCGACTTGGCCGCATCCGGAGGGGATTGGGCACACAGCGCCGGTGGGAAGGCGGCGTGGAGGGGGCTGCGCGGTGGAGGGACGCCGGTGGATGGGAGAGAGGAGGCGGCGCGGTGGGGAGAGAGGCGGCGCAGGAGGTGGGGGAGCGATGGATGAGAGAGCTAGGGTTTGGCGTGGATATTTTTCAATATTTTTCTTTCCATTGGCCGCCTGAGGTTTCGCCCTCCCACGTCGAACCGTCGGATCATGATCTGATGTACTAAATATTGCTGACAGATGATTGATTACTAAGTTTTGCTGACATATAATTGGTTTCTACTCTTAATATTGCTGACAGATATTTTGACCCAAAATAAATTTAGAATTGCTGACATATAACATGTCTTATTACATAGTATTGCCGACATATAATTTGCCAAAAACTTTTACTAACAGATAATCTATCAGTGATTGTTTATTTTTACCGACAGATGTCTGTTGGTAATGTAGTGTTATGGTGTAGTGACACCCCCTACTCTTAAAAGAACAATACGTACTGGAGCAGTAGTACTGTAATAAAGGTTTATCTTGGTCGATCTGCTGTTCGTTCTGGCTCATATGCATCATTGCATCAATGCATGATAGGGGTAAGCCATAACTAACAGATCAATGAGACCCCTTGTCCTGACCAAAATGTTTAATTATAGTGCTAATATATCATTGCTGCAAGTAGGGGGAGATTAGCATTAGTCAATCGTTAACCACCCTTGGGGCCAATTCGTTACGCTGCCGTACTTGTACTCTTGCGTGTTCGCTCGCTTCTCGCATCACGCTGCTTGCCCTGCCATTAGAGACGCTGAAGCTAGCGTCTCAGGGCATGCACGCATGCGCCCATGCCATTATGCCTAGCTCCATGACCGGTTTGTCCTTTTTGTCCTGTACGTGTTAGAATTGTTCTGCTCTCAAGTTGTTTCTGCGTTCGAACTGGCCTTGCGTGAATTGATCACCAGCTAGAGCTGCAACTTTCTTTTTATTAATCATCGTTGAGAACACTGGAGAAGCAACTAAATAGACAGGTATCTGACAAATTGGTTCATCTCTGATCATGCAACCAATGATACTGTAGGGCCTGTAGCGAGATAAGGCATGCAGCGACGGAGTGTGAAAGAATGACAAAGAGCTGGGCCCTTGGTAGTAGGGTCCAACTGTTCTTGATCGATGAACCTATAATTCGATATGATCTGGAGTACTTCGTAGTATTAGCTACGAGTACATCCAGGTCACTCGAAGAAGAAAAAAAACCTAAAAACTGATCTGATCTGATCTGATAATCATCAGTGCTTGCAGAATCATCCGGCAAGAAAATACGTAGTAATATCGGAGTGCCATCACTCTGCTGGTTTCAGATCCCTGTCAACTTCGTAGGCCGGTGACAATGTGCAGTGCCATGACTTGATCGGCAATCCAATTGGACATTATGACCCCAGCGTGACAGTAATCGGTAGATGCGACCTGCTGGCGTGTCGTAATCCCGGAGTTAATACCGTGACACAATATTACCGCCACTGTCTCCAAATTCTACCCGGAGTCATCCCTGCAACGACTATGTGGTGTAGTAGTAGTTCACGTAGTACGTCGTTTACCGTTTCTAATCTCCACGTAGATACTGCTAAACTGACAAAGCGAGCCGCGTTTTGCCCATGTTTAGGCTTGGACGCTTGGTCGATCGATCGACAAATGCACGCAGTGGTAGTGTGGACCGGTTCATCACAGAGAGAGCAGTGTACGTAAGCTGCTAAGCCAGCTAGCGAGCAGTGACATCTCCATCAACACAAACTCCCCGGAGAGCGAAAGGCACGGGCCGGCTGCGCTGAGCACCTAGCCAAATTTAACAAACCAACAGTTATGGTAGTACGTGCTAGCTGACTAGCCCCCATTAATCATCAGATGACATTCAGTAGCTCTACCTTTGACCATTCCAACACTCAGATTTAGTAGTAGCAGTGAAAATTATTAGACATGCATACGATTCAATGGCGATGTTGCAACAATGATCGATCCAATTCAGATTTTTTTTTCCACGCGTGCAGTAGATACACAAATGTTAGCTTTCTTGGACAGTTACACATACCTTTGCAGCAGCAGAAGTGCAGCTAGAGAAGACAAGGAAAAGAAGAAAAAAACTTACAGGGAGAACAGTAGAGTAGATGGATGTAGTAGTAGAAGACATACTAGTGGTAGCTAGTGGTCGTCCTTAAGAAGCGTTTTAACCACAGCTTAATCAAAGGCTTAATCAAGGTGATCGTGATGAGTAACTACACCGAGCTAGGGTAGGTAGACAGTCGGGTCCGGGACGTCCGTCCAGCAGCTCCCGGCGTTCCAGTACGCCGCCGGCGGCACGTCGCCGAGCTCGAAGATCCCCGCGTCCAGCGACGTGAACGGCGTCATGTCGGCGACGGTGGCGGCAGTGGGCGCCGTCGTCTGTCCGGCGAGTAGAACGGAGGCGATCCCGTCCTCGGTCTTCGCCTGCGCTGCGAAGCTGGAAACACCGGGAGAGGCGGCGCGGAGGAGGGGCGAACAGCGACGCGAGCGCTGCCGCTTGGTCGGCGAAAATCGGCGCCGGAGGTGGCACGTCTTTCGGGAAGGGGTTCGTCGTCGTCGTCGCGTGGTTTATGACGGCGATGGTGTTCGACGACGGCGGC
The DNA here is from genome assembly GCA_009805545.1 of Oryza longistaminata. Classification (NCBI taxonomy): domain Eukaryota; kingdom Viridiplantae; phylum Streptophyta; class Magnoliopsida; order Poales; family Poaceae; genus Oryza; species Oryza longistaminata. The sequence goes on from CM020179.1 coordinate 39,859,015, forward strand.
CGGTATCGTCGGGGTCGTCGCCGCGGCGGCCGTGGCTCGTGTTGCCGCTACCGCCGCTACTGGATCGTGGGGACGACGCCGAGGCGCGCCGCTGTTCTTGGCGTTGTCAGTTGCCGCCGTCGGCGTCACGGGGCCGAGGACGCAGCGACAGCTGCCGCTACGCTTGGTCTTGCGGCAGCCGCCGCCGACGGGGACGTTGCGGAGGACGCCGCCCTTGGTCCAGTACCGGCGCGCGAGCTCTTGCAGAAGTGGCCGCGCTGCGAGAGGTTGTAGTTGTTGTAGTAGCAGAACTTGGTGTTGGTCGACTCGCACCGCGGGCACTTCACCGCCTCCGGCGACGGTATCCCGCCGCACCGCGACGCCGCGGCCCTGCTGCGCCTGCGCGCGCCGGATGTCAGCCGCCGCCGCGCCGCCGAACAGCGCCCGGCGAGCCCCGGATGGACTGGAACTCCTGCATGAGGCAACGACCGATCGATCGAAGCAGCAGCAGCAGCAGCTAGCTAGCTAAGCTCGCTCGCTCGGTTCTAGAACAATCTAGAATCAAACACCGCCTCCACGCGCTCACTGGATCATCCCGCTATCTTGGTGGGTGCACGCTGCCTTGTCGACGAGCTGAGCGCGCGCGGCGAGATCGAGCTAGCTGCCTCCACCCGCTCAGCTCCTCCTCTGCATCACACAACACGAGCGGGTAAATATCTACAACTCCGGCCGGCAGCAAAATTACGAGGCTGTCCCTACAATGACCTGACCAAAATGCCCTCACACGCCGGTACAGTTCATTACCCTGTACTGTACGAGTTAAATGTACCGGCATATGAACGGTACGGTGGCCGTGTAGAGAGCTATGCTCTCAGATCATTCTGCTCAGCAACAGTGTCACCTGTCCCCTTGACGTCTTAACCTGCGTGTTATGTAAAATCTGCTTCTCAGTAGCCATTGGTTCAGCTAAAAGTTTTAATTTAATCGTGATCTGCGCACTGCATCTGCGTAATGTCGAGAGAGATCATCTTGTTAGTTGTTGGACTTCCCAGGATAACGCCATGAGGGTTCGCATCTATTGGTTCGATCAGTGTGTTGGCCGGAAGAGGCAAGGCAAGTGGGGCGGGCCGTGGTTGAACCTGCGCCTCTCGTTTCCGTCGACGCTTTTGGCTTTCTTTCGAGATGGTCACGTAGAACCAACCACTTTGGTATTCCATTTTGGAATGCTCGCTGCCTGTCACGCTATCCTGGCAAACATTCTTAACTAACGTATCTGATCTGCCAGAAAATTATTGCACACCCTTCCCGTCACGGTTGCATATATACAGTGCTCCTCCAATTCCTAATTTGTTCTCAAAATTACAGTAATTTTGTTGAAGACATTGATGTGTGAAGGCAGCAGCTAGCTACTGAAGTACTAATCTGCATGCGTCTGTCATCGCCGTCCATATAGGCATATAGCACAGGGCGGTGTGCTGGAGAACGAATTTGGCAGGTAGAGAAGCGTCAGGTTAGTGGGAACTGGGAAGAGAGAAACCCGCAAGCATGGTGCTGGAGAGATGGAGTACAGGCGGCGTGCGGCACTGCAGGGCCGGCGTGTCCGTCCATGACCCATTATTAATTGGGGCGAACGAATAGTCGCCCCGGCGCCCGATCGTGTCGCGGTCATGGGACGTCACGCGGAGTCAAGGACCACGGCTCACATCAACGACGACCCGCGCGTCGACCTGCCCCTCCCCGCCCGTGCAATGCTCGCTCTCCGTCTCCATCGATCGATCGCGCGACGACGCCTGCGTCGATCGACCGCTCTAGCTTGCTACACACGCGTAAGCGCGCGCGACGACGGCAGTGATCGATCTATCTAGTTCTCGATCGCTAGCCGAGCGTGGTGGCCGGTAAGTAATGGCAACATCGTCTGGGTGGGTTGTTCGCGTCGGCACGTCGCGCTCGGTGCGACAGTGCGGCCGGCGCCACTGCGCCTGCGAGGTCGCTGGAACTTGGAAGTATCGAGACGTACTGTACCTGTTGGCACGTACAGTGGTACGTATGGCCGCGATCGATGACGTTGGAAACATCTTGCCTGGAATAGTAATTGTGGCCACATCAGAAAACGCAGGACACGTCGGCGAATTGAACGTGCGTTACACCTTTTTCTCCTCAGTCCGGCTCGCTCTGACGGACGGTTAACGTCGTCGCTAATTATAGCAGTAGTGCAAGCCGGGGCCGCGGGCGCGGGGGCGGTGGTTCCGCTGCAGAACTGCACCCGGCCCGTCCGTCTACATTTGGGCAGGCTTAAGCTAGGCTGCGCTGTTTTGCTGTCCACCCCGCACCCGCACACGTCCGCGCTGTCGCGTCGCGTCGCTCCTTGAAAGCGCGGGTCGTTTCTCCCGCCTACCTTGCTGCGTCGTCGTCCTACCCCGTCCCGGGCAGGGCCGTGCCCGCGCGCACGCGTCCGCTTGCGTGCGTGTTTCCGGGGTAAGATTGCGAGCATGACATTGTCCACAGCGTAATATAGTACGACGACGTCGGCTTGCCCGGCCGTGCCGGAGGGGCCCCCCGTGCCGGCCGGGTACGCGGCCACTCCTGATCTCAGTGTACGTACCTGCATGCGTCAGGCGCACGGCCGTCCCCGGCGCGCCTGCCGCGCAGCGTGCGCACACGCACGCACGGACGTGCTCGAGCCACGACGCTGCCTGCGGCCCACTGTTTGTTCGCCATCCGGGGCTCGGTGCAGCAGCGTCCCCCGGTCCAACGTCGGTGCGCACTGTGCGGGTGCGGCTATGCATTCACCTGCAAAAACGTACGTATTTGGCCCACACCTGATGTGCAAGATGCGTCCATGGAGGCGGTAGGCATGGACGACCCGGCTGCAGGGCTGCTCGTATACGTGTGTGGATAACGTACTACGTGCTGCTAGCCAGCTGCCATGGCAGGCCATCCTCGATCCCATGCAATGGCAATGCATGCATCGATCCTGTGGAAATTGGAAAATGACTACCCCAGGCCAGGCCTAGCTTGTCATTTTGTTGTCAGCGTGGAAACTTCAATTCCACTGTTCTAACATGCATGCAGACGACGACGTACGTACGCGCGTACTCGTACGTGCTGTCGACCAACCAGCGGATTGAAAACGCTTGGGAATACGATGCTATTCCCTCCGTCCTAATACGTAGCAACCTAGTCCATTATAGATTCATACTCATGAAACTATATTTGCATTTATAGTTCCAGAATGTGTCATTTTAGGTTGCTATATATTAGGACGGAGAGAGTAATCAGTAGCATCGATCTTACATGTAGAGTACTCCTACACATGGCAGGGGATTAGTCTGGTGGTTGCAGCTCATTAGTACTACTGGACAATAGTAATTGATTAATTGCTAATTGGCGAAGTAACTACTCATTTCATCCTAAAATAAATTTATTTTTCACTCAATCTATACGTACCAATACAAAACCTAAAAAACCATATACCCCCACTTTACACTACTCCATAATCAATTTTTACAGACGTTCAAAATCGATTTACACAAGCATCTGGGTGGCCCGCTTGCATCTAAGTGTCTGTGAAAATCAATATTCTTTCATGCGGGTAGCGCAACCGCTTACAAAAATTATATTTTCGCAAGCGGCCAAGCGGGTGCTTAAGACATATGTCTGCAAAAATAATTTTGATGAAAAAAAGAATTCCAAAAAAAAAATCTAGAAACCCTAGCTAGAACGCCAAAGTCGTCACTCCCAGATCCACTATCATCATCGTTGACACGTCGAAGCCTCCACCGCCATCGCTTGAAATCATTGGATCCGTCCCTCCCATTGGCAGATCAGCTCACAAGGGGGGCAGAGAGGCGGCTGGATCTACGCGAGATTGGGAAGGGTCCTCAGATCTGTCCTTTCCGTCACCGTCGCCATCGGATCCTCACAGGAGGGGAAAGGGCCACCGGATCTGTCCCTCCCATCGATGCCACTAGCGTGATTTGGACAGCCCAAGACCGCCGTTGCCAGGAGTGGAAGTGGGAAAGGGAGTACTAGGAGGGAGGGGTGCTAGGCCTAGGGAGTGTGAGTAGGAGAGGGGGTGGGAGGGAGAGAGGTTGGACGGGGAAGGAGTGGAGAAGTGAGAGAGGGAGAGGAGATGGAGGGAAAAAATAATGGCACGAGAGAGATGGGCATTTCCGCATACGCACTGTGGTAGAGGGAAACATCTGACTACGCAAACTTAATGGCCCGCTTACGAAAATAAGCTATTTGGCATGCAGGCCTCTTAAAATGTTTGCTGCTCACGCTAGGAAATTGATTATTGCATGCGAACGCCATTATGGTCCACCTAGAGCTTCTAGGGGTCTCGTTTGCAAAAATCAATTCTGTAATAGTGTTATCAAATCTCAGTGCAATTATTCCTCTTCTTTTCTACTCACACAGTATATACCCTACTTTCACAAATTCCCATACGATGGTTATATATTAAAAATATACTTATTTTAGGACAAATAGAAATGATTAAAAATAAACTTAATTGTTATGAGACGAATCGAGTAGGTACTAACTAGTTATGGTAGGGTTCTCTTGTCTTGCATAGGTGCAGTACATACGGTTTAGGTAGCTAGTGACATTCATCCGTTGGCCTGCTCGAGTGCTCAGTCCATTTTGGTGCCAATTAACACATGTAGCTCTGGGAGTAGCCCGGCCGGTGTGAGGAGCACGAATCACTACGGCACGTGCCCGGTTGTCGACATGTCTCGGTCGCCTTTAATTCTACGTACGTACGAACGTGTTCAAGACCATTCACATGATCTCCTGCTACGTTAGCTACTCCCTCCGTCCCAATTTCGTTTATGGATCGGAGCGCGAGTCTCGTTTTTTTCCCTGTTGGATATACTACCTCCATCCCAAAATATTTAACGTCGTTGACTTTTTTAAAAATATTTGACCGTTCGTCTTATTCAGAAATTTAAATAATTATTAATTCTTTTCCTATCATTTGATTTATTGTTAAATATACTTTTATGTATACATATAGTTTTACACATTTCACAGAAGTTTTTAATAAGACGAACGGTTAAACATGTTTAAAAAGGTCAAGGACGTCCAACATTTAGGGAAGGAGGGGTAGATGTGTAACGGTCGATAGATGCATGGATTCTTCTCTATGAGAAAAAACGATCGAGCACAAGACCGGATTATTAGCTAACTAGCTCTGGGTCGATGGCTTATCGTAGTACTCCCTCCGTTTTTTAATAGATGACGCTGTTAATTTTTTCTCACATGTATGATCATTCGTCTTATTAAAAAAATTTACGTAATTATAATTTATTTTGTTATGAGTTGTTTTTTCACTTATAGTATTTTAAGTGTGATTTATATCTTATATATTTGCATAAAATTTTTGAATAAGGCGAATGGTCAAACATGTGAGAAAAAGTCAACGGCGTCATCTATTAAAAAACAAAGGTAGTACTTGCTGTGTAATTTGTTAGGTCAAATAGCTCCACCGGGTACTTGTCAACATATATCCGTCGTGCTCGATCGATCGATCGATCTCCATCGAGTGATGCTTAAGCAATCTGTCCATCTAGCTAGGACACACTAAGGTTAATGACTGTTAGGTGAGGTGACGAACAGGTGACAGGCGATGCGTGTGATCGATCGATGTGGCCACTCGATGTCCAGGCAGAGCAGAACACACCGCGCCTAACAAAGAGCTCAATTCAGCTTGAAACATATACATACGTACTCCTACACATGGTGAATTAACAGAGAGCTTAGAGAGATTATGCCGCACTGATCGAACTGACGAGTTATCAGCTCGCTAGTGTGATTGTGTGAAGGAGCAAGTGTAGTAGTAGTGGTTAGACGCGGCTAGCCAGACAAGACAGCGTGACAGACGGCGAGGGAGGACTCTGCGCCTCTGCGGGGATCGCCCAAAGGCCCCAATCGCGTTGCTTTCGGTGATGCCCCCGCTAGTGATGGATGGCTGTGGATACATCATGTGTACAGTAGAAAGCGACGCCACGGCCGGCACTGGAGCCGGCCCGGCCGTCATCTCCGATCATGGTTCGGTTTCTCGACGAGATCTCACGATCGTAATTGGGCCCTCCCAGTGCTTCTTGGGAACGGCTGAGAAAAATGATCCATTTGAGTTTCATTAGATTGCTTTCGAATCTAGTTAAAACAAGCGGATTGTCTCACCCAGTTTTACACGTGATTAGACAAAAGTAGATTTAGATTTGCTGTGTACAGCTCTTAACTTTTGATTTCATAAAGATAACTGTAACTTATCTCGACGAAATGCTTTAATTTGATATACATCTCTTAATGTATATTTCAATAGATACAGTTGTATTTTCTATACAATGGTTTTTATTAAAATTCTTTGTATGAATTGGATTTCATACACAGCTATTTAACTTTGTTAATTTCTATACAATCGTATTTAATTTGTATAAACAACCAATACACACCGTTATAATTTGGATCTATCAAGATATCCACCGATCAATATATTTATCTAATTCCTTAATTACTGTTAGAGTTTCTATCATCCAGACCTAATGCAATGCCATTTTTGCTTGCCACAGGCGTATAGTAAATAGTAGGTAGATTTGTTTAGAATTTGAATTTCTCTCGATGAGGTTTAGCTCGAGATACTTCATACTTGCATCTCACTATCTCAGACTCTTGAGATATTGATTCAGACAATAAATTATCCCCTGCCGGTCCATGCCAATTATACGTACATGTAGAATCTGAGTTCACATATGGGTGTGTTCGCTACAGCCGACTCCCAACGTGCACAGTACGTACGGAAAACGGAGCAGTCTATTAGCATACGATTAATTAAGTATTTGCTATTTTTTTTTAAAAAAGTATCAATATGATTTTTTAAGCAACTTACGTATATAAACTTTTTGCAAAAAAAAAAACTGTTTAGCAGTTTGAAAAGCGTGCGTGCGAAATACGAGGGATAGGGGTTGGGAACACCCAGCATCAAACACAGAGCACCTAGTTATATCAAAAGGTCTCACTAAAATAGGAGTATGTCAAGAAATCTCATCTGACTAATTCAAACATTAGGCGTCATGATGAGAATGGTTAGGATATGGATTTAACCTAAACCGTTTTAAGTGAGTTCGTTGATCCATGGTTTAATAGGTTCAATCCATCACAAGTCCATTATATCAATAGGTTATCTATGGATATCCAAATGGATCGGCTACATTACTAGTAGACAAAAAAAAAATCTCTTATTGCATGTATGTAAAACTCGAACCCAAAATATTTAAACTCGCGTTCACACTATAAAAACTTATCGAATTCAGTCGAATTTTGGTGGGATAATTTATTGCACAGAGAAGCAACTTTGTGTAAATTTTGAGCCCTTTTATACATGTGGGGCCCACGATGCATTACTAAGACAAAAAAATTCTAGTTACATATGTGTAAAACTCGGACCCAAAATTTTTAAACTCGCATTCACACTATGAAAACTTGTTAAATTTAGTTGAATTTTGTAGGAATGAATTATTATATAGAGAAGCAACTTTGTACAAATTTTTGAAACAATTATACGTGTGAAGTCATTTTGGGTTGAACCCCTTAAACCTAGGTTCTAATGATTTGATCCGTTTGATCCATTTATATTTTTGGAGCGAGCCTAAAAATTCGTTAGGACAAATTTACGGATAGGTCTAGTGGATAAATGGATCGACCCTAACCATTCCCATCCCGAATTAGGCGCAAATCCAACATGGTTCTTCATAAAATTCCCAACATATGAAACACACATGCTCTCCCTCTCCAACTTCCCCGCTCACAGCTAGCCTACACCTCACCAGTTTCTCCAAAGCCATTGCTTCCTGCTTCCCTCTACATAGTAGCACCGATGAACTTGCATCTCATCCCTCCTCCGCACGACGGCGTTGACCACGACACCATTAATCTTCCTCATCATCAATAAAGTTCTTACGTGCCACCATCTTCCCCTATCTTGATGAAGAAGACACTACACCATTGACCGCCTCCAAAACTAGTTGTCATACCTTCTCTATTAGTACGTTGATTTTAGTTCACCATCCTCCTCTAGGCCACAACTTCGGATGAACCACCACTTTTATTAGACATGACTCTAAGCAAACTACTACCCTAACCATAAATTCCAAATCCAATAGGCCAGTTTCTACGTATTGCCGTTGCAAAGAGGAGAAGGACGCTCTCATTGTAGAAAAGGGGAATGCTCTTCATCACCATTATTGCTAGAGTTTGAGCTCAAGGAAACTCTTCAGAAGGTGAATATTGGAGCATAGTTTAATGGTGAGAAATTTTAATCCTAGGAGACTGAGAAAATAGCACTACTCAAATACTCATTGACTATTGCCTTGTTCTTATTTAGAGGAAGGAGGGTTTTTGCATCGAATGGACCTGCAACAACTGACTATATATAAAAGGTGATTTGTTTTCTATCACGATGGTATACATCGGTTTTGTTGGCATGAAAAGGACCATTGTTCTTGATGGTCCTTTTCACCGTACTCCATCCGTCCCTAAAAAACCAATCTATAACTGGATGTGATACATCTAGTACTATGAATCTGGACATACTATACCTATGTCTAGTCTAGATTCATTGTACTATAATATGTCACATCCAGTTCTATATTTACTTTTTTTTTATGGAGGGAGTACTCATCATCGTCATTGCTTATGTTTTGATATATTTTTTTAAAAATTCCATTGCAACGTACAGGTATAAGACAGAATAAGAAAGATGACGAGTTAATTTATGACATATAGGCTGTGTTTAGATCTAAAATTTGGATCCAAACTTCAGTCATTTTCCATCACATCAACATGTCATACACACACAACTTTTCAGTCACATCATCTCCAATTTCAACCAAAATCCAAACTTTGGATCCAACTAAACACAGCCATAGTAGAATTCAAACTTCGCCAGTGTGCCATATCATACAATCTATGTTTCCGCGGCTTGTGCGTTGCAGAGCGCTGATGTTAACGTTACATCGGAGTATCTAATAGATTAATTTCCTCTTATATATTCGATGAAACCGTCACATATAGTTCCACGTACTGCGGCCCACTGTTTGTTCGCCATCCGGGGCTCGGTGCAGCAGCGTCCCCCGGTCCAACGTCGGTGCGCACTGTGCGGCTATGCATTCACCTGCAAAAACGTACGTATTTGGCCCACACCTGATGTGCAAGATGCGTCCATGGAGGCGGTAGGCATGGACGACCCGGCTGCAGGGCTGCTCGTATACGTGTGTGGATAACGTACTACGTGCTGCTAGCCAGCTGCCATGGCAGGCCATCCTCGATCCCATGCAATGGCAATGCATGCATCGATCCTGTGGAAATTGGAAAATGACTACCCCAGGCCAGGCCTAGCTTGTCATTTTGTTGTCAGCGTGGAAACTTCAATTCCACTGTTCTAACATGCATGCAGACGACGACGTACGTACGCGCGTACTCGTACGTGCTGTCGACCAACCAGCGGATTGAAAACGCTTGGGAATACGATGCTATTCCCTCCGTCCTAATACGTAGCAACCTAGTCCATTATAGATTCATACTCATGAAACTATATTTGCATTTATAGTTCCAGAATGTGTCATTTTAGGTTGCTATATATTAGGACGGAGAGAGTAATCAGTAGCATCGATCTTACATGTAGAGTACTCCTACACATGGCAGGGGATTAGTCTGGTGGTTGCAGCTCATTAGTACTACTGGACAATAGTAATTGATTAATTGCTAATTGGCGAAGTAACTACTCATTTCATCCTAAAATAAATTTATTTTTCACTCATTCTATACATACCAATATAAAACCTAAAAAACTATATGCCCCCACTGTACACTACTACATAATCAATTTTTACAGACGTTCAAAATCGATTTACGCAAGCGTCTGGGTGGCCCGCTTGCATCTAGGTGTCTACGAAAATCAATATTCTTTCATGCGGGTAGCGCAACCGCTTACAAAAATTATATTTTCGCAAGTGCTTAAGACATGTGTCTGCAAAAATAATTTTGATGAAAAAAAGAATTCTAAAAAAAATCCAGAAACCCTAGAACGCCAAAGTCGACACTCCCAGATCCACTATCATCATCGTTGTCATGTCGAAGCCTCCACCGTCATCGCTTGAAATCACTGGATATGTCCCTCCATTGGCAGATCTGCACGCAAGGGGGGCAGAGAGGCGGGGGGAGCTACGCGAGATTGGGAGGGGTCGTCAGATCTGTCCTTCCCGTCGCCGTCGCCATCGGATCCTCACAGGAGGGGGAAGGGCCACCGGATCCGTCCCTCCCATCGATGCTACTGGCAGGATTTGGACAGTCCAAGGCCGCCATTGCCAGGAGTGGAAGTGGGAAAGGGAGTACTAGGAGGGAGGGGTGCTAGGCCTAGGGAGTGTGAGTAGGAGAGGGGGTGGGAGGGAGAGAGGTTGGACGGGGAAGGAGTGGAGAAGTGAGAGAGGGAGAGGAGATGGAGGGAAAAAATAATGGCACGAGAGAGATGGGCATTTCCGCATACGCACTGTGGTAGAGGGAAACATCTGACTACGCAAACTTAATGGCCCGCTTACGAAAATAAGCTATTTGGCATGCAGGCCTCTTAAGATGTTTGCTGCTCACACTAGGAAGTTGATTATTGCATGCGAACGCCATTATACAGGATGTAGGGCTATTACCTGATAGCTCAGGGGCCCGAACCTGTATAAAAATCCCTGTCTCCATCTCTTTTACCTCAGTCTCGCGTATATCCTAGCACCGACGATCCCCATACTGTCCAAATACCGTAGTCGAGACATCAAACGTCGACAGTGGCGCGCCAGGTAGGGGGATTTTGGTGCTTCAGGATTTCGACAAGATGAGTTCAAAAGACGGATTCTCCAACAACAAGCTACTCGACGACTTCGGCTGTGAGGAGATCTAACCCGACTGAAATACATCTTCCGACCAGATCGGAACCATCATCGTCATCGACAACTTGGTCTATCGAGATCATCCAAGCCTCAAGCTCCGCGGCGTACCAAAAGATGTCAGATCATATGATGTCGAACGAGTACGCAATAAGGTGATTGGTAGATTGGTTTTTCGAATTGATCTACTAATTCCGTAGATATATCTGGCATATATCTACAAAGGTACGCAATATTTTATATGCAATTTATCGTACCTATTCAGATCATACAGCATTGTCAGATCTATAATTTATTATGTTTACCTAGAGCATGCTTCTTATACAATATCCGTTGTGCGAGTACTTCCGACGATAGGCCAACTATGGTCTAACGCTGGGGGCTCGCTCCGTTCTCTCCTGTATAAATCATGTTTGTTTACGGTTTACATAAATACCCACTACTAGAAAAATCATTTGTTGCCACGAAAAAAATCGTGGCATCAATACTAAAATTGTGGCAATAGATACATGTTGCCACAATTGTAAAATCGTTGCTAGCCGTGGTAATAAACAGCGTGGTAATAGGTTATTGCAACGATTTTTATTTTGTGGTAATAAATTTAGATGTTGCCACGGAATGGATGTGGCAAAAAGTCATATTGCAACACTTCACATCGTTGTAATAAAAATTATTGCCACCACTCCATATGTAGCATTAGTTTTACGTACCAAATTAAAAGTTCAAATATTAGTCTATCATCCTATCTATTTATATCTACTTTTTTTTATTTCGTGTCTTGGCTAGGATTCGAACCCAAGACCTGTCCTTCACGCGCGCTCTCCTTTACCAACTCACCTACGCATCAATTCTGTTGGAAAATGCATATCGTTCTATTTGAGCCTAGCTAACTGAGATTTGAATCATAAATTTGAATATATAAAAGATTTCAAATGAAAAAGATATCACCTATAAAATTGTAGATCTCGTCGAGAGCTATAATTTCCACATAAAATTTGTCTCAATCCGTGTCCATATGAAAAAATTAAGTTAAATTATGAGACGGCAGTTTTTTTATTGCAACGAATTTGTTGATCGTGGCAACAAAAAATAGTGAAAAGTACCATGTACTATATAAATTGCCACAAAAATAAAAATTGTGGCGATAGAACATGTTTTTTACAACAGTACAATTTTTTGTTGTGATATCTCATTTTCTATTGCAACAAAAGTACTAAATAAAACAACGATTGTAGATAGTTGCAATAAAAAATAATTATTTGCCACCGAAAAATTATCATTGCAATAGTATAATATATCGCTACGAATTATTTTTTGTTGTAATAATTTGGTGGCAATAGCTCAATTATCATGTAGTGCATCATATATCACATAGCGAGACATAATAAGAAGAAAGTTGCCAACCGATGCTAAAAATACAATGTTCTATTATTAAGCAAAACTGATTTTTTTTATTTTTATTTTTTTAGTCTGGTCTAACCATAGTTGATCAGATCTTGTTAAAAAACTCATATCGCCATGCATTAAGATCATAAATCCCAGCATTGACCAAATAGGCCAGTCCAACCATAATTTCCAAACACGATGAAACTGTAGTGGTTGGTTTACACAATATGGGGCTATTGGCTAATGGAGATTCCATATTAATTGTGCCCGAGGAAAAAAAATAGAAACCACAACACATAATTGTATTCACAATTATTGTACGTCGAGGATATCTCAGTCCCCATTTCATTTCACTATTCTTGATTTCATTACACTTAATGCTTAATTATAATCACAAGGTATTTGTGAAGCTTGTTTGATAAGACACCACTATATAAACAAGTGATTAGCCATCTTTAACGCGCCCTACGAGTTTGCCTATTTCCTTTTTTTAATCAAACTTTTTACTGATATTTGTTGATTACTTCCAGGCGCCCATGCGCTTCAACGGATCTTTGTTAATTTCTACCCAGGTGCTCGTGCACTGCAGAGGGGTCTTAAATAGGGATTAATATGACACAATTTAACTCCAAACATAATAAACATGTGCATGCTTCGATTTCTCCGAGATGTTGTCAATAAATTAAGATGTCGTGAACTAGAAAATAAAAATTACAAAGGAACATAAATGCAATGGATCTACAAATTCACTGGAATTTTGCCACTTTGGTTCTTTTACGAAACTCGTTTAAGACCTCGACAAAAACATTATCAAAAAATGACCCTGATCTCAAAGCGAAGATCTGCGATGCTGAGATTCAACCTATTAGTGATAGGATCCATGCGCTGAACCCTTTAGACGAAGTTAAAAAAAGTGATAGGCCTATTTGAACAAACAAGCGCATGTGGCTTTTGTGCTAGCTGCTTGTCTCTTACAAGCTATATGTCCCCGGTTTCAATATTTGGCAATCACATCATTTCCCCCTTTTTAACATAGTTTTTTTTTTTAAAAAAAAATGGTGATAGTCCTAGTCAACAAGCAAATGAACGTGATATAGCGGTAAGTGGTTGGCCCTTCAAAGCAGATATATGCAATGACCCAGGTTCGAGTCATGACAATCGTATCATTTCTTACAATACAACTAGATGAACTACTCCTTCTGTTGTAAAATATAGCAATCTAGGAGATCCAATCTAGTACAATGTCTAGAGAGTATCCATACCAATGACCATAAATAGAGGAGATGGAAATTGTGACAAGGGCTTGAGCATTATGGTATATGGACAAGCCAGCATCTCATCCTTCCCAGCTAACTTTTTTGCGATTAATAAAAAAGATTAATCAATACACATCTCCAGCATTTCAGAAACTTGGATATATGAGAACCCCACTAGCAGTGGTGGAGACAAGAGGGGACAGCCCTGGCCGTCTTCAACAAATTTTTTATATATAACCATCCGCTAGGTAAGAGCGGGTACAATAGCAAACTATAAACCAGCTATAAACACGCAGTTCAGAAACTTGGATATACGAGAACCCCACTCGCTGTGGTGGAGACAAGAGGGGACAGCTCTGGCTGTCTTCAACAAATTTTTTATATATAACCATCAGCTAGGTAAGAGCGGGTACGATAGCAAACTATAAACAAGCTATAAACACATCACGAGGATATAAGAGAGAAGAGAGAAGAGTGGCGGGCTACAGATTTGTAGCCAGCTGCAGCATGAACTCAAAGATGCATGTGTGTATGAGATGTGGGATCATATATTAATTATGTAGTATATATTTATAGTTAACTATTTTATGAATTGGCTATTAAATTAACTATAAATGATTTGGAGCCAGCATTTGGCTATACTATTAAACTTGCTCTAACCAATCTCTCGTTCCCAACCTCAATCTCTCGGTTACCGTGCGCAAACTTCTCAAACTGCTAAACGGTGCGTGTTTTGCAAAAATGTTCTATAGAAAAATTGCTTTAAAAAATCATATTAATTCATTTTTAAAGTTTTTTAAGCTAATAATCAATTAATCACTCATGAATCTATTGCTTCGTTTTCTGTGTTAGAGGTGAGGGTTCCCAACCCTAACCTAAGAACGCACATCAAGTAATACTCCGCCTAGGCCTCCTCCAAGATACGTAGGTCCCTTACATGTGTAAATCTGGCTCTTCCACTGTATTTCATGCTGCACATGCATAATGTACTGCAAATGAGACATGAAAGCCTTGATTGTCAATAGTAGTTACAAGGCTACATGCCTATCCTTAGCATACCGGAGTTACGAACACCGCTCCTTTTAATGGATTACTCTTTCTTCCAAATGTCAATAATAATATCATTGGCGACATTCCCGTTGTTTCTTCTGCTTGTCATAGGAAAAATATGAATGTACTTCTCGATAATTGGACAATGATAGTGACTAGGAATGGGAGGAACTAGGAATTCAGTTTCAAGTTCATATAGAACCATTGCTAGTATCTCCAGAAATTTTCAGTTCGGAAGACTGCTATTTCAACATTGAGTATAGCACATTCTTAGTAGTAGCTGTAACTCATCCCTTCTTTCTATAAAGTTAAGGCCAAAAGCTCAAACCTCGTGCTTCCACATCATCATCAAATTGTGAACCATTGGATAAATGCATTAGATCGCTTCTCAGACGTTGGATGGAATGCAGCATAGAGCCCAACCCATTAGTCACCGGGTGAGTCTCTTCACCTCCTCAGTGTCAAATGTAGCCCACATGAACACATTGGCCCATCTCCACACACATCTACATGTATCCAGCCCGTCAATCCGTATAAAAGAGCTTTATGGCTAAACGCCCCTTCAGTTGATATGTGCTACCTAAATTATCTACAAATTTTAGATAAAGCTGCTAAAAGGAATTTCTCCAAGAAAGCTATTTGTTTCTTCTGTTTCTTCTTAAGATTGTACCTCCTATCTAACAAATTGATGTTAACCAAGTCCCGTAGCAACGCGCGGGGCATCCTCTAGTAGTAGCTACAATTGACTCAAGAAATCTCTCTTAAATACATAATCAAATGATTATGTTTACTTTTCAAAGGAAGTATTACACATGCATGGTAGTGCTCTATGTGATGTATTTTTTAAATACTATTGTTTCGTCTTCAGAATCTAGATGACAATTACTCTCTCCGTTTCAGGTTATAAGATGTTTTGACTTTGGTAAAAGTCAAACGGTTTCGAGTTTGACTAAGTTTGTAGACAAATATAGTAATATTTATCATACTAAATTAGTTTCATCAAATAAATAATTAAATATATTTTCATAATAAATCTGTCTTGGTTGAAAATATTACTACTTTTTTCTATAAACTTAGTCAAATTTAAAGCAGTTTGACTTTGATCAAAATCGAAACGTCTTATAACCTGAAACCGAGAGAATACTTAATATACAAATGATATTTTTCGTTTTGCTTGCCACTGTTTAGCCTTGCTAACAACGTCAAACGAACGCAGCTTGAGGCTGTGACCGGGAAAAGCGGGTTGTGCATGTGCTCAGGCGTGCAGCACTGCAGCTGCTCTGCATCAGCTTCTTGGTGAGGTCCCAGTCGAAGATTGGGATAGCGGGGAGAGATAAATTGAGGATAAGGGAGAAAGAAGCCCTTTTGGAATTCATTGCTTGGCGATATGATGCATAGTACGGCCGTAGTCTCTGCTTCACTCTGCAGCTTAGCTCTTGGGCACCCGTGAAAGGTACCCTTATGGTCCTCCCTAACCCACGCTTCCAACAGCTGATGATCATTCAAGTGGTGGTACATACGTACGTACATGACATCGTACATACGACTACTATAATTTCCGTACACCATTTTATCCATTCGCTAACTGATCTGCTAGGCACAGTCGTGTCTTGAAAATGAGTTAAGCTAACTATAGGTTTTTTTCAGATAAGTAATGCATGCACAGGCGCAGTGAGCTCAATTATTATGCCCTTAGCCACAGGGCAATGCATGACTTTGCTAGTGACCTGTAGACTGGATTGGATTGCAGGATGAAGTGTATAGCGAATCTCTTGCAGCTATAGCTATGCAAGCCACCAGATTGGCACATCCCTGCTGCCAAGGGATTTGCTTGGCACGGCTCATCTCATCAGTAGTGATTCCACGTCCCCTCTCCACCGTACGCACGCAGGGGGCTATGCCCATGAGAGACATGAGGTTTATCTGGGGAGCTCAAAAATTTTGAGAAGCATCTGGTTGGTAGTCAGCTTCTGAGAATCTGGAAAAGCTGGGTTTCTCAGCTTCTGACTTTCTAGTTTATTTTCTGGATTCTACAACTATAGCTTCTTACAATCTGAATAAAAAAATTATACTGTTTGGAGGAGCTTTTAATTCTGGAAGAAACCACAGCAGCCTGAAGCTCCCAAAACAGACTCAATAGCTAGCGTCAAAGGGAAGGCTGGAATGAGGACAAAGTGGCAACGTGACTGCTTACGACCCTAATCGGAGTTAGGTGCTGCTTTTCTCGTAAGCCTAGCTGGTTGTCATCTGGAACAGTAGCACAGTGCCGCTCGCTAGCTAGTGCCGTAGTGCGTGCGTGCGTGCGTGATCTGTGTGTGATTCTGTGAGGGTGAGGACAACACGGGAGAGGAGGAGGAGGAGGACCCGTCAGGTGACTAGCTAGCTCTGTAGCCGATGACTCCAAAGAAAAATGACAGGAACCAACCGGCACTTTAGCATGAGAAATCGAGATCATTCACGCGATGGAACGCGCGCGGTTGCGGTTGCGGTTGCGGTTTTGAAGAAGAGAACAAAAGGATGGCGTGCCGATTTCTTCCTTGTGTTGACCTGTTTGTCCTTCGTCCTGTGTTGGAGGATTCTCTTTCTATAAAACTGTGTTTTGTTACTGCTCTTTGTTACGACCTGAATTAACCGCACAATTCGGTGGGGATGTTGTTTGGTTCCTGTAGCTATGCTAGTCCAGACAAAAATCTGTGCCGGCCTTATCGTCTCCGGAGCGGGACGGTAGCCCCCAAGCCTAGTCGGTCGGGCCCATCTTTTTTCTTCGCCTCTAGAGTTGTGGGCCGTGTTGTTTTTGGCAGTAATAGGTTCATTTAAGGTTACTTTACTTGATAACGAGTTCGATTTTCACGAGAAAAGAGAGGTGAAGAGGCCCTGACATCTGAGGCCCACGGTTACTCAACATTGTTGACTTGGGTCAATTACTACCTGCTATACTATTATGGGACCTACATTGGATCGGTTTTAGCAATTAAGAGACTCGTTGTATATGGTATTTCGGTTGGAGGACGAAAATCGAACGTGCTGTCAAGTTAAGGGACCTAAAATGAACTTACTTCTTTTGGGCAGGGTTTCCATTCCCGAGCCGGATTTAATATTAGCATATGGGCCACAATCGTGGTTAGCCCATCTGCCACTGGTGATGTGAGCAGTGGGCCGTTAACTGATGGGTCCAGTCGAGACCAAATCTGCACGGTATAACGAGAAGTCAATCACGTCCTTTTTTGATACAAAATCTATGGGTCAAGACTAAAGCGCACGACGCACGTTGCGTATGAGAATTGTTAGAGGACGTGATTGAGGAATTAGATAGAGGATTAAAATTTTAACAAGGGGATTTGGAAGAGAGAGAGCGAGAACTGCTTCTACTACCTTGTGTTCACAAATCGCAAGCAAAGCCCCACACCAAAATCCACCCACGAAGGCCGAAGACGACGACTCGACGAGGCAAGGCAACGTCGGTGTTGTGAGGGGGACACACACAAACACTCGAGTACTCGACCTTCGAGAGATTTCCGAGCGGCAGCAATGGATCTCTGGGAGAGGGCGCGGGCCTTCGCCGGGGAGGCGGCGAAGCGGTCGCAGGAGCTGTCGGCGGAGGCGGCCAAGCGCTCGTCGGCGCTGGTGTCGGAGACGGCGAAGAAGTCCAAGGAGATCTTCTCGGAGACCGCGACCAAGTCGCGGGAGATCGCGGCCGAGGCCACCAAGCAGGCCGACCTCCTCGCCGGCCAGATCAAGCGCCTCTCCACCGACCTCCCCGTCCCCTCCATCCCCGCGATCCCGCCCATCCCCACCGCCGTCGCGCCGGAGCCGGACGCCGCGGAGCTCGAGCGCTACGGCATCACCGAAGACCTCCGCGAGTTCGTCAAGGGCATGACCATCAGCACCTTCCGCGACTTCCCCTTGCAAGGTGCGGTGTTGTCATGGTTGGGTTTAGGGAATCCATGGTGGTGGATTTGTCTGATAGGATTTTTGGTTGCGCAGATGAGCCGGAGATGTCGGATGTGCCCACGGTATCGAACGTGCGTCAGGATCTGAATGAGTG
This sequence comes from Oryza longistaminata, assembly GCA_009805545.1. Lineage (NCBI taxonomy): Eukaryota > Viridiplantae > Streptophyta > Magnoliopsida > Poales > Poaceae > Oryza > Oryza longistaminata. The sequence goes on from CM020179.1 coordinate 39,877,665, forward strand.
GCAGGCCAGGCACGCCACTCTCGTCCTCTCCGCCGTCAAGGTTTGTCTCAGTGAACCATTTCGTCGTTGGTTATGCATGTGTGTCACTGGGGTATTGGGGTTTTGTGACACAATTGATAGATTAGTTATATGAACCCGTGTATGAGCCAGCACGCTGTATACAATTGTTTTGTTGGGTTTGCCAATCTAATTAGATGCCTATATCGAGATCACTGAAATGTATGGAATGCCGAGTTAATAATTTGTTTGGAATTCTAGAGGAAATTTCTCTTCGTGCATTCGCTGTTATTACAATGTTTTGAATAAATTGAATGCTGACTTATTAATGTCTGGGAAATGTCTGGCGTTGGTATTTGGGCTTGATATCCCATCCTTTCATATGAGCGAAGAAGTCATTAAGATAAATTTGTTAGGGTTGTCCTTGTGTCATGGAAAGGCAGATTTGCAGGTATATTCCCCTGCCGAATACCAAAATGGCAAGCTGTAAAGTTGGCTCCTATAGATAAGCTATCCTTTAAATATCACAATTTGAACTTAAATGTGACTCCTAACATTGACTTGTCAAATATGGAAGTGATTAGAAGTTGCCTGGGATTGCAGCTTACAGAGAAGTATAGTCGCTGTACAACTATGTGGTAAGACTATGTTGTTTAAAATTGTGGCAGTAAACATATATTACCATGATTCGACTGTTAGTTGGCAAAGTCTGTGTACTAACCTAACTTTATAATCAGATAGCTGACTTATGTGGAGTTAGTCAAATCCGATTGCCTTCTTGTGCGTCTTGCCTACTTCAGAAGGATGGTGATCCTGTTCTGAACTTTCTTATCACGATTAATTGCTTGTGTTTATGTTGGGTTACTAAATCATTAATGCATGCTTCCATTAATATGCTGTTGTATGAATGTCTAATTATGTAGTTATCACGATTTATTAAATAGTGTTGCCTGATTTCCAGGAAATTTCAAAGTTCAGATATGAGTTGTGTCCACGATACATGAAAGAGCGTAAATTCTGGAGGGTTTATTTCTTGCTAGTAAACAACTACACATCCCTGTAAGTTTTCTTTCTTCTTAACCCATGTTGCAATCCTTGTACAGAACTGTCAATCTTGTGCATGATAAGTTTATAACCTATTTCATATGACTCCTAGCATTTTTGCAGAAGAGCATGTGTAATCATTAATCACACCTTGATTGTTTTACACATCATATATAGCTTGGACAAATTCGCTGTTCATAATAGATGTCCTAACAAAATAGTCTGTTGCAGTCTACAACTTCAGTATATTGTTTGTCATTTATCCCAGTTGGCAGTTATCTCACTTGTTGAAAGGAATGCACAATCTTTAATCTGGGTTGATCTAGTTGTGATTCTTTCTTCTTCTTCTTTTTTTTGTTTTGCCTTCAATTACTTTGATGATGACTGGAAAAGTTGCAGTGATAGCTGAATTGTGTTCAATGGTTTGGTTGCTAATCTTAGGATGCCTTCTTTTCTCAACTTCTGTGGTTTGGGGGTGAATGACAAGTTTCTGTCTTCATTGTAAATTGGCTGGCAAGATTGATCTGTCTTCACTGTACTAGTTAAATCATTTGTTAATTGATCGACTTGTTTGTAGTTATAATAGACAGTTGCTTTGTAAATACTAGAACACTAACTATGTTCACTCGTAAGTTTTGATAGTAGTTCTCCTGCACACTGACGTTGGTCACTCACAGACTTTAATGTAAACAAAACAGCTATGAGAACAAATATTTTGAGGAGCTGAAAGTGAAAGCAGAGGAGGAAAAAATGGATGCCAAGAAGGAAGTAACGGAGACCTCACAAGCTACAACTGCAGAACAGAAAGACATGAAGGTGCAAAGCAAGACTTCAACTTCAACAAATCCAGAGCATGATTTGGATGTTTTCCTTCTGGGAGATCTAGGCAGTGATGATGAGGGTCCTGGTATGCTATTCATTTTCCAGAAACTGATGCATCAATTGATTTGCTTACTGATTCTGCAGTTTTATATGATTTGTTTTTCATTTGCTTACTTATAGATGGTGATGATGATGGGTTAGATGATGACTTCGATAAGATAGATGGCACTTCAGTAAGTTCCCTGCTCCCTTGAAATAGATGTTTGCTACAGAATTTAAGATGGTGTATATTTGATGTTTCATACATAATAGAATGTAGCTTGGTATGTGGACATATATTATTGGGAATATAGTAAATTGTACATTGGGAAGTTCTCATTATCCTGCTCATGCATGGCCGTTTACTATCAGCCCTTAGTCAAGTGTGTTCATGACCAGCCAAAATCTTAGCAGCTGTTTGGTTTGTGCTGACAGCACAACATCTTGCTTTTGCAGGGCTTAGAGAGTGATGATGATGACAAGGAAAAAGTAGCAGGCAAGGCAGAAAGTGCAAAGGAGTAGCTTGCAGAGCTGGTGATCAATATGATATGAAGTGCTTTCCCAGATCTACACATGCTTATCATGACAACGAAGGCTCTAGCGCGCAGCTTACTTCACAAGTCCAGCTGCTATTGTATATTAGATGGTTGCATCTATCCATTCATTTTTCTCCCACTGAAGCAATGCCACTTTCCTTGTTGCATTTTTCTTGTCCAAGATTTAGAAGGCTCTATTGTGTTTCCGTTTTCTGGAGCCATCTAGGGTGCTTTGCATATGCCAATATACTTCAGAATCTTGACTCTCTGTCTCTATCTTAAATTAGCCCAAAAATTTCTTCTCACGTATAATAAATTTCCCTGTGTGTAGGAGCTCTACATTTATAGGCCTAGACCTATGGCTGTGTTTAATTCCACGCCAAAATTGGAAGTTTGATTAAAATTAGAAGTTTGAAGAAAAAAGTTGGAAGTTTATATGTGTAGAAAAGTTTTGATGTGATGGAAAAGTTAGAAATTTGAAGAAAAAGTTGGGAACTAAACAAGGCCATAATCTAGAATTCTTGATCCTAAATAGTTCCAACATGAACCAGTCCCAGACACTGTTGCATTCATAATACGTTGGTATTTCTTGATCCTGAATCTTCTAACATGGCTGAAGACATACTGTGCTCCATTCATAATCATAATCCGAAATTCTGGACGCATTCATAATATGAAATTCTTGATCCTGAATTGTTCCAACATAAACCAGCCCCAGCCACTGTGTTGCATGATACATCCACAATACATTGGCAGTTCATAAATCGTTATGAAATTGCGGAAGCGATACTGTGCCCATTCATAATCATAAACAAGAAATCCGGACACATTCAAATTCTGGAATTCTGGATTCCATTCATTATCTAAATTCGAAAACAAGATTGTTAACCATTTGCAATTAGGGAAGACAACTTGTATATACTATTATTATTCAACAATTAACTGAAACATTTTGCAATTAGGGAACGGAGGGTCGGCCTTAGCGAGCCAACCCTATCTATTTCCACAAATTATGCCGGCCATATGTCTTGATAGCCATACAGCACCCATGGATGGATGGATGTGGCATACATAGCCAACCGACCCTTTTTAATCCTATCCCAGCTCATCCCGCTCATATTTGTAGCCTCCCCTCGCCCGCGCTCGCGCACAACTGCCCGAGGTGGTATTATTCGTCGCTGCGCTCGGCTCGCGCGGGTGCGCGGGTGCTGCTTCTGGGCCACCCCAGCAAGCTCCCAGCCCAAAAGCGGCCCATAAAAATCACGGCCTGCTCCCCTGCGATAATTCAACTGGGAAAAGTACACCGAAGGTCCCTCAACTTGTCATCGAGTTACGAAATCGTCCTCAAACCGCAAAACCGGGTATATGACATCCCTCAACTTACAAAACCGTTCACTTCAGGTCTTCTGGCAGTTTTGATCCCGTTTTGTCTGACGTGGCGGCTGAGTCAGCGTGGGACCCACGTGGGCTCCACATGTCAGGCTGCCACGTCACACCCTCTCTTCCTCTCTTCCCCTCTCCTTCCCCTTCCTCTTCCTCCTCTCTCTCTCAATTTTCTCCTCAACGGAAAGCCAGCCGGCGGGTGGGAGAGGGTCGTCGGGGCAAGGCGGGAGAGGAGATCCGGCGGCGGGCGACGTGGCGGTGGGCATCGACGGGCGCCGCTGCGGGGGGCGACAGAGGCAGCGGTGGCGGGGCCGGGTGACGCGGCAGTGGGCGTCGACGGGGCCGCTGTGGAGGGCGACGAGGCGGTGGAGGCGGAGCCGAGCGACGCAGCGGTGGGCGTCGACGGGCGCCGCGGCCGGGGGCGACAGAGGCGGCGGAGGCGGCCAGCCGAGCGCGGCGGTGGGCGTCGACGGGCGCCGCTGCGGGGTCGACGAGGCGGGGCCGGGCGACGCAGCGGTGGGCGTCGATGGGCGCCGCGGCCGGGGGCGACAGAGGCGGCGGAGGCGGAGCCCGCCGACGCGGCGGTGGGCGTCGACGGGCGCCGCTGCGGGGGTCGACGAGGCGGGGTCGGGCGACGCAGCGGTGGGCGTCGACGGGCGCCGTGGCAGGGGGCGACAGAGGCGGGCGGAGGCAGAGCCGGGCGACGCGGCGGAGGGCGTCGACGGGCGCCGCTGCGGGGGCGACGAGTCGGCGGAGGCGGGGCCGGGCGACGCAGCGGTGGGCGTCGACGGGCGCCGTGGTGGGCGCAGAGGCAAAGGCGGGGCCGGCGCTGCAGCGGTGAGTGCGGAGGCGGGCACTGCAGCGGTTGGCACGGAGGCGTGCGTCGCGGCGGTTGGCACGGAGGTGGGCGTCGCAGCGATGGGTGTGGAGGTGGAGCGGGCGCCGTGGAGGCAGCCTGGCTACGGGGGACGACGGCTTCCCCGTTTTCTTCACCGAGACCAAGCGCACGTCGGGCCCGACGTGGTCCTAGCACTCCTCAATGGGTTCCTCTTCGCCGCTGCACCGATGGGCTTCGCTTCGACCCTTCGCTCCTCCACGCTCGGCCGCCGCGTCCCCGACCTTGGTGGCTCACGGGGTGGCCGGTGGCCGGCAGGGGAGAAGAACGGCGGCGGTGCTCGGTGTTGAAGACGGGCTGAGGTCGGGGAGACCGGAGGCCGCCGCCTCCGCCATGCTCCCCCTGTGCTCCCGCCGCCGCCACCCTCCCTTCTCCCGCGTCGCCGGCCGCCGGACATCCTCTCCAGACTCCAGCCTTGCCCCGGTGACCGTCTCCCCACCCGCCGGCCGGCTGCCCATTGAGGTGAAGATGAGAGAGAAAGGGGAATGGAGAGGAGGGGAAAGAGAGAGAGAGATGGGTGTGACGTGGCAGCCTGACATGTGGAGCCCACGTGGGTCCCACGCTGACTCAGCTGCCACGTCAGACAAAACCGGGATCAAAACCGCCGGAGGACCTAAAGTGAACAGTTTTGTAAGTTGAGGGATGTCAAAAACCCGGTTTTACGGTTTTGGGGACGATTTCGTAACTCGATAACAAGTTGAGGGCCTTCGGTGTACTTTTCCTTCAAACTACGGTGTATAGTATGTTATTCTTCGTCGTAAGAAAAAGAGAGAGGAACATGTTCGTCCTTGCAAAAAAATATGGAGTACTAATATTCCGTATGCTTGTTACTGCAAAGCAGTGATACAGTGTACTAATACGTCAGTACAACGTACGTGAATACTCCGTGAAAGTATAACGTAGATTTGTCTAGTTCACGTGCAGAATTCGGAAGCGGTTCAATCCCATCCAGCTAGTGGTACATACGCGGCGCTGTTTCTCTGTTTCTGCTCTGGACAAAGGATCTCCTTCAAGTGGGCGCGAGTGTGGACAACTCGTGATTCCTCAACATTCAAACAGTAAAAAAAAAAAACAGGGGAGGAAAAATGATACCCGGGGGGGGGGGGGGGGGGGTCCATGGATCCATCATCCACCTGGCTCCATGCAGATCCTGCTGAACTTCTGTTTGCCCTGCATTGTTTCCTGTTGCATTCCAGCTGATGCTACTATCATCTGAAGGAACCTGAATTTGAGCTGGACGCATTCACATGCTGTCACAGACTCAACAGTTTTTTTTTTTTGGTTGACCCGTATATTATCCATCCATGATCCATGATACTACTGCTAACGAACAATCAGTCAGGTGCATGATTAATTCTTTGCCGATGTCATTCCGGCATGTTGTACAGACATTAATTCCTTTGTTTAGAGGGAACTTGGGCATCACATTATTCGCGTTATAGGGGCAGCATCAGTGTGATCTGTCACCTACCTTGTATTTTTAAAGCACCGGGACGCTGTGCATGTGAAACCAGCCTAGAGCTCCGCCCGCGGGCGTCGAGCCGAGCTGTATTTGCTTCGGAGAACAAAATCTTGCGCACTTGGGACCAGATTGGCTTCGAAGTGATCGCAAAGTCCAATTCGAAGTCTTGTGATTGATCGCCAATGATTTATCAGCATATGGTCCATCGAACAAAGTCGGAAGACACTGTATGAGACGAAGAACTAATAACAGAAGGGATCAATCAGCTACGAGAATTCAGAGGATTCCGTCCTCCTTTTTTAATCCAAAACCAGTTCTGGAAATCGTAGCAAGATGAGCCTGTAACTACAAGGTTAAGGAATGTTTTCATTCAAAGACCAATCGACTGCATTTTTTTTTTTTTTGCTTTCCTGGTAAATGGTTTGTTCCATGTCGTCGCACATACAAATTCCTAATCCTACAAGGTTAGCTCCAAATCCCATTGTCTCGACTCTCGAGGCACATGACGTCTGACGAGAGCTCGGTGACTTATAGCAACACGTGACCATAAAACTAAAACTCATTCTCCTGCCATGTGGGCCCGCGATCCAACGGCGTCCGCGGGCCGCACAGCCAGCCAGGCAGCCACACCGCTCACGTGCAACCGCCCCCCTCCAAGACGGCGCCCGCTGACCCACAGCCACCCATCCGGACCGTCCGCCGTCGCTCCATCCCATCCCGCCATCCCGGCCGTCCACGTGTACAGCAACCGCCTCGTGTGCACTCCACCGGTGCCGCTCCACGCGTCTCCCGCCGGTTACTCGGACACGTCGTCCCCGCCCCGCCCGCCGAATATTACCATCACCGACGCGAGGGCCGAAAATAACTTCACGCCCCCCCCCCCCCCCCCCACGATTCGCTCCTCCTCACGCTCGCGACGCCCACACCACCGCCGAGATCCACCCGCCGGCGGCGCCGCCGCAACTGCCACTCTCCTCCGGCGTGGGTGCTCCGACGGAGGCGGTGTGTGTGGTGTGGGCGGGTGACTGCCGGGGTTTGCTTGCCAAGATTCGGTCGCCCAGTTTAAGGAAGGTGATAAGGCGGGCGGGGCGGGGCAATAACTGCTGGATTTGCCGCCGCTTCATTGCTCGGCGAGGTTGCGGGGGGGATTTCTTGCCATTTCTCGCCGATTCGGAGCCCGCATTGGATGCCGGAGATCGCGTCCTTATAGCTGGGTGGGGGGAGGCGAGCTTTGGTTGGCCCGAGGTGGCGTCTCACGGAGGCAGGTGCTGTGTGCGCGAGGAGGAGGAGGAGAATTTCGCCGAGCTGTGTTGAGTGGTGCGAGGCGATTCCCCCGCGCGGGAGTTCGTGGTGGAATTTTGCCGTGCGCGAGGCGAGATGCTTGTTGGGAGGCAATAATAGGGTACTGAATTCGCCGGTCCACGCTCGATGGGGTGGATAGGCCGCGCCGGAGGAAGAAAAGGGGAGGACGAGCTGGGCGGGGTGTGGTCCAGGTGGGCCGGCGCGGCGGCGGCGGCGGCGTGGAGAAGGTCAGGTGCCCGTCGGTGGCCGCGGTGGCGCGGTCGCGGATGAGGCCGTGGGTGCTACGCGCCACCACGACGGTGCTGCTTTGGACCTGCGTCATGCAGCTCACGGCCGTCGGGGAGAGGTGGGGGCCGCGCGTCCTCAAGGGGTGGCCGTCGTGCCGGACGGCGCAGGAGGCGGCCTCCGCCGCGCTCGCCGCCACGCGGCTCCCAATGCCGGTCCCCGTCGTGGAGAAGGCCCCATTGCCGCCGAAAAGTGAGTATCCCCACTACCCTGCTTTCGCATGCTCGTTCTTGGAAACTGCCAATCTGCCATGGATTCGTAGATTGCTGCATGATGCATACGGATTTCTCAATCAATCCCATTATACCAGCTGATGTTTTTGCCGTTGTATTTGCGCCGGATTGGGAAAATGCGGCTGCTCGTTTTTGATGAATTATGCCGTGTTTTGGGTTCTTTTCATGTTAACATCATACAACATTTTTGGTGCGCTTGGATGCTGTGAAATTAAACGAAAATTCATGTTTTTCAATGGAAATTTTCTAAAAGAACATTTTTTCGTGTTTTCGAAAATTTATTTTAATTCCCCCAAAAGATGTGCTGTAGTTTGACATTCTAGTCTATGGCCATTCCACACGGAATGGAAAGGAACGTGCACCTACATTTGGTGGCTCAAGCACGATAATTATGTGTTAGCCTTTTCCTTTTCGGTACCAATTGTAGTGCATTTAGGAACTCACATGGGTGACCACAACATTAGCTGCTCATTTAAGAGCTTGATCTAGCTTTTTGTGGAAACTACTATGCGACTATAATGATAGTACAGTTTGATGATTTTCTCTTCTGGAGACTATTGGTCTGTTCATGCAACATGCTTTGTTTGAATTTAATGTTTGTTATGGATAATCCGTTTATCCTACTTTTACTTTAACAAAGCGAGGCGGGTACATATTTTGTTCACTCCTTGCAAGTACAACATTTTTGGTGCGCTTGGATGCTGTGAAATTAAACGAAAATTCATGTTTTTCAATGGAAATTTTCTAAAAGAACATTTTTTCGTGTTTTCGAAAATTTATTTTAATTCCCCCAAAAGATGTGCTGTAGTTTGACATTCTAGTCTATGGCCATTCCACACGGAATGGAAAGGAACGTGCACCTACATTTGGTGGCTCAAGCACGATAATTATGTGTTAGCCTTTTCCTTTTCGGTACCAATTGTAGTGCATTTAGGAACTCACATGGGTGACCACAACATTAGCTGCTCATTTAAGAGCTTGATCTAGCTTTTTGTGGAAACTACTATGCGACTATAATGATAGTACAGTTTGATGATTTTCTCTTCTGGAGACTATTGGTCTGTTCATGCAACATGCTTTGTTTGAATTTAATGTTTGTTATGGATAATCCGTTTATCCTACTTTTACTTTAACAAAGCGAGGCGGGTACATATTTTGTTCACTCCTTGCAAGTAGTTGAATGAACGTTTTGATTGTCCTTGCCCGTTAATTATTTTTCCAACTGTAAGTTTGCCACTTAAGGAATCTCAATTGGAATTGAATCCGTGCTTTGTAAAAAGTAATGTGGTATAACTCTGCTTGACGTATATAGTAGTATGCTTGCATGCTAGTTGTCCTGCTTTTTTGCTTTCCTAATCTTACTCTGTTTCCATTTTCTGCTTAGGAATTTATAGGAACAACGGTTATTTGATGGTTTCATGCAATGGTGGACTCAACCAAATGCGAGCAGCTGTAAGCATTTAACATTTTGTCATTTAGTTAATTTACATCACTCAATTATGTTTAGCATTTAACAAAACGTGCTATTTCATGTTTACCCAGATATGTGATATGGTTGTCATTGCAAGATACTTGAATGTGACTCTAATAGTGCCCGAGTTGGATAAGACATCATTTTGGAATGATCCAAGGTGCATTTTCTGTTTTGGTATTATTTTGCGTTTGCCTGCATCTTTCTGACCTGCATACTAATTTATGACCGTATACTTAATCAAACTTTCTTTAATTTTCCTTCTAGTGAGTTCCAAGATATATTTGATGTTGAACACTTTATAACATCTCTGAGAGATGAGGTTCGTATTCTTAGAGAGTTGCCACCAAGGGTAAAGCAAAGAGTGGAACTAGGAATGTTCCACTCAATGCCACCTATTAGCTGGTCTGATATCTCTTATTACCGTAACAAGGTTGGATGTCTATTTCACTATTTGCCCTTCAATGCTACTTTGAGTGAAAAAAAGGTATTGAATTTAAATTCACTTTGTACAGATACTTCCTTTGATTCGGAAGCACAAGGTTCTTCATCTGAACAGAACTGATGCTAGGCTAGCAAATAACGGACTACCGCTCGAGGTCCAGAAGTTGCGTTGCCGAGTTAACTTCGGTTCACTGAAATTCACTTCCGAAATTGAAGAGTTAGGCAGGAGAGTGATTAGATTGCTTCGCCAAAATGGCCCCTTTTTGGTCCTTCATTTACGATATGAAATGGATATGCTGGCTTTCTCTGGATGTACTGAAGGCTGCACTCGTGAAGAGGCAGATGAGCTCACAAGAATGAGGTAAAAATTGTTGGTTTTCAAACTATCAATTCGAGTCATTTCATTCTTGCATATTGTTTTTTTTTTTTGAGCCATCACATAATACAGCTGAGTTACTCATAATCTCAGATATGCTTATCCATGGTGGAAAGAGAAAGTAATAAACTCCTATGCAAAAAGAAAAGATGGCCTTTGTCCTTTGACACCAGAGGAGATTGCCCTTGTCCTCAGAGCCTTGGACATTGACAGAAGTATGCAGATATACATTGCAGCTGGAGAAATATATGGTGGAAAGCGTAGAATGGCTGCTCTTACATCAGCGTATCCCAACGTGGTATGGACCAAATTGTGCATATGTATCTTTGATGGCATCACTGGTATCATTACTCTGCAGTCTGCAGATCTCTTTTTCCATTTTGCTGACGTGTGTTCTTATAATTGATGCTCTAGGTGAGAAAGGAGACACTTTTGCAACCTTCCGATCTCATGTTCTTCCAGAACCATTCGTCACAAATGGCAGCTCTGGATTACTTGGTATCACTGGAAAGTGATATATTTGTTCCAACATATGATGGCAATATGGCTAAAGTTGTTGAGGGACACCGCAGGTATATTTTGTACTTGATCACACCTCTGCATTCTAAGTACAGTACTATATTCCTACATTGTCCTTTTGAACCTGGACATTCTAATAGTCATAGAATGTAAACCGAATGGGAGGACTTTGTGCAATGTTAAACAATTTCTTTTCTTTAGAGGTAAAGCTGATTGATTATTTTTCTGTTACAGGTTCATGGGTTTTAAGAAAACAATCTTATTGGATCGAAAACTCATTGTTGAGCTGGTCGACCAGTATAATAGTGGTTCTATGCTGTGGGATGAATTCTCTTCACTAATCAAGTCTGTCCATGCAAACCGAATGGGAGCAGCTTCAAAAAGGACAGTGATTCATGACAAACCGAAGGAAGAGGACTACTTCTATGCTAATCCTCAAGAGTGCTTGCGAGATCCCAATCTTTTACGGACATCATGATATTTTTTCTAGCGCAATTGCGCGAGTATACTTATTACCATTACACGTTTACAGCATAGCTGAACTTGTTTCTTCCGAGCTGACTCAAATGGCTCGGCATTTTCAGTTCAGAACTTCAGGTTGGGCCATTGACAAGGGAGTTTGGATGGAAGCTGAAAGAAAGGATGATACAATTGTGAGCTTGTGACTACTTAACTCAAATGTAGTTGGTACATAGACGTTACATGTTGGGGAATTGGGGATGTTAGGTTTCCTAATTACGCCGATTAAGAGAAGAAATTCATGTATAGATGGGGGCGGGTTAGTGGATAAGTTAGTTCAACAGAACGATACCGATCATGGTTCATGAAGGAAATTGTTACATATCAGGTTTTTCATACTTTGTGCAGACATTACTGCTCTTGCATCTTGAATTTCTCTCCGTCTCCTGAAGTTTTACCATGTAGTACTACCAACAGTTTCAGCAGTCTGAACAGATGCTGCTGGTTGTTGGGTGTATATATGCTCTGATTGTGTAATATAGAACACCAGAATGCACGGTGATGTATCATTTTTTTTTACCACGGCTGTGCTGTGGTGGTGTATCGAAGTAATACATGCCTCTACTTGTTAACGTGCGAGTCAGTGCATCTTGCTTTCAGTGGCGATTAAGATAGGATTAGCACTGATCCAAGAGCGACCCAGCAGTTAAGTGGTCTTGTCCTACTCGTTATCGTCTCATCGATAGTTGGAGCACTCAGCTCGAAGTGCAGTGAACCACCGCGAGAATAGCCGCTAGAGATGCGCGCGACCGAGCCGAGCCTGCCTCGTCGTCTCCACTTCGTTGGCGATGCGTGATGCACGCGCTCTGCTCGTCAACGCGCGCGAGGGACTCGACGTGCTGACGTGCAACCAATCCCTAGGCGATCGCTCTCTTACGTGCGAGCTCGTGCATATGCGCCTGGTTTTGTGCGATGGATTGGAGGATTAACGTTGACGCAAGAGCCATCTTGGGATCGAGTTTAATTTTACTAGTGCTCCATTCGACGGGAAACGTGCCAGTAGGAGGCAATGGGGATGAGATTGATGATTTTTCATATGGCAGTATGAGGCAATGGTAGATCCGCAAGCTGCATAGCTCGTGTAATTAGTAAACCATGCTGGTAGATTTGTAGTCTGCTTTTGTGCTAGTGAAGCAGTCAGTCAGGTAACTCTCGGGTGTGGAACGGAGGGAAGATTAACGTGCCACGCTGCTGCAGCTGTTCTCCCCTTTCTTTTACAGGACCATCCAAATCCATTCAACGAAAATCACACTGTATTACAGTTCGTACAACGAAAATCACGACATTTCCTTGTGTGTGTCAGATCGCTGCCAGCCAATTGCCAAGTGCCAACGGCTGAACGACACACTACGGGCATTACGGGCCGCGCGCGCGGAGTTCAGCTTGAGAGGCGTACAACGCCTTAGCCCATTAGTAGTAGAGATGAAAATGCTTTGGGGGCAATTTAGTCATTTTTATACGTGGATCCCACATGTCAGAGCTCATTCTCTAACAGAAGGTGGATGGAATGGCACACGGGTAAACGAAAGTTTGTGTCATGATATACAGGTGACTAAAAACTTTTTTGTGGCACATACGTAACTTTCAACTTTTTTAATGGCATAGGGGTAAAAGACTCACCTAATCTCCTCGTCTCCCACTCGGCCACATGCCCCACATCCCACCGAAATCTGCAAAAATCTCCACGCTCCCAACCCCGCTTCGCCTTCGCCCCGGTGGCCGCAACCGCAGCCGCAGCCGCAGCCGCGCGGCGCCGCTGCTGCGCCCCGACGACGGCTGCGAAGAAGGGAAAGGCCGGGGGAGAGAGAGATAAGGGAGAGAGGGAGGGAGGAGGAAGAAGGAAGGAGAGGGAGGATGACATGTGGGTCCCACATGTCAGTGGGTCCCACAATACTTTATTTGTGTGAATGACATATGGGTCCCACATATTTCTTTTTATTTTTTTATTCTAATACCACGTAAACGCCACGTAGGACAAAGAGGTCAGGCCGCCACGTAGGTGCCACGTTATTCAAAACCACCTAGGAGCATTGTTTGCACCGGTTTTGATAATTGGAGGAGTCGATATACCCGGTTTTGTGGTTGGAGGACATGAATCATACTCGGGCGATAGTTGAGGGAGTCGAAGTATACTTTTTCCTTACGAAATCGCGATGCATATGGTACGACGAAAGCCTGGTAGCCCACGCAGGAAAACCGGCAAAACGCGTCTCAGACGAGGCCCAAATAGTACGCCCGATCCTTTCGGCCCAGTGAACAGCACGGCGCCGCAAGCTTTGGCCCATCTGATGCTCTTCCTGCCTGCCGCGGCGCCCTCGCCGTTGCCCTCCCGCACCAGGCAGGCACCACCAACCAATCTCGAGTCTTTTACCCCTATGCCATTAATAAAGTTAGAGGTTACGTGTGTGCTACAAAATAGTTTTGAGTTACATGTATGCCATGAGACAAACTTTCTTTTACCTGTGCGCCACTTTGGATGGAATCAGCACTAACGGAGACAAACGGAGGTTTGAAATATCTATTTTGCCCTTGCTAATGGATGGAATCAGCGCCGGCAGGGGCCGCCATTGACCAGCCGAGCGCCAGGTGATGTGACGAGCTTTTGTCAAATCTTGCTGGTGAAAAGGAACAAAGGAAAATGATATACACATCCATCTCGATGCCTCATTGATGTTAGTAGATCGCAAATTCACAAGTTCAGTTTAGTACAGTGATTATTTACAGCTGTAGTAACCAATTTAATGAATGGAGTTACGGAAGGTTGGTACAATGGCATTACAAAATTTACAATCAAGTGTATGAACGAATGAGTTGAATTGGGAATTTTTAGAGATAGCAATACATGTACTCGCTATAGAATATGGAATTCTGGACTACATTTGCAGATGATGAATGAGAAATTGGGGAGTGTCCTCAAGACCTCCCCTGAAGAAGCTTCAATGGTATATGAATGGATGCTTAGGTTAGTTAATTGTTGTTGCAATATAAATAAAATAATTGCATCAATTGGGGATTGTAGATGCTGCTACCAAGTTATTGTCTGAACTTGATGATGTCTGAATTTTCTAGTTTGGAGAAAAAGTTCTAGCTTTTATTGCACCGCCTCTTGGTTATTTGGATGGGCTCTTCATCTTCATTGATCTGTGATGTGAAGTCAGGACAAAGGTACAAAATAATTATTAAGCAGACGATCTATATGTTCAAACATCATGAATAAATCAACTTTGTAAAGCTCTATACCTTTGAGTTGTCACTAGTATTATCTCTTGCTCGTTTGGCCAGGTTGATCTCTACAGCTATATTAGCTTGAGATGGATCTAGTCCTGACTTTTTAAGAGCTTCTGTCAATCTGTTGAATAATCTGTTGCAAATTGAAGTAGTATCCTGTTAGTTACATATTGTGCTAACTTTAGTCTTGAAGTAACAAATGGTTAAGGAACAGACCCTTGAGAGTAAGCGCTAGAAATACTATGGTTTTCATCGTGAAGGGTCTGTTTCTCGTGCTTGTTCGGCATTTTGTTGCCTGGTTCAGACTCTTGGCGCATTGTTGACATGCTCAGCCATGGTGGCTGATTGCTGGGTGTGCTGTTCTCTGCGTTTAAAAGACATTAAAGTTAGTGGATCTAGTTCTTTATTACAAGAATTCTGACTGTTGAAAGGTGATAAGAAATGGACTTACTTTCCAAATTTTGTGGTGTGCCTGTTGCCATGTGGGAGGAACTGGTGGTTGTACTGGTTACACTCTGTGTGTTGAAGAGAGCAGGTTGTGCTGCCGATATGTGCTTGGGACCGTACTGTTCGTTGTTCATGTCCTGTGTGGATGGTGACAAATCTTCCCCCTGGACTTGACTGGTGTTCTGTGAGACCATGAACAAGAAACAAGGATGGGTACATATCATTGGTATATGATTATGATGAATTGTGCATTCGCTTTCAGTTGCTGTTTTTATTTTACGGAATTACCTTTGTGTTTCTCCAGCATGATCTGTAGTAGACTTTTGCCTACCAAGAAAAAAAAAATAGAGGGTGAATACTGTTGCACAATTATGTCATGAACATGCTAACATGGCTATGATAGTACCCATGGCATGGATTTGGAATCCTCGTGATTCCTTTCTGGATCGGCTTCCTCATACTTTTGGACTTTCTCTTGCAAAAACCTTATGTATTCAATAACCTGCAAACAAAATGCTTCACAAGGGAGAAATTGCAATATAGCCTGCTGACTACAGTGCCAAAGTTGATATTCTGTTTACCTCCGAAAGGAAAGAAGCTTTGTCTCTCTTCTGATCAGTGTGTGGCAGGAGTTCACGAAGTATTTCAAGCCTGAAGGAGAGCATGAAGAATTACATTTTAGAACACATTTCTTGCACCATATACTTATTATATGAAATTGTCTGTCTTGGAACTAAATGCTGCTAATATGATATCTTGTTGAGCTATCTAGCTACGTCTTCATGGTTGGTTTGTTCCTGCTCTGCAGAAAATAATTCAAAATGGTGTTTGACCTCTACTAGCTTGCCTGTCATTTATCTTGGTCCTCCTTCTCTGCTCAGTTGCTGAATGCTTTGATCTCGGAGTGCTGGGTCCCTGATCGGCGCTGCTGGCGCTACTTCTTCCCTCTGCTCTTGCTGCTGAGTGCACATGTATATATCAAATCCATCAGTACCTGAATTGAAGTGACAGACTAGAGAATCAACAATACAACTGCGGTACTAACCTTCATATGGTGTCTTACCTATGGATCTTTGATCAATGGCAGAATCTTGCCACATCGTCGACGGCGCACGGTGAGCCCTACTCCCAGATCTTCCTCCTGTTTCATGTGCATTCTCCATCCTGGCGCCATGAAGCGCAGGTGCAAATGCGAACGCACTACTCCTGACGCCGCCATGGCTACCGGCCTCTTCTCTCGACGGAGTACCGGACGCGTGCCTGATGCTGAACGTCCCGACGCCGCCCGGCAGCACGTGCTCCTCCGAGTCCGAACCTGCCGGCGACGCGCCGTCGACGGCGCTCCCCGCCGCCGTGCCATTGCCGCTGCTGCGGCTGCGCTGCTTGGCCAGCTCCAGTGGCCTCAGTGATCTGCGCATCTCCATACCGTATCCTGCACTTGACATGGGTAACATGGGTTAGCAAGTTGGTGCATTGCTGTCTAACTTGCACACCATGGCACTTGCAGTTGAGAAGGCAAAGGAGAGGGCGGTGCAGACAGCTCACCTCGCGAGGAATGGCTGGAATGCTGCTCCTCCCGGTGCTGGAACGGCGGCGACGACGAGCCGCCGCCGGCGCGGAGCGAGAGGAAGTCATGACCCGGCTCCTCTCCTGCGAATCACCGACAAGCAATAACACACACGGCAATGTACCATGAGCTGATGAGCATCATGCGGTGAAGAGAGAAAAAGAGAGAAGACGCTATGGAATTGGAGGAAGGAAGGAAGGGAACACTAGGGTGAAGTGCAATTCTCTTGATACCTTGGAAGAGCTGCATTGGCGCCCGGGACACAGGCACTGGAGATCTGTCGTCGCTGCTGCCAAAGGGGCGGCCTGCCGTTGCAGCAGAAAGATGGCGCCTGGATCTTGCCGCTGGGCAGTACACTGATGGAATGTAGCGATTTTCGGTTGTCCACTCGGACCTTATTATAGTCGGCTAAGAGAGAGTCGAGAAGGATAGGAGACTGATAATGATATACAGTAACAAATAAGCTAGGGAGGTAAGCCCTGCTGCCTGCCGCCTCCTGCCTGTCTGGCTGGTAGTATTATACTTTGTACCTTTGAATCTTTGATATAACAAACTTTGCTTGGTTAGATTATACTCTCTCACATCCACGTCTCCCTTTGCATCATATATACTAGCAAATGCGAAAGCATTGCATGTCGCCGGCAGAAGTTTCATAATTAATATCCCTTCGTATTTTAATGTATGACGCCGTTGACTTTTATCAACGTTTGACCATTCGTCTTTTCAAATTTTTTATACAAATACAAAAATACTAAGTCATGCTTAAAGAACATTTGATGATAACAAGTCACAATAAAATAAATGATAATTAATAAATTTTTTAAATAAGACGAAAGGTCAAACGTTTGTTAAAAAGTCAACGGCGTCATACATTAAAATACGGAGGATTCGGAGGGAGTAGTATAAGATAGGGGTAGTTGTTTAGTTAAAGCTACATATGTAGGTCGGCAAAGTAAGTATTATGCACGGTAGTTTTGATCGATATATCTGTGATGTCCAGCCTTTTGATGACCGACGAGACAGCAAAGCTACCGATCGGTTACCGCTAATTGCGGAACAGCGGATACATCGACTTTTAACCGAGGAGAGCAAATGCCAACTTCGATAACGACCCAAGCTAGGCGCAGCAGGTAGAAGCGAAGAAGGAAAGGAGAGGCTACCTAGCTAGTAGCTATAAGCAGCTCACGTGCTCCGCCGGTGGCGCGAGGCGGTGTTGTGGGGTTGGGGGCCTCGCGCTTTCCTGCTGTTTCCACCCGCGCCTTTGCGCGCACTTGCACGCCGACGGCGGCGCACGCGACACCTGGCCTTCTGCCCTTCCCGAGCAGTTTGCTAGCTACGCTTGCCTCGGCCGCGCCGCCACGCGCGCGCGCGCGCCCGGCAGGCAGTGGCACGGACTCATGCATGCCGCGGGTGCATTTCCAGCGCCGCCGCACCCAGCGCCAGTGGACGGTGGCCGCCTTTACAGCCCTCCAACCGAAGGCGCGCGCGCGTCGAATCGATCGATCGATCTACCGTGCGCGACATGCACCGCGCTCGCCGAAACGGACGGGAGATCGATCGGGATCCCGGCCCCGCGCGCGCGACCACCGGGGGCGTTGTGTTGCTGCGTACGTGGACCGGTGCACGGGGCACGGCCATGTCACACTCACCCGTAATTGCCTGGATCGATTGGTCCGCGCGTAGTACGTGCCGTGGTGCACGTGCCCCGCGGTGTGTGGGGATGCGTCTACGATCTACGTGGATGGACCCCGTGTCCCCGTCGGTACGCGATCGATCGTCGATGCGTGGGGCGGTGCATGAACCCGACGACGCGGCTAGCTCGAAGCTGAACACGTACGCGATTGGCGAGACTGTCAAATCATCTGTGTGGCAAATCTGAGCCGGGAAGTGAGAGTGACCGGCGTTGCAGGTAGGGTTCTCGTGAACCGACTCGGCGTGAGCATCCGACAATTGGGATTTGAAATTGATTAGGAGATAGAAAGAAGAGCTTTAGCTTAAGCTCTCAAAGTCGTTGCGCCCAAAAACGACAAGGAGCATGTGTCCGCATAACCCACGAAGCTTCGTGGCCGTTTCGCTCCGAGACATAAGAAAACGTCCAGGGCTAATGGCGAGTAGTTACCTTGTGCATGCCGGCCGGATTAGTAGTTCTTTTAGATTAGATCGATCCCGATCGAAATGATTTGATCCCATCATTGACAGCGCAGGCAGGCAGTGCGTGATCGGTGGACGTGCCTCTCCTGTCCTCTCCTCTTGTTCTGCTCTGATCAGAACATTCCCTCTGCAGAACTGCAAAGCTGAGGAATCCGTTTAGGGATCAGTAAACAACTCCGGCCCGCGATTAAATTAACTCCCGATTAAGATATCCTCCCGCAGCGCTCGATCGTCACTCAGATCTGAGAGCATCGATCACGTGGCCAACGCATCGATCCAACGCCATAGCCACCGCCAAGTTATTACCATGCTGCTACAGTGCCAGTACAAGTCGCGCACCTGCTCTGTTCGCTGCATCGTGTCTCTGCAGTAACAAAATTACAAAGCGGAGTAGTAACAGGTATCAGCAGTAGCTGGCTTAGCTAAGGCCGAGAGCCCGAGATGGAGGAGCACGTTGAGGATTTGGGCAGCGTTTGCCTTTTCGGTTGGATTATGAAACATGGATCTGTTTTTTAGGGGAGAGCATGTGAGTTTGGGGCTTTCGGGTGAGTTGTCGCCTTCATGGCCAAGGGTGCCGGCACGTGAGGCACCGGGAATTGAAAGGCCTTGGCGGCCCTATCATTTTTTTCATAGATTTACACTTGGCCTCTCATGCAGGTAGTTTTCAGATAGACCAACCAGACAATCAAGCTGCTGAAGCAGTTATTGTATTAGGGTAAAAGAGATTCAATAAACAAAACTGTTAGTACGATTCTAGGAGAGAACTTTATCTTGTGAGCACTGGAGAAGTGTTGGCAGAAGCCGAAGCCATCTGCCGCGGCGTCGGGCCGTGGTCGCCGGCGGCGGCCGGTCCGTCGTCGTCGCCGTCGTCACCCTCGGCGCGGGAACCCGTGCAGAAACGCGCCAACAAGGACGCCAACGCCGCCAGCCAGAGAAGTCGGGTGGATCCGTGTTCCATGATCACCTCCTACGATTCAGATATAAATTTAGCTGAATTTGATGTTTTTTTATATGTGGCTGTGCAAGGCTGGAGGGTAGTACTAACTAGTCTGTGAACTGACCAGCAGATTGATTCTGGATGCTTGATTACAATCGCTAGTTACCCGGCTTACAGCATATGCTCCTTTTTATAGCTGAACAATGGAGCACCTGTGCTGAATTTTATGCTGCTTGTTCGTCAAAATTCGATCGCGACGTACTACTAGTAGTATTACATTTCCAATTGGTTAGCTTGGTGACTATTCTTCCTTGACAAGCACAAAATGACAAAGTATACTCCGATGGTGCAGTGCATAACTGCATACCGCAATGCAGCTTCCGATGTAACATCTCTCTGAGTCATCAAGGTAGGCTCCGTTTAGTTCTAAAAAGTTTCTCTAAAAACATCACATCGAATATTTGGACACATGCATGGAGCATTAAATGTAGATTAAAAAAACTGATTGCACAGTTAGGGAGTAAATCGCGAGACGAACCTTTTGAGCATAATTAGTCCATGCTTAGCTATAAGTGCTACAGTAACCACATGTGCTAATAGTGGATTAATTAGGCTCAAAAGATTCGTCTTGCGGGTTCCCATGAGAGTTATGAAATTAGTTTTTTCATTCGTGTCAAAACCCCTTCCGACATCTGGTCAAACGTCCGACGTGCACCAAAAGAATTTCATTTCATGAACTAAACAGGGCCTAAAGTCTTGCAAGCACCCATGTGACGTGACTGATGGACTGGAATAACGGACAGTGACCGACGTTTTGGAGATCCTTGAGAACAAGGTGCTGAAAGTCATCAAAATTTAGGTTGTGTTTTTTTTTTGAGAGGTTGAAAACTTCTTCCCTACACAAGTAAAACTGATCGATGGATTAACACATGATTAATCAAGTATTATTATTAAAAGCCTTAAAAATAGATTAATATGACTTTTAAAACAACTTTCTTATATAAACTTATTTTTAAAAAATTATAATGTGCGTATGAAAAATAAGGGAGATGAGTTTAGGAACTGAAGACAAATTTATTGGAGTTGGCGAAGTTCACCCTCACTCATCAGCACAATACAATGCGTTAACAAATACTACCTCTATTGAAAAAAAAACCTCAATCTAGTGTAGATCTAGGTTCAATTTAGGCCTGTGTTGAGTTGAATCAAAGTTGGATTTTGGTTAATGGAGATATGTATAAAGTTATGTGTGTATGACAGGTTGATGTGATGAATGACTGAAGTTTGATCAATTTTGGATCTAAACAGCCTAGGATTGTTTTTTTTTAATATATATAAAGGATGCTACACAGTACTGCAGTAGAATGGGCCTCCATTTGCATCGGTGTGAGTTAGGGGCAACTTTGTGAATACCTCTACGTGACGGTTGCATTCAGGCTGTGTTTGATCCAAAGTTTGGATTGCAAACTTCAGTCCTTTTTCATCACATCAACCTGTCATACACACACAACTTTTCAGTCACATCATCTCCAATTTCCACCAAAAATCCAAACTTTGGCGCTGAACTAAACACAGCCTCATATCTGAGTACGTTCATAAAGCATTGACAGATGGAAATATACCGAGACTGTAGTTTTGCTGTGACACCAAATGTTGATAAAAAAAGGGTATTTGCAATTTGCCATCGGTTTTTTTTAAATTTTGCAAAGGATGCCAACTCGAATGATAGTTCTAGTGGCATTTTTGTAATTTTCTAGTGGCAGTCTTGAATAACGATTCAAGCGGTGGTAAATTTACAATTGCCCCATAAAAAATCGTCCAACGTGCAGAAAAAAGATTTATCGTCAGGAACACCATCTGAAATCTGATTATGCAGACTACCTTACGTAAAAGAAATGCCAACTACACCAATCGAATCCCAGTGACTTTAATTATCACCAAAATCAACATGAACTGATCAGTTCTTGTCCAGTACCGTTTGGACATGTATAGAAGAACCATTTTGTCAGTAACAAGAAAAGGTCTACAAATTCCACGGTTTAACAATTTTTTTTTCACCGCTGCATTCTTATCTACCCTATCTCTGCAGAACCTGCAGGCAATTTGTACATATGTACTTATTATAAATGGAACTCAAAATGGTTGAGTTCACAACGTGCAAACAACGAATTTTTCATATCGCACTAACTAATGCACAGATCACCACGGAGATGTGCGATC
Source organism: Oryza longistaminata (assembly GCA_009805545.1). Lineage (NCBI taxonomy): Eukaryota > Viridiplantae > Streptophyta > Magnoliopsida > Poales > Poaceae > Oryza > Oryza longistaminata. Next base: position 39,899,542 of record CM020179.1, read on the forward strand.
GCCAACTAAAACGTCCCCAAGCAAGCGTCGCTGTAACGGCCACTCCATTTGCCACCAAAGCAAGAACAATCATGAACACCGCGAGATACTTGTCGCCCTTCGTCGCTATGCCGTGGCGATCCCTGCAAAATCAAAGCAACCAAGATCACAGAGATCTAATGAGCGTGACATAAAAAAAAAATTAACCATCTAGTAGACTAGTACTATCTCCGTCCCAAAATAAGTGCAGCCATGAGTTTCCGCGTCCAACTTCAACTGTCCGTCTTATTTGAAATTTTTTTTATAATTAGTATTTTTTTTGTTATGAGATGATAAAACATGAATACTCCCTCCATTCCATAATATAAGGCACAACCATTTTCTTAGATGTTCCATAATATAAGGCATGCATGCAAGTATACAATTAACTATAACATCTCTCTCATTAAATTATTATTTTTTTTTAAATCCTCCACTATCATGTTATCTAATCCTATTGGATGCATGCATTATATTTATTAGAATGATACACTACAATTATGAATAATATTATTTCTTGGTCTTTGGGTTAAGGGTGGTTGTGCCTTATATTTTGGAATAGGGGGAGTAGTACTTTACTCGTGGCCTATGTTTTAATTTTTTTAAAAAAATTCAAATAAGACGAACAGTTAAAGTTGGACGCGGAAAACCATAACTGCACTTATTTTTGGGACGGAGGGAGTATGAGTTTGAGCTAAGTAAAGAAAAAAATTAATGTTCAGTTGGTCACCACTCACCTCAGTGCCATTCCAGCAGGGAAAATGTAGGCAATGGCGACGGCGGCAGTGGCGCCAGTGAACTGGAACGCGTCCCAGATGTTGGGGACGAAGTTGGCGGCGAGGAAGATGACCGTGAGGAGCGCCGCCGTGATCGCGCCGAACCTCCGGTTGTCGGAAGAGAGGGGCCTCGCCGAGGGGAAGAGGAGGCCGTCCATGTTGAACCGCAGCGCGTGGAACACGATGGGGAAGACGAGCATGAGGTGGAGCACGTAGCTGACCCTGACGGCGTCGTCGAGCACCAAGCTGTAGGGGATGCCGAGGTCGGAGTCGAAGTTTGCGAGCACGTCGTCCAGCGTTGCTTCGCCGAAGAGGAGGAAGCCGAAGAAGCTGGTGGTGGTGTACACGGCCAAGCAGAGCAGCAGCGACGCCCGCACTATTGGCCTGATCTGGGAGTGGTCCTTGAGCTCGTTGTGAATTGGGTGCACTGAATTTAGTGCCAAGTTAATCACATTTTCCACAGAAAAAAAAATGCAAACTTAATAGCTGGTAATTAAAATGTACCGTTGTAATGGCAAATGTAGGCGGTCACAAGAACTGGAGCTGAAGTGAAAAGTCTCCAGGTGGAGCTCCAGTCATGAACATCAGGGAACAGCTTAGGCATCGGAATCTGCCCTCTCATCAGCTTGATGGTGGTGATTCCGGCAGTGATCACCACGAACACGACGGCCAGAGCAACCGATAAGGCCGACGTGTATTTCAGTGAATCTGAACTCATCTCAGGGAAAAAGAACACAAGCCATTAGAGTCAGAACGAAATGTTCAGACTGAAAAAAAAACTGTAGCTTTGTGTGGTTGAGCCGCGCAACCATGTACGCACCGACTCGCTTGAAGCATGTCAGTGGAGTGAACACACCGAGCGTGACGATGACGAGGATAGAGAAGCGGCCGTTCCACCGGTTTGGACCGAACCATCCTTCTATCACGCCATGATGGTGCACGCCGCCGCTGGATGACTTCCCAGAGAGCACATCGCCTTGCGTAAAAATGAGTAGAGAGCCCATCATTTCACAAAATTTCTGAATCGAACAGTCTAAATTAAACTATCGATTGATTAAGCTAAGCAACGCATGCTGAGATGAAACCATACCGATGATGATCATGTAGACGACCATCACGCCGACGTTGTTGACGACGACGCAGAGCTGGAGGAGCCCCTGCCGAAGCACCGAAGGCGTCGCCCATGGCCTCGCCGTACGAGGTGGGCGCCCACGGCGCGGCTGAACCGGACGAGGAGCTCGATGGAGGCGTCCGTGAGCACCGCGGCGAGCATCACCAGGATCGAGGCCCGGCACGAGGCCGAGCACCTTCATGGTGGCGGGAGCGCCATGATGCCGGCGCCGACGATGGTGGTGGACAGGTTGAACACTGCGCCCGGAGAAGGACGCGCCGTCGAAGTGGTCGTGCGACGAGGCGGCGCCGTCGTCACCGCCGTCCTTCTGCTTCCTCGGGAGAAGTGGCTCGCTGCCTCCGTCGGCATTGGCATCACCATCCTCGCTGTCGCTGATCCACGCGTGAATTTGCGCGGACGGAATTCCAGTTTTTTTTAAATCGCGTTTTGATCTCTTACTGAGTAGAAGCTAAAATTCTTCACGCAGACATGGATCGAACAGTCCAAAATGCATACCAATCAAGACAGGCAGATTGGATGAGGTGATAGGTTCCCTTCCTTCTTCAGTTCTTCCCCTTTCACCTCGCGACCGGAAGACGACGAGGCAGGCTATCGATGGCGAGAAAATAAGGGGAGGGACAAGCATGGTGGCGCTTTGGCCGGACGAGACGAGGCATCTTATAATTAGACGACTCCTGATTTAGCAACTAACACCACTCGCTAAAAAGCCTAAATCAGCTGAAGTTCAAGCGAGCCACCGGCCACACCGCTCGCTTTTACATGGCATGCCTAAATCACCTGAAGTTGTAGCGCCACCAAGCCACAGCGGAATCCGTGCCGGCGCCGGCGCCGCGCGCGGACGTGTCGGCAACGGCCACCGCTGCTGGCGCGAGCGGAAGGAGGACGATGATGGGAGGGTTTTGGGCTGTGAATTGGCCCATAAAAAAGTGGGCCTGTAGTGGGCCGCATGGATAGACGGGAAGAATTTAGCTGTGAAAAAGTTCACTTGAGATCCCTGAACTAGAATACCAATGGGGATTCGACCTGGAGCGGGTGCATGGAAACAGAGCGATTTGCTCGTGTCAGGCCGTTCCCATTGGCCATCTATAGGCACACCTAGGGTCGGCATGCGTCATCTTGTCGCGTATTGTACTAGTTGCATATCGGGTTGGTATATATCGCCTCGCATTCAATGCGAGGCTTGATGGGGTCCATGCGTTACTGCTCACCCGAGCACTCTGGAGCTAAGTGCAGAAGCAGATGTGTTCCAAGAGCCCAATGATGAGAAGGGGGGCGTGCTCAATTACAGAGTGTAGATGTTCCTCAAGCGTAGCCCATGGGAGGCTCTTGGAACGTTGCTATTCGGATGTATCTCAACTGCCGCTTGAATATGGTTAACGATGATGTGGGTCATATGATATTGATAACGTGTTCATGGGCGCCTTGAAAAACCAGTTATGGAGATCCCCATTCCCATTTCACCAACAAACTAGATATAACACATCCCTAATCTTGTAAAAATCGGTTCACATTAGGATCTGGTGTAACCCGGTTTTGCAAGATTTTGGATGAGTTATATTTGGTATTCCGGTTCAGGACTGTTTTAGAACTCGACAACAACACGACTACACGAGGGATATGAAGTGAGCCTTTTCGGTTAGCCGTAAGATGTGGGCCCAAAGTGCGGAGAGAAAGAGGAAGCGACGGGGATAAAGATGGGCCGAACTTAGTTTGATAAGTGGGCTGAAATTGAGATGGGCTGGGCACCCTGGGCCTAATTGACACTATGCGTTAATAGCAGGGACCCTCTACGCACAAAGCTTTCCTCTGATCACACGGCCCAGATAGAGAAGCGCAGAATCCTCTTCCCCTTCCGGCCGGCTCCGAGAAAATTGCATATCTACCATCGCATAAAATTGGCTTCGCTAGAATACCATCACTCAAATGGGCTTCGCTGGAATACCACTCCCAAACCATGGGTATTCGCTGCAATGCCATTTTCATGGTTTCTTGCATTTGAAAATTATTTTTCGGCGATTACACATTTTCGTAGACTATTATGCCCCTAGTTCAACTTTATTTTTCGGCGATCCAAGCAGAGCAGCAGCGACGCCCGCACTATTGGCCTGATCTGGGAGTGGTCCTTGAGCTCGTTGTGAATTGGGTGCACTGAATTTAGTGCCAAGTTAATCACATTTCCACAGAAAAAAAAAATGCAAACTTATAGCTGGTAATTAAAATGTACCGTTGTAATGGCAAATGTAGGCGGTCACAAGAACTGGAGCTGCAGTGAAAAGTCTCCAGGTGGAGCTCCAATCATGAACATCAGGGAACAACTTAGGCATCGGAATCTGCCCTCTCATCAGCTTGATGGTGGCGATTCCGGCAGTGATCACCACGAACACGACGGCCAGAGCAACCGATAAGGCCGACGTGTATTTCAGTGAATCTGAACTCATCTCAGGGAAAAAGAACACAAGCCATTAGAGTCAGAACGAAATGTTCAGACTGAAAAAAAACTGTAGCTTTGTGTGGTTGAGCCGCGCAACCATGTACGCACCGACTCGCTTGAAGCATGTCAGTGGAGTGAACACACCGAGCGTGACGATGACGAGGATGGAGAAGCGGCCGTTCCACCGGTTTGGGCCGAACCATCCTTCTATCACGCCATGATGGTGCACGCCGCCGCTGGAAGACTTCCCAGAGAGCACATCGCCTTGCGTAAAAATGAGTAGAGAGCCCATCATTTCACAAAATTTCTTGAATCGAACAGTCTAAATTAAACTATCGATTGATTAAGCTAAGCAACGCATGCTGAGATGAAACCATACCGATGATGATCATGTAGACGACCATCACGCCGACGTTGTTGACGACGACGCAGAGCTGGAGGAGCCCCCTGCCGAAAGCACCGAAGGCGTCGCCCATGGCCTCGCCGTACGAGGTGGCGCCCACGGCGCGGCTGAACCGGACGAGGAGCTCGATGGAGGCGTCCGTGAGCACCGCGGCGAGCATCACCAGGATGAGGCCCGGCACGAGGCCGAGCACCTTCATGGTGGCCGGGAGCGCCATGATGCCGGCGCCGACGATGGTGGTGGACAGGTTGAACACTGCGCCGGAGAAGGACGCGCCGTCGAAGTGGTCGTGCGACGAGGCGGCGCCGTCGTCACCGCCGTCCCTCTGCTTCCTCGGGAGAAGTGGCTCGCTGCCCTCCGTCGGCATTGGCATCACCATCCTCGCTGAGAGGGTGGAATACTGTTTGGCACAATTATGTTGCATGAACATGCTAACATGGCTATGATAGTACCCATGGCATGGATTTTGAATCCTCGTGATTCTTTCTGGATCGGCTTCCTCATACTTTTGGACTTTCTCTTGCAAAAACCTTATGTATTCAATAACCTGCAAAAAAAAATGCTTCACAAGGGAGAAATTGCAATATAGCCTGCTGACTACAGGCCAAAGTTGATATTCTGTTTTAGCTCCGAAAGGAAAGAAGCTTTGTCTCTCTCTGATCAGTGTTGGCAGGAGTTCCACGAAGTATTTCCAAGCCTGAAGAGAGCATGAAAGAATTACATTTTTAGAACACATTCTTGCACCATATACTTATTATATGAAATTGTCTGTCTTGGACTATGCTGCTAATATGATATCTTGTTGAGCTATCTAGCTACGTCTTCATGGTTGGTTTTTCCCTGCTGCTGCAGAAAATAATTCAAAATGGTGTTTGACCTCTACTAGCTTGCCTGTCAATTTATCTTGGTCCTCTTCTCTGCTCAGTTGCTGAATGCTTTGATCTCGAGTGCTGGGGTCCCTGATCGGCCGCTGCTGGCGTACTTCTTCCCTCTGCTCTTGCTTGCTGAGTGCACATGTATATATCAAATCCATCAGTACCTGAATTGAAGTGACAGACTAGAGAATCAACAATACAACGCGTACTAACCTTCATATGGTGTCTTACCTATGGATCTTTGAATCAATGGCAGAAATCTTGCCACATCGTCGACGGCGCACGGTGAGCCCAATTCCCAGATCTTCCTCTGTTTCATGTGCATTCTCCATCCTGGCGCCATGAAGCGCAGGTGCAAATGCGAACGCACTACTCCTGGACGCCGCCATGGCTACCGGCCTCTTCTCTCGACGGAGTACGGACGCGTGCCTGATGCTGAACGTCCCGACGCCGCCGGCAGCACGTGCTCCTCCGAGTCCGAGCCTGCCCGCGACGCGCGTCGACGGCGCTCCCCGCGCCGTGCCATTGCCGCTGCTGCGGCTGCGCTGCTTGGCCAGCTCCAGTGGCCTCAGTGATCTGCGCATCTCCATACGTATCCTGCACTTGACATGGGTAACATGGGTTAGCAAGTTGGTGCATTGCTGTCTAACTTGCACACCATGGCACTTGCAGTTGAGAAGGCAAAGAGAGGGCGGTGCAGACAGCATCACCTCGCGATGAATGGCTGGAATGCTGCTCCTCCGCGGTGCTGGAACGGCGGCGACGACGAGCCGCCGCGGCGCGGAGCGAGAGGAAGTCATGACCCGGCTCCTCTCCGCGAAATCACCGCAAGACAGCACAGCACACGGCAATGTACCATGAGCTGATGAGCATCATGCGGTGAAGAGAGAAAAAGAGAGAAGACGCTGGAATTGGAGGAAGGAAGGAAGGGAACACTAGGGTGAAGTGTAATTCTCTTTGATACTTGGAAGAGCTGCATTGGGCGCCGGGACACAGGACACTGGAGATCTGTCGTCGCTGCTGCCAAGCCGAGGCGGCCTGCCGTTGCAGCAGAAAGATGGCGCCTGGATCTTGCCGCTGGGCAGTACACTGATGGAATGTAGCGAATTCGGTTGTCCACTCGGACCTTATTATAGTCGGCTAAGAGAGAGTCGAGAAGGATAGGGACTGATAATGATATACTAACAAATAAGCTAGGGAGGTAAGCCCTGCCGCCTCCCGCCTCCCTGCCTGTCTGGCTGGTAGTATTATACTTGTACCTTTGATTAACAAACTTTGCTTGGTTAGATTATACTCTCTCACATCCACGTCTCCCTTTGCATCATACTACTAGCAAATGCGAAAGCATTGCATGTCACCGGCAGAAGTTTCATAATATAAGATAGGGGTAGTTGTTTAGTTAAAGCTTACATATGTACGTCGGCAAAGTAAGTATTATGCACGGTAGTTTTTGATCGATATACTGTGATGTCCAGCCTTTTGATGACCGACGAGACAGCAAAGCTACCGATCGGTTACCGCTATATGCGGGACAGCAGATACATCGACTTTTAAGCGAGGAGAGCAAATGCCAAGGCAGCAGGTAGAAGCGAAGAAGGAAAAGGAGAGGCTACCTAGGCTGTGTTTAGATCCAAAGTTTAGATCTAAATTTCAGTACTTTTCCATCACATCAACCTATCTACACACACAACTTTTCAGTCACATCATATCAATTTCAACCAAAATCTAAACTTTACGCTGAACTAAACACAGCCCTAGCTGCTATAAGCAGCTCACGTGCTCCGCCGGTGGCGCGAGGCGGTGTTGGGGTGGGGGCCTCGCGCTTTCCTGCTGTTTCCACCCCCGCCTTTGCGCGCACATGCACGCCGACGGCGGCGCACGCGACACCTGGCCTTCTGCCCTTCCCGAGCAGTTTGCTAGCTACGCTTGCCTCGCGCCGCCGCCGCGCGCGCGCGCGCCGGCAGGCAGTGCACGGACTCATGCATGCCGCGGGTGCATTGCCAGCGCCGCCGCACCCGCGCCAGCGGACGGGGGCCGCCTTTACAGCCTCCAACGAAGGCGCGCGCGCGTCGAATCGATCGATCGATCTACGGTGCGCGACATGCCACGCGCTCGCCGAAACGGACGGGAGATCGATCGGGATCCCGGCCCGCGCGCGCGACCACCGGGCGTTGTGTTGCTGCGTACGTGGACCGGTGCACGGGGCACGGCCATGTCACACTCACCCGTAATTGCCTGGATCGATTGTCGCGCGTAGTACGTGCCGTGGTGCACGTGCCCCGCGGTGTGTGGGGATGCGTCTACGATCTACGTGGATGGACCCCGTGTCCCCGTCGGTACGTGACGATCGATCGATGCGTGGGGCGGTGCATGAACCCGACGGCGAATTGGCGAGACTGTCAAATCATCTGTGTGGCAAATCTGAGCCGGGAAGTGAGAGTGACCGGCGTTGCAGGTTAGGGTTCTCGTGAACCGACTCGGCTTGAGCATCCGACAATTAGGATTTGAAATTGATTAGGAGATAGAAGAAGAGCTTTAGCTTAAGCTCTCAAAGTCGTTGCGCCCAAAAACGACAAGGAGCATGTGTCCGCGCATAACCCACGAAGCTTCGTGGCCGTTTCGCTCCGAGACATAAGAAAACGTCCAAGGGCTAATGGCGAGTAGTTACCTTGTGCATGCCGGCCGATTAGTAGTTCTTTAGATTAGATCGATCCCGATCGAAATGATTTGATCCCATCATTGACAGCGCAGGCAGGCAGTGCGTGATCGGTGGACGTGCCTCTCCTGTCCTCTCCTCTGTTCTGCTCTGATCAGAACATTCCCTCTGCAGAACTGCAAAGATGAGGAATCCGTTTAGGGATCAGTAAACAACTCCGGCCCGCGATTAAATTAACTCCCGATTAAGATATCCTCCGCAGCGCTCGATCGTCACTCAGATCTGAGAGCATCGATCACGTGGCCAACGCATCGATCCAACGCCATAGCCACCCCAAGTTATTTCCATGCTGCTACAGTGCCAGTACAGTACGTCGCACCTGCTCTGTTCGCTGCATCGTGTCTCTGCAGTAAAAAATTACAAAGCGGAGTAGTAACAGGTATCAGCAGTAGCTGGCTTAGCTAAGGCCGAGAGCCCGAGATGGAGGAGCACGTTGAGGATTTGGGCAGCGTTTGCCTTTTCGGTTGGATTATGAAACATGGATCTGTTTTTTAGGGGAGAAGCATGTGAGTTTGGGGCTTTTGGGTGAGTTGTCGCCTTCATGGCCAAGGGTGCCGGCACGTGAGGCACGGGAATTGAAAGGCCTTGGCCGGCCCTATCATTTTTTCATAGATTTACACTTGGCTCTCATGCAGCGTACTCCCTCCGTTTCACAATGTAAGTCATTCTAGCATTTACCACATTCATATTGATGTTTGAATCTAGACATATATATCTATCTAGTTTCATTAGCAATATATAAATGTGGAAAATGCTAGAATGACTTACAGTGTGAAAAGTGGAGTAGTTCAGATAGACCAACCAGACAATCAAGCTGCTGAAGCAGTTGTTGTATTAGGGTAAAAGAGATTCAATAAACAAAACTGTAGTACGATTCTAGCTGAACTTTATCTTGTGAGCACTGGAGAAGTGTTTGGCAGAAGCCGAAGCCATCTGCCGCGGCGTCGGGCCGTGGTCGCCGGCGGCGGCCGGTCCGTCGTCGTCGCCGTCGTCACCCTCGGCGGGGAACCAGTGCAGAAACGCGCCAACAAGGACGCCAACGCCGCCAGCCAGGAGATGTCGGGTGATCCGCGTTCCATCACCTCCTACGATTCAGATATAAATTTATCTGAATTTGATGGTTTTTACTGTGGCTGTGCAAGGCTGGAGGTAGTAAACTAGTCTGTGAACTGACCAGCAGATTGATTCTGGATGCTTGATTCAATCGCTAGTTACCCGGCTTACAGCATATGCTCCTTTTTATAGCTGAACAATGGAGCACCTGTGCTGAAATTTATGCTGCTTGTTCCGTCAAAATTCGATCGCGACGTACTACTAGTAGTATTACATTTCCAATTGGTTAGCTTGGTGACTATTCTTCCTTGACAAGCACAAAAGTATACTCCGATGGTGCAGTGCATACTGCATACCGCAATGCAGCTTCCGATGTAACATCTCTCTGAGTCATCAAGGTAAGGCTCCGTTTAGTTCTAAAAGTTTCACCCAAAAACATCACATCGAATATTGGACACATGTATAGAGCATTAAATGTAGACTAAGAAAAAATTGATTGCACAGTTAGGGAGTAAATCGCGAGATGAATCTTTGAGCCTAATTAGTCCATGATTAGCCATAAGTGCTACAGTAACCCACATGTGCTAATTGCGGATTAATTAGGCTCAAAGATTCGTCTCGCGGTTTCTATGCGAGTTATGAAATTAGTTTTTTCATTCGTGTCCAAAAACCCCTTCCGATATCCGGTCAACGTCCGATGTGACACCCAAAATTTCATTTCGCGAACTAAACAGGCCCTAAAGTCTTGCAGCACGCAATGTGACGCGACTGAGTGGACTGGAATAACGGACATTGACCAACGTTTTGGGAGATCCTTGGAGAACAAGGTGTTGAAAGTCATCAAAATTTAGGTTGTGTTTTTTTTTTGAGAGGTTGAAAACTTCTTCCTACACAAGTAAAACTGATCGATGGATTAACACATGATTAATCAAGTATTATTTATTAAAAGCCTTAAAAATGGATTAATATGACTTTTAAAACAATTTCTTATATAAACTTATTTTTAAAAAATATAATGTGCGTATGAAAAATAAGGGAGATGAGTTTGGGAACTGAAGACAATTTTATTGGAGTTGGCGAAGTTCACCCTCACCTCATCGGCACAATACAATGCGTTAACAAATACTACCTCTATTGAAAAAAACACTCAATCTAGTGTAGATCTAGGTTCAAATTTAGGATTGATTTTTTTTTTTTTAATATATATAAGGAGTGCTACACCGTACTGCAGTAGAATGGGCCTCATTTGCATCGGCTGAGTTAGGGGCAACTTTCTAAAGGTCTAGTGAATACTCTACGTGACGGCTGCATTCAATATCTGAGACGTTCATAAAGCAATCGGACGGATGGAAATAACGAGTACTGTAGTTTGCTGTGACCACCAAATGCAGATAAAAAATGGGCATTTGTAAATTTGCCACCGGTTTTTTTAATTTTTG
>CM020179.1:39910409-39971186 GCA_009805545.1 Oryza longistaminata
TCGCGATCCACGCGTGGATTTGCGCGGACGGAATTCCAGTTTTTTTAAATCGCGTTTCGATCTCTTACTGAGTAGAAGCTAAAAATTCTTCACGCAGACATGGATCGAAGAGGTCCAAAACGCACGATCAAGACAGGCAGATTGGATGAGGTGATAGGTTCCCTTCCTTCTTCAGTTCTTCCCTTTCACCTCGCGACCGGAAGACGACGAGGCAGGATACGATGGCGAAAAAATAAGGGAGAGGGACAAGCATGGTGGCGCTTTGGCCGGACGAGACGAGGCATCTTATAATTAGACGACTCCTGATTTAGCAACTAACACCACTCGCTAAAAAGCCTAAATCAGCCTGAAGTTCAAGCGAGCCACCGGCCACACCGCCCGCTTTTACATGGCATGCCTAAATCACCTGAAGTTGTAGCGCCACCAAGCCACAGCGGAATCCGTGCCGGCGCCGGCGCGCGCGCGGACGTGTCGGCAACGGCCACCGCTGCTGCGCGAGCGGAAGGAGGACGATGAGGGAGGGTTTTGGCGTGTGAATTGGCCCATAAAAAAGTGGGCCTGTAGTGGGCCGCATGGATAGACGGGAAGAATTTTAGCTGTGTTCACTTGAGATCCCTGAACTAGGTGCATGGAAACAAAGCGATTTGCTCGTGTCGGGCCCGTGCCCATTGGCTATCTATAGACTATAGGCACAACCTAGGGTGGCATGCGCCATCTTGTCGCGTATTGTACTAGTTGCATATCGGGTTGGTATATATCGCTCGCATTGAATGCGAGGCTTGATGGGGTCCATGCGTTACTGCTCACCCGAGCACTCTGGAGCTAAGTGCAGAAGCAGATGTGTTCCAAGAGCCCAATGATGAGAAGGGGGGTCGTGCTCAATTACAGAGTGTAGATGTTCCTCAAGCGTAGCCCATGGGAGGCTCTTGGAACGTTGCTATTCGGATGTATCTCAACTGCCGCTTGAATATGGTTAACGATGATGTGGGTCATATGATATTGATAACGTTCATGGGCGCCTTGAAAAACCAGTTATGGAGATCCCCATTCCCATTTCACCAACAAACTAAGATATACACATCCCTAATCTTGTAAAAATCGGTTCACATTAGGATCTGGGTAACCCGGTTTTGCAAGATTTTGGATGAGTTATATTTGGTATTCCGGTTCAGAACTTTTTTAGAACTCGACAACAACACGACTACACGAGGATATGAAGTGAGCCTTTTCGGTTAGCCGTAAGATGTGGGCCCAAAGTGCGGAGAGAAAAGAGGAAGCGACGGGGATAAAGATGGCCGAACTTAGTTTGATAAGTGGGCTAAATTGAGATGGGCTGGGCACCCTGGGCCTAATTGACACTATGCGTTAATAGCAGGGAGAAGTTTCACTTTGACATTCATAAACTCATTCTATTGATTGACATTAAAGTATGGATTACAAAGTTAAGTCGTACTCCCATTTACCTTGAGGCTCAAACAGCTTCAGTAGGTACTAAAGAAGAGAACCATTGGACTGTCATTGCTTCAAACAGTCTATATGTAAGTCTTGCTAGAAGCATCCAGACGGTTCACAAAAACTAAAGAAGCCAATATAATATCAAAGCATTGCCGCACTTGCACCTTTTTGGTATGTTTTTTATAATCTCCCTATATTGACTTCTATTTCTCAGTCTTTAACCATTATTTTATATCATATTAGACTACTACAGCTTTGGTTTATACCCAGGCTTCCGTGAGAACATAACATCTGCAAAGTCCGTTGCGTAGCTTGGTCGGAAGTTTACGATGAAACTTCACCAATGCAAATCGGTCATATTGCTAACCTGCTTTACACATGCTCGTGTTTTTAATCTTGATTGTTGACTTTTGGCTATTCTTATACCAGTATGCCATGCTCAAAGCTTATTCCTTGTCATACTAGACCTGGGAAAGCATAAGGACTTAGTACTAGAGCCTAATCTGCTTAATCAAACATATATGAATAACTCAAACATGAGATAGTTAAAAAAAAAACTTGTAATTAATTGCCTAGTACTTCAGCAAAGCCATGAGAATGCATGCGCTAGCTTAGGTAGAATGAACGCGAGTTCTCTTCTAAGAACTCCTTCAAAACCAAAATAACATTTATTGTGAACGCAAGTTATTCAATTTTGTTAGGAATTATCAGTTCTTTTTGTTCATCTCTTAAGTGTACTTGGAAAAATGAAGATACAGAAGTTAGTCTTGACTAGCGTTGATCAGTTTGAAACTATATTATATATTACAGATATTTATCTTATAAGAAATGCATGGCATGATGGTGACGAGCTAAGCATTTTTTTTTTGCGAAGCTACTGATGTTACTTAGCAACAATGAGTGTGAAAACATCTCTAGCGCGCGCACAGAATTTTCTTAAGTGTATCGCAAAGTGGCACAACATTAGGGTGATTACTTACTATATGTATATTCTACTATTGTACAATTATTTATTTTTGTGCTTGTTTATGCCCGTAACAAATTAATAGAAGAATGTTTTTTATGTTGCTAAGTATATCTATAGCAGAGGTCGAATTTTTGAGGTGATCATCCCATGAGAAATATCATATCTGGGGATATGCTTGATGTCTAGATTTTATTGTTGCTTTAATTTGTATGACATCATCAAATTTTCTTTATAGTAGATCTTGTATCTACATTGTCCTTTTGATAATATTATAAACATCCCATGAGGATTTTTGATGCGTAAGAAAGGCTGCACTATCTTGTGTAGTTATTAAAGTTTCTGGATCGGAAACAATTTTGATATGTAGTCTCTTTGCGTTTGCCATTTTTTTATTGTTTCAACAATTCACTTAATGATTAATTAAACATCTTCACTGATATTATTTTTAAATTATGATATAGTGTTAACCCGTTGCCAACGCACGGGCCACCCAACTGGATTTATTTTTTAAACAAAACTAGAAGAGTGCTCATACATTGGACGAGATAATGCTATTTATTGATTTGCAAATTTATCAAGCGTGAAAAGATGTAAATAATAATTGAGTAAAATTCGATTGAACATTAAAAAAACATGGCAATCAAAAGAGACTACAAATCATTCCTCTATGATTAATTTCCAATGAAAGAAACCCATTATCACTGCATAAAGCATAGTGCAAGCTTCTGGCACATTAGAACTATCTGCTTGGTGTTTATAAATTATAAAAGGTCAATTATAGTAGATAAGAAAACTCTACGAAAAATTAAGACATACAAATTAAAGCACAAACAAAAAAAAAAATCTAAGAACATCAAGCAGTATTCTAGATTTGGTATTCTAATGTATGATCGCTTCAAGAATTAAACTCTGTAGTAGATATCCTTAGAAGATAGAGATTATATATTATTGTTACGGACATGTACAAGTAAAAAATAAAGAATTTGAACAATATAGAATTATACCCTATTGGTAAATAAATTTCCTAATGTTGTGCATTTGCGATACACTTAAGAAAATCTCATGTGTCCGTTAGGAAGTTGCTTTCACACTCATTTTTGTTGGAGGCAAAAAAAATTGTCTAGCTATCACCATCTTGCACATGCATTTCTTGTATCTATACCTTTAATATAAAAATTTCATAAAGCGTTCGTATATGTTGTTGGTCCGTCAGTTTTTTTTTTGGCGCTGATTTTTTTTTCCGATTAGTCTTTCCGTTTTTGGCCTGATTTTTTTTCCGATTGTCTTCGCGTTTTATCGCTGGTTTTTTCGATCCGGCTCCGGTTTTTATCCGTTTGGTTTTTGGTTGCTTTTTTTGTCACGGTTTGTTTTATCCTAGAAACCATAGAGAGTAGTGAACTATATTTTTTTGTACGGGTTCCCGAGTCTATTTGTTCATCGTCTGGCACTAGCACTTGGTATCTCGTTGTGTACAACATTGAGTAATCGGCCGCTATATTTGTTTTCCAACATAATAAAATGTCGGTAATATCTACCGTCACGGTAAAAGAAACTTCATTTAATTAAAAAAATCAAAGATATATGATCAACTTTTTTAGTTTTGTTAAGAATTATGAGGAAAGTGCTCTCCTATCCAGTTCCCATAAAGTTGAGCATGAATAGTCCACATGCAAGAATAAAACCATGAGTTACAACAATAAAAATTGTAAACAGGAGTACGCAAAACATGAAAAATATCACTAAATTATTTTAATATCAAGAGAATATGCGTTTGTACTCATACCTGTCTTCCCTCATATTTTCTATTGCAGTTGTTCATCTGTTTGCCATGTCTCAATAACATTGAGAGTCTCTCAATCGAATTAATCACATTCACTCGCGGTCGGCTGATAGAGTCTAAGTGAACTACAATCTAAAAACATAAGAGAGTAAACATGCCATATACACTAACCGTATTAGTGAGGTCAACTATCGAAAGTCAACACAGAGAATCAAAGTACATGTTATGCTCTTGTTTTTATCGTTGACAAACCGCTTAAATACAATGTACTATTTGATATTTTCTTTATGATGGACTGCTTAGATTTTTCTTCCCAATTAAATATCAAAGATGTACATTGGTATTTAGCGCGTGTCAACACGAAAAAACAAGAGATACATGGGACTGATTCTCTGTGTTGAACTATCGAATGTAGTGTTGACCTCACTGAATACGGTTAGTGTATATGCCATGTTACTCTTATTGTACTCTAGATTGTAGTAAAACATAGTTCACTTATGTCTATCGTCAAATTCCAGCAAATTGATAATTGATAAGCTAACGAGGACTACATATCCTTAATAATTAATTGCAACAGGGCATATAAGGACTTTGCCTAGCCACAAATTGAGAGACCTTCAATGTTAGACATGCCAAACAATAAGAACAACTTCAAGAAAAATCAAGAGGACAGTATAGTACAAACCATATTCTCTTGGAATTATTTAAAATAATTATTAGTGATATTTTTAATTGGGTGTACTCCTGTTAATTTAATGTTTACTCAGTATTAGCGAGACGAGCAATGCAGTTTTTCATGTGGACTTTCCTTATCTCAACTTTAATGGACAATTTGGACAGGAGATGCACTTATCTCCACCTATACACGCGATATTCTATTAAACTGAACAAAAAAAAGTTGATCATATCTTATTCTTTTATAACGAAGGTGACTATTACCAGAACATAAAGAACCTCTTCCCTCTGCAACTTCTTCTCGATAAGAAACTAACTCCTAGTAATTGTTTCACACTTTACTACTGTAAATGAGTCATACTGTTCGTAATTGTGCACGTGAGGTAAAAAAATTACCGATCACATGAGAGTAAATTAGTGAGTTACTAATTCTTGCGAGCCGGATTTCGTATCGTGCCCATAGATTAAAAAAAATAAGTTGGAGAGTTACCTAATCGGCCCAAATAGATAAAAATGTATATTAATAGGTTGTTAGTACCACGTGTAAAGACAAGATATAACAAAAGAAAAGTCCATGCTGGAAAAACCCATATTTACTGATAGTATCTGGATATCTACTAGTATATTGATAAATTGTATTTACTTGGAGCGTTGAGTATCAATCAGAAAGTCGTCAACTCAATTTTATGGTAAGTAATATTTTTATTCCAAGTCTATTCATCATTTTAATATCTTTTAGTAAAACTATTCTGTACTTCCATATATATAGATATTGTTGTATTAGCAAGGTAATTTCTCGATTTGGTGCTAGAGCAATTTGTTCACTCCGTGGGAAATATTAGAAATGCTAGACAAAATGTGACATGATAACAATGATTCTAGATAGAGACAAAAAAATATTCGCCAGTTAGTTGCAAAGTGAGTACTTACTTATTCAATTTCATTAATTAAACGTGTCGACCCATCGATTTGGAAATATCAAAATCTTTTGTTATATCGCTATACCAATCCCTGGATCATAGTGGGTACCACACTACATAGACCGAATCACAACATTATCTCAGCCATGAATTCAGGCTATAGAGTTAAAAGCTGACATGAGGGCCAGCAGGCCAAACAACTATCAGTAAGCACCACAGAGCGGGAAAAGACTCAAAAATACAATAGGGGCCGTATGACATAGCCACCAAGCTAGTACAGACATGTGGGAACGAGGATCTAGAACTCGGGAAAACGCCACTCCTCCTAGTCTGTGGTAGGTACGCAAGCAGTTCACTAACAAGTAGGTTGCTTTCTTATTTCTGCAATCCACTACTGCTAAAAAAGGATATATATAGATCAACAATCGAGCTACAAAAGTCATCTCAGCAAGCCACCACACAAAAGGCTCCAAAGTAATGCTAGCAGGATAATACAATGGTAGTGGCTATATGCGTTATCTTCTAAAAGCTCAGAGATTTTCTCATTAATTATTCATTCACAAACCTAAAGATCCGTACGCATGAAATACTGCATTCAATGTTTTAATTCCATTGTCATTAAACAGCGACCGTTCTGTCCACCATCCATTGTGTCCCCAAGGATAGCCCCGCCACTAGTGCGTCATGGTTTTCTGGGTCTTTACCCCTGTCTCGCCTCCCGAGAAAAAGTCTTGTTTCCCCCAGTACGAAAAATCACATTTTGCAGCCCCAATTCCCACCCCAAATCAGTTTCAATAAATAGAGTCTAGCCAGCCTGTAATACACCTGTCCGTGCTCACATAACGCAGAGCACGCTATTCGAATAGATTTGTTTTACTCACATTCGCAGTGGTATGTACACTTTACCCGTACTCCGCGACTTGCCCAACACGATGAGCCTACGTCCCAACGTGTCATGAGATCTTCGCCACAGGTCAAAGCATTTCTATATAACCTCCACTTTGGCAGTACCCGCTCCATGAACTTTATGCCTCATGCATCATAGGCCGAACACGGCGTTTCTACAGTGAGAGTGAGTTCTGGCGCTCCCAGGGAAGGTTCAAGACTCACAACAATGCTGTAAGTCTATAGTATAAGAGTTTAGTTTACAACCCACATTGGCATGTTCCCTACGATATGGCGTAACACACACTGTACAGCACCGCCCCTCACGGTCCTACAATTGCAGCACCCACCGTAGGCGCTCGCCTCACACCCACATCAAGAAAACCACTAATGCAAGGGTATACTCGCCTACGTCCGCTACGGCTATTTATTCCGACATAGGTCTATACCCATTACCGAGATAGTACTCGTGTACTGTTAGTCTTTCATCTGTCTTAGCTTCATGGCTCGGTCCTTAATTGGACCAGGGACGCACTAGCCTTTACGACACCACCCAAGTCCTCCAACCGGCCCCAGTCGAAAAAACATTGTTTAGTTTAACCTTTCTTTCACAAATCATCTCATTCAGATTCATGCAATGTGAGCGCTCATGTTCTCCACATGCCGTGGATCCTCAACTACCTTCCCCACAAGGTAGTTGCCCAAGCATTAAAGCCATCGATATATATGAAGGAAGCATGAATCTAAATTCATTACTAAAGTATTCCGTCATAAGTGACTAGACTCATACGTAATTATGGTACATGGGGAAATAATGATATAAGCAATAATCAAAGGCATCGCATAATAACAAGAGGATATTCATCACTGGCATGCGAATTTTATTGTAAACAAAACATTTCCACAATTGGCCAACATGCTCAAGGGATGGGGTGATGACTTGCCTGCTCAGGATATTCTTATTCTGATATAATCTGATCATACCTTCACCTTCCTACGAAGCATGACAATCATTGCCTCAACAGAGACTAACCCATCATTACCATCAATTCTATAATACGCGGAAAACGACCAATATTCCAAACAACAATTAAAATGTGCACAAGCAAAAATATATATGATTGGATCGGAACTTAGGGTTGTTCATATTTATCGTGCTTGCTAATGGATTCCAATCATGTTAGGGCTTAAAGAGTTCTATAACAATTCTATTGTCATGGCATTCAATTGGGAGTCTAACCGAGGAATATAAGATATGAATAATGTACATACATACTTCTATATTGTGTGTTAGTCGAATGCTACATGGGTTATGCGGGAGATAGATGCTATTGCATGCCATCTATTCAGATAAATGTTTTCTCTATACTAATGTCTCTGTGCATGATTTACTAATAGGAGAATCCAACAAGCCAATGCACATGGAATCCATTTATATTATTATTTTACACTAAGTAGAGGCAATTGACATTTAATTACGATCATACCTTATCTTGTCATCTATAAATGATTAAAAAAGGGTTAAGTAAGTCATACATGCCATGATGTTAAGATCGTGGTTATAGGTACAGATTATTTGTCGGGCTTTTTGTCTTCTCGTATACGATTTCCAGAGATCTTATCAATTTAGCGTTTATCTAACTTTTGACTGTTTATCAAACTCAATTCATAAGTTTAATTAGCACTGCTGAACTAGAGTTGATGATCTTACTTTGTCGTGATTAAATGATGTACGTGTACATGCGCAGTTCAATAATATGTAATTGATTCATAATCCGAGAACATAGAGGTATTCTGTGCTTCTTGTTAAAATATAGTGAGGTGTCAACCCAAAATTATATATATGCTACTAATATAGGTTATTGCCACTGTTAAAATCTATATTCGACTTGATTCCATTCACACCAGCTCTGTTATGATTCTCATAAACAGTTAAAGATTATCTTCTCATGAAAGTACTTAATTATTTGTTCGTTTACAAAATATGAGCTAAACTTTATGTGGATTAATTTATATGTCATGGGTTTAATATTACAACCAATTAAAGATACTTAGTTATCTCCTTTATAGCATTAATTATGCACTGATTATTAAAAATTAGTTGACTCCTTTGCGGGTGGTTGTACAGTGACAAGACATGTTAGAGAAAAATTATTACATTCTTACTCTACTGCTGCATATTAATTTTATTTGCTAGGCACATTTTTTTTTAAATTGACTATATGCATCATCTTGATATTAATGATTTTATAAATTATAAATATATTTATTAAAAATATGAGTATATTACCTTGGAAATTTTATGAATTGATATGAATTTAGGTTCAAGTTTCATCAAATCCGTGTTGCAGTAAAGATGAGCGGATATGCTAGTTTTCAAAATGCAATTGTCTAATTAATGCGAAGAATATGTAAATGCACTGTTCATAAATGATTCTATTTAATGGGAAACATTATTCCAAAAACCCACTGGTTGACATGTGGGACCGGCGCCTGGTTGACTTAGGGCAACGCTGCTTGTTATAACCATTGGGTCCCGCCTGACATGGATCAAAACCATATAATTGTGTTTTCTTAGATTTTAACTATAAGGCCCCACGCTGTGGGCAAATCAACCGTTAGGGATAGGATTACTGTCGCTAATCACAGTGGGTCCCACAGACCTGTTTCTCTCTCTCTTTCTCTCGTTTGCTTCTTTCCTCCCGTCGTCTTCCTACCTTCCAAGCCGCACCGCAACATCGCGAGACTACCGCGCGTGCTCGCGGCCAGGACAGGTCGAGAAGGCGCTTTATCGGCGACGTCCTACGGGGCGACGCTCTGGTCTTTTTCCAGCTGCGGGGAGCTCCTGTTGACCACCCACCGGCGGCGGCGGCGCTTGGAGGACGAGGCGCTATGGCCCGCCCACTAGCGTGCTCATGTAGCCGAGTCGGCTGCAAGTGCTAGGACGACTAGGAAGGGTCTCCGACCAAAAATTGATGAGGCGTGAGCATCTACGGCTACCGGGGGTTCCCATTTTATTAGCTAGATAGGAAGCGAGCCCCCAATGCGTTCGCTACCCGGCGAGAACTCCGCCCGGCGGACAGAGTAAACAAATGTGTCATTAGTCCGATGTCCGGGCACAACCCTTTGGTCAAATCGCCAAAATTGATGAGGATACTAAGCTTCTATGGAACTAGAAGCTTTAGCGCATGTATTTACCGAGAGCGGCGAAAAACGGCGATGTTCGTTGCCTGGGGAGACGGCAGTGAAGCAGAGGACGACGGCCGGCGACGCGCGCGAGGTTTGTTCGACTTCAGGGGCCTTCAGCACAACGGCACCCGGATTTGATCTCCAATGGAGCAGCAGCAGCAGGAGGGCATCCCGTGAAGCCACGAGCTCCCTGAGCGGCGTCAGCAGCACGCAGGCTCCGGCTATCAAAAGCAATTGGCTATTGGAGCACGCACACAAGTGGACTCAGATGTGAAAAGACAGTATTCTGTAGAAGAGAAAGGCAGAACAGAATGGTTTGGGATTTCGGTGGGCAGCTTTAGGGTGTAAGCAAACAGAAGTGTTGAGAGAGCGCCCAGCACACGCCGGACGAAGCGTAGAGCGCAATAGCAGCGGAGAAGGCAAGGAGATGGAGGACGCGTGAAAAGGGCGAGATCCTCCCAGGAGTCGGGGTTCGAGGCAGCGATTCGGGCAGACTACCGTGAGTGCGGTAGAGTGCAGAGAGAGGAAACCGCTAGCTGGGAAAGAAGCACCGCAATGTTCCAGCTCGGGCTTCAACCGCGGCCGGCGACGATCGGTGGCGACGCAAGGGCGAGGCGATGGGCGACAAGAAGCATCACTTATGTGTTCGACAGAGGCCGCAAGGTGAACGGCCGCCAATGAAGGAGGGGCAGGGCTTAGCCGCGAGGTGGGATGCCAGTTGGCGACGCGCAGGCCGGAGCCCCCCCCAGCACGAGCGACACGCGTGGGGATGATGTATGTCCAGACCCACTTATGGGCACGGAGGACGCGGTACCGCGGCGGGGCGCGCGGGGGCGGGCGTCGCGAGGGCGGCGCGGGTTTCAGATGGGGGTGAGGGGCGCGCGCTGTGGGGCCGTGGCTGGCTGCAGGGAATATTCAGTGTGCAGAAGCGAGGCTGACCAAAAGGAAGAATGAGGGCTTGTACATTAAGGCAAGTCGCCAGCTATGTGACGGGATGGAGGTCATGTGCCAAAGAGATTTGCATACCTCAAGTTCCCCTATCTTCTTGATTTGATCCACTAGTTAGCGTTTCCTGAAAGTCACCCACCTCCTTTAATAATCGCTCTGGCATTTGCACTTTCCCGACCTTTTGTTGCTGCCAATTGCTTGCTCGGCATAATTAGGTTTTGTCCTTGGCATGTTGCCCTCTCATCCTCTTTGAAGCAGTAAATAAATGTTATTGAATTACCTTTTAAGTGTTGTGCATGCAATAATTTTGCAAGGATGCCACTCGAATGATAGTTCTAGTGGCATTTTTTGTAATTTTCTAGTGGCAGTCTTGCAATAACGATTCAAAGCGGTGGTAAATTTACAATTGCCCCATAAAAAATCGTCCAACGTGCAGAAAAAAGAATTTATCGTCAGGAAAGCACCATCTGAATATCTGATTATGCAGACTACCTTACGTAAAAGAAATGCCAACTACACCAATCGAATCCCAGTGACTTTAATTATCACCAAAATCAACATGAACTGATCAGTTCTTGTCCAGTACCGTTTGGACATGTATAGAAGAACCATTTTGTCAGTAACAAGAAAAGGTCTACAAATTCACGGTTTAGCAATTTTTTTTTCACCGCTGCATTCTTATCTACACCTATCTCTGCAGAACCTGCAGGCAATTTGTACATATGTACTTATTATAAATGGAACTCAAAATGGTTGAGTTCAACGTGCAAACAACGAATTTTTCATATCGCACTAACTAATGCACAGATCACCACGGAGATGTGCGATCGCCAACTAAAACGTCCCCAAGCAAGCGTCGCTGTACACGGCCACTCCATTTGCCACCAAAGCAAGAACAATCATGAACACCGCGAGATACTTGTCGCCCTTCGTCGCTATGCCGTGGCGATCCCTGCAAAATCAAAGCAACCAAGATCACAGAGATCTAATGAGCGTGACATAAAAAAAAATTAACCATCTAGTAGACTAGTACTATCTCCATCCCAAAATAAGTGCAGCCATGAGTTTCCGCGTCCAACTTTAATTGTCCGTCTTATTTGAAATTTTTTTTATAATTAGTATTTTTGTTGTTATGAGATGATAAAACATGAATACTCCCTCCATTCCATAATATAAGGCACAACCACTTTTCTTAGATGTTCCATAATATAAGACATGCATGCAAGTATGCAATTAACTATAGCATCTTCTTCATTAAATTATTACTTTTTTAAATCCTCCACTATCATGTTATCTAATCCTATTGGATGCATGCATTATATTTATTAGAATGATACAAACTACAATATGATAATAATTATTTCTTAGTCTTTGGGTTAAGGGTGGTTGTGCCTTATATTTTGGAATGGAGGAAGTAGTACTTTACTCGTGACCTATGTTTTTAATTTTTTTAAAAAAAATTCAAATAAGACGAACAGTTAAAGTTGGACGCGGAAAACCATGACTGCACTTATTTTGAGACGGAGGGAGCAGGGGCGGATCCAACGTGGGTGCAGGGGAGACTTGAGTCCCCCCTACACCCACAAAACCTATGGATACCCCCCTTCAATTTTTTCATCATAGTTGATAAGATAGGAGGTGCTAAATGTCTTATAATAGCATTTTAGTATAGTTTAATACTGAGTTTATATGTTTATATCGGTGTACTCGGTATGTTGAGTCCCCCCAACCTTTTGTTTTTGGATCCGCCCCTGGGAGGGAGTATGAGTTTGAGCTAAGTAAAGAAAAAAATAATATTCAGTTGGTCATCACTCACCTCAGTGCCATTCCAGCAGGGAAAATGTAGGCAATGGCGACGGCGGCAGTGGCGCCAGTGAACTGGAACGCGTCCCAGATGTTGGGGACGAAGTTGGCGGCGAGGAAGATGACCGTGAGGAGCGCCGGATTTGAAATTGATTAGGAGATAGAAGAAGAGCTTTAGCTTAAGCTCTCAAAGTCGTTGCGCCCAAAAAACGACAAGGAGCATGTGTCCCGCATAACCCACGAAGCTTCGTGGCCGTTTCGCTCCGAGACATAAGAAAACGTCCAAGGGCTAATGGCGAGTAGTTACCTTGTGCATGCCGGCCGGATTAGTAGTTCTTTAGATTAGATCGATCCCGATCGAAATGATTTGATCCCATCATTGACAGCGCAGGCAGGCAGTGCGTGATCGGTGGACGTGCCTCTCCTGTCCTCTCCTCTGTTCTGCTCTGATCAGAACATTCCCTCTGCAGAACTGCAAAGATGAGGAATCCGTTTAGGGATCAGTAAACAACTCCGGCCCGCGATTAAATTAACTCCCGATTAAGATATCCTCCCGCAGCGCTCGATCGTCACTCAGATCTGAGAGCATCGATCACGTGGCCAACGCATCGATCCAACGCCATAGCCACCGCCAAGTTATTACCATGCTGCTACAGTGCCAGTACAGTACGTCGCACCTGCTCTGTTCGCTGCATCGTGTCTCTGCAGTAACAAAATTACAAAGCGGAGTAGTAACAGGTATCAGCAGTAGCTGGCTTAGCTAAGGCCGAGAGCCCGAGATGGAGGAGCACGTTGAGGATTTGGGCAGCGTTTGCCTTTTCGGTTGGATTATGAAACATGGATCTGTTTTTTAGGGGAGAAGCATGTGAGTTTGGGGCTTTTGGGGTGAGTTGTCGCCTTCATGGCCAAGGGTGCCGGCACGTGAGGCACCGGGAATTGAAAGGCCTTGGCCGGCCCTATCATTTTTTCATAGATTTACACTTGGCCTCTCATGCAGCGTACTCCCTCCGTTTCACAATGTAAGTCATTCTAGCATTTACCACATTCATATTGATGTTAATGAATCTAGACATATATATCTATCTAGATTCATTAACAATAATATAAATGTGGAAAATGCTAGAATGACTTACAGTGTGAAACAGTGGAAGTAGTTCAGATAGACCAACCAGACAATCAAGCTGCTGAAGCAGTTGTTGTATTAGGGTAAAAGAGATTCAATAAACAAAACTGTTAGTACGATTCTAGGAGAACTTTATCTTGTGAGCACTGGAGAAGTGTTTGGCAGAAGCCGAAGCCATCTGCCGCGGCGTCGGGCCGTGGTCGCCGGCGGCGGCCGGTCCGTCGTCGTCGCCGTCGTCACCCTCGGCGCGGGAACCAGTGCAGAAACGCGCCAACAAGGACGCCAACGCCGCCAGCCAGGAGATGTCGGGTGATCCGCGTTCCATCACCTCCTACGATTCAGATATAAATTTATCTGAATTTGATGGTTTTTATCTGTGGCTGTGCAAGGCTGGAGGGTAGTAACTAGTCTGTGAACTGACCAGCAGATTGATTCTGGATGCTTGATTACAATCGCTAGTTACCCGGCTTACAAGCATATGCTCCTTTTTATAGCTGAACAATGGAGCACCTGTGCTGAAATTTATGCTGCTTGTTCGTCAAAATTCGATCGCGACGTACTACTAGTAGTATTACATTTCCAATTGGTTAGCTTGGTGACTATTCTTCCTTGACAAGCACAAAAGTATACTCCGATGGTGCAGTGCATAACTGCATACCGCAATGCAGCTTCCGATGTAACATCTCTCTGAGTCATCAAGGTAAGGCTCCGTTTAGTTCTAAAAAGTTTCTCCAAAAACATCACATCGAATATTTGGACACATGCATGGAGCATTAAATGTAGATTAAAAAAACTGATTGCACAGTTAGGGAGTAAATCGCGAGACGAACCTTTTGAGCATAATTAGTCCATGCTTAGCTATAAGTGCTACAGTAACCCACATGTGCTAATAGTGGATTAATTAGGCTCAAAAGATTCGTCTTGCGGTTTCCATGAGAGTTATGAAATTAGTTTTTTCATTCGTGTCCAAAAACCCCTTCCGACATCTGGTCAAACGTCCGACGTGACACCAAAGAAATTTCATTTCATGAACTAAACAGGGCCTAAAGTCTTGCAACACCCATGTGACGTGACTGAGTGGACTGGAATAACGGACAGTGACCCGACGTTTTGGAGATCCTTGGAGAACAAGGTGCTGAAAGTCATCAAAATTTAGGTTGTGTTTTTTTCTGAGAGGTTGAAAACTTCTTCCCTACACAAGTAAAACTGATCGATGGATTAACACATGATTAATCAAGTATTATTTATTAAAAGCCTTAAAAATAGATTAATATGACTTTTAAAACAACTTTCTTATATAAACTTATTTTTAAAAAATTATAATGTGCGTATGAAAAATAAGGGAGATGAGTTTAGGAACTGAAGACAAATTTATTGGAGTTGGCGAAGTTCACCCCTCACCTCATCAGCACAATACAATGCGTTAACAAATACTACCTCTATTGAAAAAAAAACCTCAATCTAGTGTAGATCTAGGTTCAAATTTAGGCCTGTGTTGAGTTGAATCCAAAGTTTGGATTTTGGTTGAAATTGGAGATGATGTGACTCGCCATCAGACTATCACCTGTGATTATGATTTACATTTAATTTTAGCGATCCACGGCTTTATGCTGAACTGTAACAATCAAACTTTACAATGCGCACTTGTTTTCTAGCTAAAGTGATATATGTGCCTATATCCCCTATTTATCTATTCTACTATATAGCTTTCAGCAACTTTCTTCTTTATACTATTGTTACTATAGTCTATAGTCCTTCCGGTAGTTTGCCAACCTACCTATCGCCTAACTTTGTTCCTATTATGAACCTGTATTTCTCTTGTTGGATAATCTGAAGTATCTAACCTGAGCTCTTATTAAGCTGAGTTTCAGGACTGGTGCCAGTCTGCTAGTCACCAAGATTGATCTTCCTTTGTCATGTCTCTCTCAGTGACATCAGTAGCTTCATTAGGCCTTTTCTGTGATAAATAACTGCAATTTTTAAATAGGGATCACCAAACCCAAATAGAAGAGCTGTATAAATTCCTAACACTTTGCCTGGTCTAGTTTGTTTGCATTCATCTATCATACAGTGGTACGGGGAACAAGACAGGGTTCCAGACTTCCAGTGCTGGAGGGGGAGGAGGCAGCAAAAGGCTCACTCTGTGACTTACTACACATGAAGTCACTGTAGAGTTCAGATCTTGGAGCTTCCAGTTACTAGTGCAGCCATACAGGTACTGTGTTATTGTCTTGATTCTTTTATTTGAAAGCTATGTGGAAGAACATAGCAGTAAATGCGTCCGAGTGACACTTGCTGGTGGTTTTTCTCAGGATCCTTTTTTACCTCTGTAGGAATCAGATTACTGTCATGGTTCTTATATTGTGCACTTCCACTTACTGTGAGCTTGTGTATCCTGTATATTTTAGTTAGTCCAGTAATACTAGCATGATAACACCAAAACATTATATATCTAATCTGAGCAATCATTTTAGTAGCCTAATTTATTGCAAGCCATGCCTGAACAATGTTTAGCTTGATGTTATCTATGCTTTCTGTAAGCATATGCAGTCATGTTGCTGGTAGTCAGTGGTGATGTCAGGCAGCAGAACTTCAGTGAGTCAGGCACGGTCATAATGGGGCGTCAAACAGCACGAAGGACCCCAAGCAGTGTGACACAGATGCCAGAATCTCCACCTGCTTGTGTTAACCTTGCTAAAGACCTCACTGCAAGATGCAGAGCCAGAGCACTGCAACTTACGGATGATGAGATATTGAGCATAACACAAGACTTGGAAAGTGCCATTGAGAATTTATGTGATTATATTGGCAGGGTACCTGCATCAGCACTTGGCAGCAATGCTTACGCAGATTGTGCGGTCAAAGCACTCTCAGTGAGGGGCTTCTTAGAGGATGATATGTTGACAAATGTAGTGAACAACATGCCTAATAGGAAGTCTTTCCACGACAGCAACATGCCAAGGCTAGTGGAATTTCTGCAGGGAATGTACCATGAATCTGATGAATTTGGAGGCCACTTGTTCAGCTCTCTCCCGGAGGTCTCAGAATACATTGAACCACTGTATGATGCACTCTTCTGTCCACTGACAAATCAGGTAATGACTGATCCTGTGTTAACGGAGAGCGGTGTGACATATGAAAGGAGAGCCATAGAGGAACATTTTGAGAGGTTTGCTGATAGTTCTGAAAATGTCATATGCCCTGTCACAAAAATGCCATTGCAAAGCAAGACATTGATGAACAATGCTTCCCTAAAGAGTGTGATTGCAGAATGGACATTGAGGAATGAGGCAATGCGGATCAGGATTGCCCGCACTGCGCTCTCACTGTCAAGTACGGAGGCTATGGTGCTTGAGGCCATACATGAGCTGAAGTCGTTGGCCAAGCTGAGGGGGAAAAATAGAGAGCAGATGCATAAGATTGGGGTCACCAGGCTCCTAGCAAGGTTGTTGGACAACCACAATGTGCAGATTCGGCATAGCGCGCTGGAGCTTCTGTGCTTTTTAGTTGAGGATGAAGAAGGAAAGGTAAGTACTAAGTCCTTT
Source organism: Oryza longistaminata (assembly GCA_009805545.1). Classification (NCBI taxonomy): domain Eukaryota; kingdom Viridiplantae; phylum Streptophyta; class Magnoliopsida; order Poales; family Poaceae; genus Oryza; species Oryza longistaminata. The sequence continues at coordinate 39,927,700 of CM020179.1, forward strand.
CTTCAAGTACCTCACCTGCTATTTATAACGGTATACAGAACCATTCATGATGGAATTTTATTACTTGCATGATGGTATTCAGGATATCATTGGAAAAACTAAGGCCATTGCCCGGACAATTAAGCTACTGTCAACTAATGGTACTGATGAAAGGCATGCAGCCATCTCTTTCCTGCTGGAGCTTTCAAAGTCACAGCTATTGTTGGAGGATATTGGGTCAACTGCTGGAAGTATCCTGATCCTCGCCACAATGAGGATAAATGATTCTGATGATCCAATTGCTGCTCAGAAAGCTGGAGAGGTCCTAAAGAACCTAGAGAAATGTTCAAAGAACATCAAGTACATGGCTGAAAGTGGCTATCTAGAACCCCTTCAGAGTCATCTTGTTGAAGGTAATGATGTTTCTATGTAGAAATTCATGACTTAAGCTGATGCATAAGTGTGTTAAATGTTATGCTAGTCAAATACAGTAGTAAGAACTCATCTGTCATATACAACGAGTCTTATATTGTTGTTTTGCTTTTAAGTACAGTTTTACATCTCTCCACCATATTTCTAAAAATGTATTGATTAACTGATCACTCAATAAAGCTGTTTTGCTGCACCTGGTCAGTGGTCACCTGCACATGTTACTATGTTAGTGTCCTCACAACTTTCATCACTTGAACGCCCCAAATGTTTCTTTAACATAAGAGCTAATAAATAACTTCAAAGTTAAGAATCTTTTCTTCTCATAAGTTAATTGAAATTTGAGCTGAGATGTGGAATTCTAAACAGGTTCAGAAGAGATGCAAATGGAGATGGTCGGCTACCTAGCCGAGCTAATCCAAGAGCAGGAGCTCACCATTGACATCAACGGAAGCACGTCGGGGGTCCTCATCAAGATGGTGCACAGCTGCAACACCGTGGCGCGTAAGGCGGCGCTCGACGTCCTTGTCCAGCTTTCCTCTCACGGCCCCAACAGCAAGACGCTCGTCGAGGCAGGCGTCGTCCCGGTCATGGTGGAGGAGCTCTTCATCCGAAAGGTAGACGACGAGCCGCTCAGCTACAAGGCCATGGCCGCCGCCGTCCTCGCCAACGTCGTCGAGTCCGGCATTGATCCGGACACCACCGTGGTGAACAAGGAAGGCCACGTCCTCACGTCCAAGTACTCCATCTACAACTTCGTCCACATGCTCAAGTGCTTCATGCCCGACGAGCTCAACCTCAGCATCATCCGTGTCCTGCTCGCGCTCACCGCGCACGCCAAGCCGCTCGCCGCCGTGGTCTCGGTCGTCAGGGAGAACCACCGGGGCCACTCCATCGTGGAGCTCATGAGCTCCTGGACGGAGGCGCTCGGCGTCGCCGCGACGAGGCTGCTCATCACCCTGTCCGCGCACATGGGGCACACCATCGCCGAGAGGCTCTGCAAGACGCAGGGCCAGCCGAGGAGGCTGGTCAGGAGCATCGTCCGCGCCGGCCGCGCCGCCATCACCGAGCGGCACGCCGCCGCGGTGACGCTCCTGTCGAGGCTACCGTACCGGAACGTCTCGCTCAACCTGGCGCTCGTGCAGGAGGGCGCCGTGCCGGCGATACTGCGCGGGATCGAGGAGATGGGGAGCGGCGCGGCGAGGATGACAACGAGCAGGCACGCCGCGCCGTACATGGAGGGCCTCGTGGGCACGCTCGTGCGGCTCACCGCGACGCTGTACAACCCGGACGTGCTCAAGGCGGCCATGGACCACAACTTCGCCTCGGTGCTCACCGCCCTCCTCGCCGGAGCAGCCGGTGGCAGCGAGGTGCAACGGCTCGCCGCCGTGGGGCTCGAGAACCTCAGCTACCATTCCATCAAGCTGTCCCGGCCTCCGCCGCCGCCGGAGGACGAGCCGCGGCCAAAGAAGATGACCATACTCAAGCGCCTGAAAGACGCAAGGGTGCATAACCATAACAGCAGCAAGAACCCACCGCTGAACGTCTGCCCGGTGCACCGTGGCGTGTGCACGCCGGCGACGACATTCTGCCTCCTCGAGGCCGGCGCCGTCGAGGGCCTCCTCGCCTGCCTGGAGAACGACGACGCCCGTGTCGTGGACGCCGCACTGGGAGCGCTGTGCACGCTCGTGGACGACAGGGTGGACGTCGAAAAGGCCGTGGTCGCCCTCGCCGGACAGGGCGCGGCGAGGCGCGTGCTCGCGGCGCTGAGGCAGCACAGGGGGAACAGCCTGTGGCACAGGTGTTTCTCCGTGGTGGAGAAGCTGCTGGTGCACGGGGACGACGTGTGCGTGAGGGAGGTGACCGGCGACAGGATGCTGCCCACGGCGCTGGTGAGCGCATTCCACCGCGGCGACGCGAACGCCAAGCAGGCGGCCGAGAGCATCCTCAGGAGGCTGCACAAGATGCCTGACTACTCTGCAACCTACATGTCCGTGGAATTCTAGTGCTTTCATTTCATCGAGTAAATAAATACGTATATACCACCGGTAAATAGCAGCAGATATTTGCTGCCGTGCATATATGAACATGATGTTTCATACATCATCTTGTACATCCGGTCGCAAAAAAATATCTCAGTAGCATATCCATGATATGTTGTATGAAATCATCCAAACGAAAATGAAATAAAATGTCTCACTTTTGTAATGGAAGATGTAACCGTACTCGTAAAAGAACAGTTATGAAGATCATGGAAGGCCCAATAAAATCCGAAATACAGATGGAAAGGCCCAGCCCATATACAACCCAACTGTTCATCCTCTCCTCGGAGACAAACCCTAGCTCTACAAACCCTTTAGAACCCTAGCCGCCAGGGATGGACTGACCGTCCAGTCGCCCGCCTCCCACAAAAAGGATTTAGCAATCCTGTTCGCTCTGTGCGATCATTTTCCTTTCTTTTTTTTTTTTAGATTATTGATCTCTTCCTTCTTCGGTCTTGTGCTGCGTGGATGATTTAATCGTGGTTTTACTTCGAGTGTGCTGATTTGATACTCCATTCTTTTTTGCTAGAGCCTTGGAGTAGCTATTAGACAACAAGAATTAGGTACTTTTTGTTTGATTGGTTTATTTAAGCGCATGCTGTTCTTGGATTTGATGGTATTGTTGTGGTTGACTCGCACCATTAGCCCCCTGTTCTCTTGAGATGGGATACAGGGAAAACTGCGAGAAAAGGGTATATATGGGTGCTATATCCATGGATTGGACAGGGGCTCTAAACTTCTGTGGAATCCAGCGGTTTCCTCAGAATCGTCTCTTCTGTCCACATTGTTACTTATATTTTGGTTGCCCTTAATTCATTTTAATGTATTTGCATTTGTTGATGTGTTCTGAAGCGAAATGAGGAGGAAAAATTCATCCGAAGTTTTTCTTGTGGAAAACACGTACATGGTCTTCAAAGTTCTCTGATCGCTCCATGTTAAACTAATTTTTAGTCTCTTGATCTGTAGCTATTTGTAATGTGGGACGATTCATTTGTTGATTTGGAGGAAGTTTTTTAATCGTGTTCAAAGAACTAACATATAGGTGAAGCAAAATCGGAAGTCATTGCATCTGAAATTTTAGTGCTGATCTGCTAATAACGCATAGGCAGTCACCAAAGTTCTTTGGTTGCTTTTCTCGATGCAATATTTGTTTTGTTTTCCCTGATAATTAATAAAGTTTATCATTGTTTTTTCCCATTCTGTGGCTATAGTGTTAAACCTTTATGGTGTTTTGAATGATGTATAGTGCCTTTGCCTTTAGTTGCTGGGAAATGGAAATCAAAATGAGGAGGCTGTTTGTTCTGAAGTATCTAATGTGGATACATCCATTCTTCAAAGTTCTCTGATTGCTCTCATCAATCCCATGCAACATCAACATGCTGTCATAAGATCATGTATTACTTGCTTTTGGATATTGTCTGAATTGACAATGTAGTGTTTTAATTGTGTAGAACAAAATGAGGAGGTTATATGATCTGAAGTATCTAATGTTGATAATTCAAGGTCTTCAAAGTTCTCTGATTGCTCTCATGAATTTCCATTCCCCGAGTAATATGCTATCTGATATCACGTAACACTGACATGCTTTGGATGATGTTTGAATTGAAACTTTGTTTTTAGATTTCTAGAAGCAAAATGAGGAGATCAATCGATCTGAAGTATCTAATGTTGATACATTCATTCATGGTCTTCAAAGTTCTCTGATTGCTCTCATGAATCCCCATTCCCCAAGCAATATGCTATCTGATATTATGTAGTAGTAACACTGACATATTCTCATGAATCCCCATTCCCCAAGCAATATGCTACTGTTATTATGTAGTAGTAACACTGACATATGCTTTGGATGTTTTTTGGATTTAAACTATGTTTTATGATTCCTGGAAGCAAAATGAGGAGGTCAATTGATCTTTTTTTTTTAAAAAAAAGAAAGCAGCAAACGATTTCCCGAATATATTAGAGGGAATTAAAGCAAGATTGTTCAGATAAAAGCCATGCAAAAAACAAAACAACTGATTGTTTCTCATGAATCTCTAAGCAAGATTGTTGATACATCCATTCATGGTCTTCAAAGTTCTCTGATTGTTTCTCATGAATCTCTGAGCAATATGCTAGATCCTGTAGTTCTTGCTTTCTAACTTGGGTTTTGTTACATTATTTGGTATGAAATCTGAGTTTTTTTGGACAAGACAATCGTCTGTTAAGTTGTTATTTTCCGTTTTAATCGTGTTGTCTGCTAATGTCTAATTCACCTAAACCGCAAAACTTATATCATTCAACATGACGACCCTCTTATATTTCATTTGATATTTTGGAAACGTACACCTTTTTCTTGGCCATGACCAATGTACACAGCACCGATGAACTTGGCACTGACTGTCTCGGCTGTTGCAGTGTTGCTCCAAATCGAGGGTTGAAGCCTTGAAGGAAGCTACTACATCCTATAGTAGTATAATAGTTAGGAAAATATAATTTAGTTGAACTGTAAACCTGTCCAGAGATGATATCGCACATTCTGTATGGTAGTATTACTACCTTGTTCAACTGCACCGAATTGTGCATTATGTAAACGTACAACTACTACTTGTCATAAATTGTTGTTGTAGTAGGAGTAACTTTGTGTAACAATAGCGTGAGAAATCAATACGGGAATACTTACCAATCCGCAGTGTTTTTGTCAGTCGTTTCAGGTTATATTATATGCGTCAACGTAATGGGAGTTTGAATTCAATGGTGATTCTTGCTGGTCATTAGATTGTAAAGAACTCAACTGCAGTCAATAAGGTTGAAAACTACAGTACTCAGAAATCAGAATACGAACACTTGAATTAAACATGGTTTGGGTTTTCGAAATACAACACTCGAAGACAACCAAATGTTTTAGAACAATACAGGTAGGAGCATCACAAGCTAACAGATGGCTGGATGGGTACAGCATAGGAAGCATTCCTGCGAAGCTCTGAATTGGCAAAATTAACCAGGGCCAACTTTTGGGATGTCGTAGTGCTCGCTAAGATTTGCCAGGTATTGGTTGAAGTCCTGGATGCGGTCCCTGTGTGACTTGTTGGCTACTTTGGCTAGCTTATGCATGTCAATCTTCTGCTTCTGCTCCATGTAACGCCTCTCAGCTGGGGTGAGGTGATCATAGTCGCCTTGCAGGTTCCCTTCTTCTCCCATCTTGTCAGCTTCAGTCAATTCATCATTAGGGTCAGCTGGTACTTCAGAGCTTCCACCTGAAGAAAATTGATCAAATTAGGTGCAAAGTCATACTAATGCAGTTCACTTAAACAAAGTGAAAAGTGTGTAATATCTGCAATCAAACGGTTAATAAAGTACATTCAGCAATCAGCAGAAAGCAATTTATACTGCTGCAGTTGCTTAACCAAACAGGAAAAAACATGCTGCTATGTGCAATTAAGATATTGGACAAATGAACAAAACCAGCTTGGGTGGACAGCAACATTAAAGGTCCAACAGCTCAGAGAATCAGCACAAGCATCACACCCATCTTAAATGACTAAGTTCCTATTCAATGCATTCTTCTGTATCGATTTATCCAATACTAATGCACCATATGTTGGATATTATTGAGGGTGATCCAAAAATCATAAGTCTGGGAAATATGTTAGTATCTGTCATAGCATCATAAGTCATAACAATAAACTTATAAATCCTAATTCTTTAATTCGGCTTAAATGTCCAGGGATCCATGCATACACAACCATTTTAGACTGTCAAAACTAACAACTAACAGGCTCAAATTTCAGGGGTATACAGTTATAAACTATATAGAGAATTGGGTCTTTCTTGTTTGTTCAATCTAAGCTATATTTGAAATAGATACAGGGCTGAGCCTGATTGCCTGAGGCACCTTATCTAACTTATCAGTGCAAACCCTCTTTTATCCATTACAAACTCTTTAATAATTAGTTCCTCTAGTAAGTAGTAATGCCACCGAGATATTTATCCATCTTGCTAGCAAAACAATGTGAGCTAGCAGTAGTGAAAACCACAGAGTGCTCAACACAAAAAAGTAAGATCCAAAGACAACAATCGACTCGATAGTATGGAAACTTAATCAAATAGATGTGTTATAGGCTACGACAATCCACTCAATAGTATGGAAACTTACAATAACAAACAAAAGAGCGCGTACCGTAGGTACTCATCAACCATGTAGCCAGCACATGTAAAATAAATTACTGATACTCAAGAGCATATGAACTATTGCAGTTAGCATGCGGATAACAACGTAGTAAATCCAATGAAATCCTAACCCACGCTTAGTGGTTTAGCAATCTCAATAGAACAATGAGCTTTACCTTGGTGAAGCTCTCCGTGCCCGGCTTCAGATGACTCCTCGCGGTGCTGCTTCTTCTTTTTCTTCTTCTTGACTCCCCCTTCCTTCACATCCAGCGCCTTCCCCTTCAGCTTGAGCCTACCCCCAACGACGTTCTGATACTCAGACATCTCGCCTGCGTCCACAACCCAGACATAAGCAAACTTTTGGGGGGAACAAACAAACTGTTACACAGGTTAAGGCTCTGAAATTAGGAGAAGAGCTTCTTCCAGATCCAGGAGCGGAGGAGACGAGACGGGAGATTTTCTTTTACGAAAAAGGGAAGGGGAAGATATTCGAGTACTCCACTATTATCTTGTTTTTGTAAGTAAATTTCATAAACTACGGATGCTTTAGCTAAATTATCACAAAACTACAGATTTAACACTGATATTAAATCTATCACATAACTACAAATTTTAAGATGGAATATCACACAACTATAAATTTAGTAACAAAGTTATCACAAAACTACATGTTTTATTATAAAACTTGGACATTTATAAGTCGAACATAACATTATTGCTAAGAAATGAGATCGAACAAATAAAAAACATCAGTGGATAGCAATCAGGCGCAGATCACTTAGGATGGGAGGAGAAGAACCCTAGAAAAGACCACGGCAAGGTATACGAAAGCGACATCGACACGGGCAAATTAGGGCTCAGCTCACCTAGCGAAAGAGGTCGGCCAGGATGGATCTCCACGCCACACCAACCCGGAGAAGGAGAGGAGCTCGAGGCAGTGGAAGGTGGCCGGCTGCCCGGCTGGCCGCTTCGCGTCCCCGAGAAGCGAGGGTTCGGCGGCTTCCGATTTGGGGACGACGATTCGATGGGAAAGAGAGACGACGCGAGGCATCGAGCCGATACTGCGATAAGGGGAAGGGTAACACCGTAAATTCAAATTGGGCCGTGACGTGCAAAACCAATAGGCCCAGTAGAGATGGGCCAAGTAATAGGCCCATTAGCCATTTGAAACGAGACTGGAAAAGAGAAGGAAAAAAAATTGCAACTGACATGTGGGCCTAACGTATTTTTTAATTTTTTTTTTACTGACTAGGATGCCACGTCAACAAAACCACATATATATACTGCCATAGGACCTTGAGTGAACGGTTTTACTAAGTTTAGGGGTAAACATTTCTGGTTTTGTAATTAAGGGATATTAAAAAATCTCGCTGTTAAGTTGAGGGACCTCCGGTGAACTTATTCCTAAATAAAACAACAGATTTTGACCGCACGAATTGCATGTGATTTTTGGGTAAAAAATGGTTCAGTTGCCCACATCTCATCTACCGCACAGATCACAGAAATCATCGCTGTTTATTTCACATTAGCCTGCAGATGAGCAATCCGGTGAGGTGCCATCATTGGCCCGAAGTCCTAAACTTCGGCGGCGGCGACGGAGGATGGCAGTAGGTGCATTGGCAGCCAACAGGATCGCACACACCAACGCCGTGATACCGGAGGGAGCAGATCGCCTTGCACGACTCCGGATCGCAGTTCTCGTCCGGCGGGTCTAACAGCCTTCTGCAGGCTTCGCTGCCCGGCGGCGGGACGTCGCCGCCACCCTCCTCCTCCGTCGTCGCCATGGCTGCAAAATTGATCCATTTTCCTCCTGGATTAGTCAATTAGGACTCAAGAATTGTATTGGAGAAGTTCCGTTTACCTGAGGAAGAGAGCAGAAGAGCGCCGATGATGGCTACTAGGAACATCACGCGGTCCGGCTCCATTGATCCCTCCTCCCTTGACAAAAGAACCACCGCAACTGCAAGTCTGTCTTACGAATACACGGTGGATAATGTGGATTTATACTTGATTTGGCGCGTAGTATCAGGGGTATTTGGTCTCAGTTAATCTCTCAATTAATCTCTCGTTTAAAAGATTGCTTATACTTGATTTGGCGCGTAGTATCAGGGGTATTTGGTCCCAGTTAATCTCTCGTTTAAAAGATTGCCGGATATGCCTCCGAAAAGCTAGATGTGATAGAAGGGGAAGCCATTAATGCGTGGATATGCAAGCATGAAACTTTATAAGAATGACAGCTGATAATGGAATTTTTATTATCTCTTGAACCTTTTTAATTTTAAAAATATACTACCACCGTCCCATAAAAATTAAATTTCTAGGGAATTAAGGACATATTATGAGGATAGACAAATGACTACAATAACCCTATTTAATAAACACAGTACATGCACACATTCCATATATAAACTTGATTAAAAGGAATGTTGAGATAATGGGTTAGAGATGGGATGGAAAGAAAGAAGATTACAAGGAAATGTAATCAGTTTAATGGGTTCCACGTCAGTAGAAATACAACTTTTACAGGACAGATGTTCAAAGGTAAAAATTCAATTTTTATGGGACGGAGGTAGTATATAAACCCTCTCAAAACTTATTTCTAAAATCGGTATCTATCGTGAACCGTGTTAGTGTTGTTTCGCCACGCCAGCTTGACATGATCAAAAGGTTTAGATTTGGAATTAAGTTTTAGGATAATATAGTTTAAAAATTAAAAATAAACATATTCAAAAAATAAAAAAAATATTCATGACATCGAATCACACCTTGATTTCATGGACCTAATGGGCCGTGTCTTCGTGGGCCGACAGCTCTCTCTCACTCACTCTCTCTCTCTCTCTTCAGCCCACCAACCAGCTGGTCGATTTGACAACTGACACGCACATCTCGTCTCCTTCCTCTCACGGCGCGGGGCGTCCGGTACACCAACCCAAACCCAATCCAATGGTAAAGCGCCCGAAAAGCAAGGGAAAAAGAAGAGAAAAAAAAAATAGAGAGAGGTGTAGCGACTCGCCAAGCGGAGAAAGAAAAGGAGAGGAGAGGAACAGCGCAAACGTCCCCCCCGTCCCCCCAACCTCGGTCGTTGCCCAATGGCGAATGATTCCTCCTCCTTCCCTCGCAGCCTCCTTATCCCGCTCGCCGCCGGCGGCTGCTCCGACGATGACGACGGCTACGACGAGGGCCCGTCGGACACCGTCTCCTTCCCCTCCTTCTGGCCGCCGTTCCCGGCCATCTTGTCTGATTCCGACTCCGACGTCGCCTTGTTCCCTCCTCCTCCTCCCCACGTGGACCACTGCCCTGCGCCGCAGGGCGCCGCGTCGGCGTTCTTCGGGCTCGGTTTCCGTGAGGAGGATGACCACGATGGCGGCGAGTGGGCGCCGCCGGGCGAGGTGGAGTTGCCTCTCTGTTGGGATTGCCTGCAGCTGGAGGAGCCCGACCACCAGAGGTGGGACATCGGCGTGAACGGCGGCGGCGGTGGCGACGAGTGGGAGCAGGTCGGCATCAGGGTGGAGGAGGAGGAGGAGGAGGCCGCGGCGGCGGTGAGGAGCCTGGAGTGGGAGGTGCTCCTGGCCACGAACAGCCTCGGGAGCCTCGTGGTTGACGACGCCGACTACGACGGTGGGATCGACACGTTCTTCCTCGACGACGCCGACGACGTGCTGTTCGGGCAGCTCGCCGCGGAGCACGAGCCCCCCGCCGCCAAGGGCGCGCGCGCGGCGGCGCGGTGTGCAAGGACGGCATGGAGGCCGGCGAGCGGGCCAGGAGGCTGCCCTGCGCGCACCTCTACCACGACGGCTGCATCCTGCCGTGGCTCGCCATCCGCAACACGTGCCCGCTGTGCCGCCATGAGCTGCCCACCGATGACCCCGAGTACGAGAACTGGAAGGCGAGGCGAGCAGCCGGCGGCGGCAATGGCGACGGCGACAGGTACGGCATCATTAGGCAACTTTCAATGATTGATTGAATATTAATAATTAAAAGAGGAAGAGAGATTAATTTGATATTCAGGAGTTAGGCGGCCCAAAAAAGGATCTTTTTGATCGAGAGGGGAAGGGAGGGGATCGAATCAATGTGAATTTGTGGGCATTTTTTTTCGTACAGAATGATGATAATACAGTGCATTTTCAAGTCGATTATGGTAGAGTGATGAAAATACAGTGCATTTTTAATTCGGTTACGGTGTATCTCGAAGATAATTGAAGCACTGACAAAGGCTTGACGACACGAGATTGTTGATTTTTGTTTATTTACAACCGAACAAAAGGATTAGATAAAACTCTGTTATAGAAAAAGGGAATAGAATCGTTCTTAAACATGTACTAGTATGTCAATAGTCACTCCAATATTCAGTACGCCATAATTTGCATTCTTCGAACTATTCAGAATTTTTAGTCTGTACAAGTTCGATTTCATTTCTGAGGTGGTGTTTGATCCAGGGACTTAACTTTAGTCCATGTATTTAGACACTAATTTAGAGTATTAAATATAGACTACTTACAAAACTAATTATATAAATGAAAGCTAATTCGCGAGACAAATTTTTTAAGCCTAATTAATCCATAATTAGAGGATGTTTACTGTTGCATCACATAAGCTAATCAAGGATTAATTAGGCTTAATAGATTCGTCTCGCAGATTAGTCCAAGATTATGGATGGGTTTTATTAATAGTCTACATTTAATATTTATAATTAGTGTCCAAACATCCGATGTGATAGGGATTTAAAAGTTTTAGTTCCATCTAAACAGGTGTCATTCTAATTCACTTATAACCTGTTCTGAGTTCTGACGAACGGCCTTGAACAACACAAGTAGTTATGAGAAAATTAGGAAATAGTACTACTCAATTAAGACGGTCCCCTCATTTCCCACTTCCAGTTCAAGGTTAAATACGTACTCATTAAATACTTCCTTTGCCAATGCAACTCATTAAATACTTCGACAGGGTCAAACATTTCGAAGGTTTCCATGCATGTATGATATCGTTTCCTTCACGCTGTCACTGGTGTCCCATAGCGATGCAAACCTCCAAAAATTCCGCGTAATCACCTTGTATCTTCTCACCGTACCTCGGATTAAAACTGATGGTTTGCATCCAAGCTAAGCATGCAATCGCGCTCGCGCACACACATCACAACCCGCGGATACCAATACCAGCATACCACGATTCCAAGCCTGTCATGTACTCATGTGTTGAAGGCAAAGAGCGCCTTTCAACGTAGTACTTGCCTTGCGAACGCAGCCTGCTCCAGTGCGCAGCCATCAAAGTTTCCGTGGCTTGGAAGCGGGGGCTCGTCGAGGCGCGCGGCACATGGCGGCCGGCCCGTCGTCCCCGGCCTCGGCCTCGCCCTCGCCCAAGCCCGCGCCCGCGCGCGTCGGAGTCGGAGAGAAAGAAAGCCAAGTACGAAAGGATGGAATCCGATCCCCGCGGACCCATCTCTTTCGTGCCACTTCACTTTGCTCATCTTCGCGGGCGCATCAACGACCATTTGTGCGTAGCCGCCGATCGGACGCGCGCCTTTTGGTTTTCTAGCACGTGGGCACAGACGAAGACGGGGGAGCGGAGATTGGTGGTGGGCATGCTCATCTTCTCGTTTCGCGGGTCGTTTTGTTTCTTCCGGGTTCGGCCAAGAACTCAAGATCCGTGCATAAACGTGTTAGGAAGCCGGGCGAGTCGATGGGCAGCATGGCAGGCACGTCCCGTGTGCTGTGCGGCGCGCTCGTGTTGCGACTAATAAGCGAGCCGCGTGACTCGTTCATTGCTCTGACCGGAATTTTCTCTCCCTCTCCTTCCGCGTGTGTTTTTGATAGAAGTGTACCTGGTGCTTCTGCGGTCTGCCCATCTTTCCTCAGTTCGTGACAAACTTACTTACCTGTGGCCACTTTTTAACGGCCCAGTTTGCGCAATATTTGTGTACTATTGTAACCCTAACTCATCTTCTCCCTGTCCCCCACCAACCTATTCCGAATAGGGGTAGGCAGATAAGACCGAACCGAAAAGACTAAGACCAAGATCGAAAAATTCGGTCTCAACTATTGAAAGACCGAAATATTATTCGGTTTATTCGGTCATGGGCCTCAATTTACCGATTGACCGAAATAAACCGAATTAGGCCCAATAGATCTAGTTGGCCCAATAAACCCACTAATAAAAACCCTAGGGGCAGGTGCGTCACAACCTCACAGGCATCGACGCATCGTTTCATCCCCATCCATCCTGGAGCGCGCGTCCTGACTACCGTCTCCATCCCATCCACATCCTCCTTCGCTCCATCGTTGGCGCCGCTTCCGCCTCCAGCCGGCGCGCCGCCTCCACCACCGGGCGCCGCCTCCAGCCGGCGCCGCCTTCGCCTCCACCGCCTGCGCCGCCCGCAGCTGGCCCTGCGCCAGCTCCACCGCCGGGCACCGCCTCCTCTAATTGTTGATTTGCTTTGCTTTTGTTGTTTTTACAGATAGTTTTGTTGATTTGCTTTGTTTTTGCTGTTTTTACGGTTCGGTCTCGGTCCCGAGACCAAACTAACCGAAGACCGATTTGCTCGGTCCTGAGATTTGTTGGAGACCGATAGGTCTTGAGATTACAAAGACCGAATTTTCAAAAAGACCAAGAAACCAAACCGAATTTTTTGGTTAGACCGAATGACCACCCCTATTCGCGAGCCACAGATCAAGCACTCGCCTACCCCCTCGAGCCACCACCTCCCGGCTCCTGTGCCTGACGACCTCACCTACGTCGGAAGGCGCCAATAGAGTTACGGAGCAAAAATGCTAAGGGCTCATTCAGTTTGTAGGATTTTTAAATCAAATTATATAAATAGGAAAAATATATGGATTGGGACATTGGGTTGGTATGCATGTGCAAAACAAATGATAGGAAAAATATAGTATTTGATCATTTGGATGGTTGGTAGGAAAAAATACCGGAATGTTTAGTATTAAGTTAACATGATCAAGATTGAAATGATTTTAATCCATGCAACTTGAGCCAAATACATAGAATGAGATGTGATATATCTCGATAGAAATAGAAAAAAGAGCTCTTCCTTTGCTCAAGTTTTCCTATGTACTCCTTAAGAATCATAGCCAAAGTAATTTTTTCTATGCTTTTTCTTTGCTCAAATCCTATAAAACGAATGGATGAATAGTACAGAAATACTTTGTTTTCCTTTCATTTTACCTCTAAAACGAATGAGCCCTAGAACATGATCGGCCGCGAGTGCTTGCACCGAGCGGTAATATCGAACTTATTTTTGGCCCAGCTAGCGTGTTGGGCTGTTTCTTTTTTTTTTTTCTTTTCTTGCATGTGTCAACTTCCATCGTGGGATTGACAATCCACTACTTCCTTTTCTAGAGTAGGCCGATTCTAGGCACGTGGACCTCATAGCCCATATATATATGTTTTATTTTGCTTTTTAACTCTTTTCAAATTTATATGCATACGTACAAAGTTACTAGGCACGATGTATAAATATCTATGTATAAAGAAAATATGTATAACCCTTTATCTGTGTCAGGATAACATGATGCTAAATTGATTGCAATTTTATACGTACATATTTATATGTACAAAGTATAGGACTTGTTTGCAAATATACCATGTTTTATGTCCTTCTCACGAATGTGCGCGACATCCTAATCACTCGGTGTCTAACTCAGGGATTGAGATCCTCTGACGTTGTGTGATAACGTCAGAGGTGAACAATCCCCTGACTTTGGGATGATTTTAGCCGTCCGATCTGCAACGAACGCTCGAGATCGATCGCTACAGTATGCTACAGTGATTTTGTCAACAGTAACTCCAAACAGTATTTTTCACTGTTTTGCACTGTTGCCACAGTATTTACGGTAGAGGTACTGTTTTTGTACTGTAGTGCTAGACTCAAAAAAAACTGTGTGCCTTTGGCGTTGCCGTCCAAAGTCAGAGGAGCATCTGGTAAATCCTAACAACATTAGGATCTGCTTGGTAGATCCTAACTTATTTTTGGACGGCGTAACAACATTAGCGGTAATATCGGCCTCTGTGCGCCTCTGGCGTTGCCGTCTATAGTCATGGTGTGCCATTTTGTCCTTTGTTTATACAAAACACGCAAACTTGTGCACTGGAATGAGCATTTTGTAGAATTGTATACTATATTATACCACTTGATAAGTTCACGGACTGTCATCGTAATTTACTCTTAAAAAACACTTCATCTAGCGAAAGAATATCATATCGTGCGATCTCTGGATGACGATAGAAGGGACTTCCCTGTCCACACAATGACACTATGCTAAAGTTGTTCTAAAAAGGTTGGGCTAACTTTCTAGCTCAAAAAACATTTAAAGTTTCCAACCGCCCTATTATTTTTAAGAAATGGGAATGTGGAAAGGGAAATTGAGGAAGCATTGCCAACTGGCTATCCACACCCAGCACATAAAAGGACAAAATGTAACAACATTAGGATCTACCAAGCAGATTTACTAAGAGAGCACGGCAATCATCATGGATCTGGATCCACACAAGGTTAATCAAAGGATTTAAGTGCCATTTAGCAAAACAAAAGTAAACAAAAGAACAGAATCGATGAAAGTGAAATTTTCTTTTATCTTTAGTTTCTTTTATCTTTAGTGACGCACTCAAAGGCTCGCACGAAGTGTTTGCCGCAATGACCGAAAATTTGTACTGGGACGAGGCATGTCGATGGCGTGTGCCAATTTAATTAGGGCGAAAAAGTAGTCCACTAGAGTTACTGAACCTCTAATAAATCCTTCTCTTTGTGCATGCTGTTAATCTCGTGTCTGTGGCCCTGAATCCCCCGGTCCACCAACGTACATACGCCACGAATTTGAGCTAAAATTCCAGCACATACATGTGGATGGTAAAGAAAATGGGGCCTATCCAAACAAGGCCATCCCGTTACAAAGTAAATCACGGGTACTATGAATTATGATTTATGAAAATCATTTCTTCGGGGGTGTCATTCTCTCATACTCTCGCCACTGACGAGTGACGGCCATAGTTCAGGCGCCACTGGCTAATTTCTTCCATGCGCAATTGCCCGGTGCTAATGGAGAGATCACATCCGACAAGGCAAACATCGCTTTGCGTCACTGCACTGCACGTCTGCACCCCTCATGTCTCCGTGCCCGTCGCTGTCGGTGCACTCGATCGCTGGTTTTCGCTGGCTGACACGCGGGCCCCAAGGAGTTAGGTTAGCCACGCACAATACATAGATCTCACTCATCGGCGCTCGCGACCGGACCGAACCAAACCGGGCCCCGCGCCGCGCCACGGCCGAGCGACAAAGCGGATAGGGACGACGAGCCCCCCACCCCCACGGACCACGGTGTCGCGCTCGCGCGCGCGGGGAAAACGACGAGTTGCTGCCGCTGCTCGCGCGCGCCGGCGCACGTACGCGCAGTAAAACCCCGTCTCCCTCTCGCGGCTCCCGGGGGCGCGTGCGATCGATGCGTGCACGTCTCTGTCCTAGTACCACACTACTACTGTACTTCCGCGACGGCGCCTTTCGACGCAACTAGCATTAGCGTGCATGATGATGATTAACTAATGATAGTTGCTTAGCCAGCCAGCCAGGTAAAGCGACCCGTAGTACTTATTCATGGATGGGGTAGCTCGTGACAGCAATATACATTATATAAACGCAAAATGTGAAAAAGTAGACGAGTGTGCATTTTCTTTTTCAAACTCGAACTTTTGGATGTGCCGGTGTTAGTTTCGGCGGTAAAATTACTGAATTCGCCTCTATTAGAACGGATTTTTGACAGAAAAAAAAAGAGAACTTTTGGATGTGCCGGTGTTAGTTTCGGCGGTAAAATTACTGAATTCGCCTCTATTAGAACGGATTTTTGACAGAAAAAAAAAGAGAACTTTTGGATGTGCCGGTGTTAGTTTCGGCGGTAAAATTACTGAATTCGCCTCTATTAGAACGGATTTTTGACAGAAAAAAAAAGAGAACTTTTGGATGTGCCGGTGTTAGTTTCGGCGGTAAAATTACTGAATTCGCCTCTATTAGAACGGATTTTTGACAGAAAAAAAAAGAGAACTTTTGGATGTGCCGGTGTTAGTTTCGGCGGTAAAATTACTGAATTCGCCTCTATTAGAACGGATTTTTGACAGAAAAAAAAAGAGAACTTTTGGATGTGCCGGTGTTAGTTTCGGCGGTAAAATTACTGAGTTCGCCTCTATTAGAACGGATTTTTGACAGAAAAAAAAAAGACTACGGAAGCCCTCAAATATCAGAGCCAGGTTTCGATCCTGGGACCTGTGGGTTATGGGCCCACCACGCTTCCGCTGCGCCACTCTGATGTTGTTGAAATGAATCGTTTTGCATGCTATTTTTAAATAATTTCAGAAGCTATACGTGACACGAGTTAACCTCATCCGTCTTCATAACGTGTCCAAAAAGGCTGGATTTTGCGGAGTTTACAGGACGCATACTGTACGCGAGTCCCATGCAGGTGCACATCGATCATCAGAGAGGCGGGAGACCGGGGGTAGTGACGACGTGCTCGCGGAGTCGCAGTGGCGCGCGCGGAGGCGGCAGCAAGAAAGGAAATGTCACCGCACGCACGCACACCTGCGCGAGCCCGACACGCGCCGGGGGCCCGCCACCCCCCCGCCCGTAATGCCGTTGGCTCCCTCCTCCGTGGCAGGCAAGACCGCCCCCGCCCAGGGCCGCCCACCCCCGGCGCCTCCATCCGGTCGTGCCCCGCGTCTCCCCCGCAATTCTGGCTTTGTAACGCCGATCTCGCGCCGGTCTCATGCGTCCCGCTTGATTTCTCGCGCGTCGTCGAGGACTCTACGGGTGCGGGTGTTGACCCCTCCCGTCGCGCGCCTGCCTCCTCGGCGCCACCGATCGATTGACCCCTCTCGCTAGTCCAGTGGCTCGCCGAGAGGCGAGAGGTGGTGGTGAGTGGTCGCGGTCGTCCCGCGCAATACGCGTGTGTTGGCCTCGGCTCGGCTCGGCCCGGCCGTTCACGCGCACGGACAGCTACGGATTTGTGGCTTTCGTCTACTACTACTAGTTTGTGCAGGGTGGGTGGGATATGGACGCTGACGGCTTTCGTTTCCGAGGGCCGGCTGTCTCCTGAGGGCTTTGCTTTATTTCACTTCACCTCGGCGCGCGATCTGGCGATTTGCTGTCCGCGCGATCGACCTAAGGCCCTTTGTTTGTTTTGTGGTACGTCGTGGGTCTGCAAATGGGCGGATTAGCGATTGACTAAAATGAGTTCTATAGGCTATAGGCCATGCGCGTGTCGACAGCTCAAACGCGTCGGTTTTCAACATTTGCCGGGTGATTCGTATGTTGGGGTCTCAATCCTCAGAACCTCCAACAAATCTGGATTAGATGTTCCAATGCTCAGCCCACTATTAGGTAGCAATCTCTCTGAAAAATGTAACACATTGTGCGTCCTGGGCGGAACAGTGTGAGTCCTCGTTGAAAGTTCAAACATGCAGGAATTAGGAAACGGGACTTTGGAGAACCAATATGATCTACTCGCATTGTCGGCCTAGGACTTCATGTGCGCTGCTACAACACGAGGGAAGCATTGGGTACCCCTCTCAGGCCAAATCTTTCCAGAAAGCACATACTAGTAGATAGCTAGACCTGCCTTTCTTTCTTCAAAGCTCATCATCATCGACATGTCGACTTGTACGTGACCGTGCGGCTCTGCCCAACTTGGCTGCCTTTTTAGAACAGCAGCACCGTGTGTGCGCAGACATCACCCTAGCACCACCACTATCAGTCTATCACTACCAGCTTTGCCGTAAAGATTTTGCCTCGTTTTCCGTAGTCTCGTACCATCTACACTCCCTGTCATCCCTAATTAGGTAACAATGGGTCCAGCCTCTTCCAGAGGGCTAAACGCATAGCACAGTTTTATTGTCCTCTTCCAGGACAATGAGAGCTTTCGACGGTGATAGGACGCGTAATCGCGCGATCCAACGGCTGAAAGATTCTGTGTCCAGGGTCGGTGACTTTACGGGCAGGATGGATGCGGCTGATGGGAGTTGCCGGACGCGAATCTCACAAGGGTATACGAAAAGAAGGAAACCAATCTTTGTGTAGGCCGATGCGTCTTTGCTTTTTTGGATGTTTTTCTCATCAACATTATTGAGTAAGGATAGCCAAATCGACTGTATGGAATCCGGAAGCCAAGAAGAAAGCTAACCAGGTTATCCAGTCAAAATTTTCATTTCAATCGGTCCTGATCTGGCCACTTCGCGATATTAGCCAACAGTAAGAGATTGGTTTCCAGATTGTGAATTTATGGAGTACATTGCTCTAGAAGAAGAGTAGTGAAGCAAGCACAACGAGAAATTGAAAAGGTTCAAACAAGGCAGGTGCTGATGACAAAAGCCTCTCATCAGAAAATAAGACAAGATGATTGCGAAGGTTATTACCTTCATGCTTGAGATGACGGCACAATAGGTGTTTGATTTTATCTGGGATTGCCTTGATCTCTAATCCTTTGACATGTCTGTTTTCTACCGGGAACAACGGAAAGGTGAATCAAATGGCCATGGATCTTGTTTTTCCTCCAATGATGACCTTGTTTTGCAAGTTTTCCCTTCATTCTTGTGTTCAAGATCTAAAGAGACAACGGGATAAGATTTCCCTGTCCTCCAAAGACGACAGCCTCAAACAGCCAGGACAGGCCTAGACCATGTAAAAAGTCCATATGAAGTGGATTGCGTTGGATGCGAAATGATATTAATGGCGTATGGAATCTCAAATCGAATCCAATTGAATTTGACCTCTCCCTTAACTCCCGGAGCCTGACTCCTCTCAAGCATAGCCATTCTACGATCCCACCCCAATTGGAACCTGGATGGTAACAAAGTGAAGACTGCAGATTTTCTGAAACTGTCACTTAGCAGACTGTTCACTGCAGGATTTGTGTCTAACTGCCTAAATAACTCCTGATAATGAATTGCTTGACTGTGATCTAGTGGATCATTTTTTTTTTTCATTTTTTTTAAAAAAAACATAATATACACTTCCATATCCTGAAAGAAATTTCAAATTTGTGCCTGAAGAGAAGTAACAAAATATCTCAATGTTGAACTATAACTATGTTCAAGCGACTGGAAATTTGAAAATCCTACAGCATATCATCCTAGAGGACATATCCGGTGAAAACGAGCTAAGTGTTGGAAATTCGTGAAAATCATACCTAAAAGTTTTGTAAATTCATAAAAAAAAATAGAGATAGGTGTAGATATGAAATACATTCTCACCAAATCTCAAATCCAAACTCAACTCGTTTAAAAGAAACAAAAAAGACAAATTTCGGGTGAATAGTGTCTCGTTACTATTCACCTGAAATTTGTTTTTTTTGTTACTCCTAAATGAAGTTGAGTTTGTACTACACCTAAATCTAGTATCTACACCTAAATCTAGTTTCCAACACTTAGCTCGTTTTCATCGGATATGTCCCCATAATCCTATCTCAAGCAACTATACATATCGGTATCATATGAACCATTAAAAATATTACATATGCAATATTGTAAGAATATATTTTGTGCAAAATTACCTCGATGGTGCTGCACGATTGCATTCCTAGACCAAATGACAGCTCATCCTAGAGATTTTTTGAAGATGAATGTATCTCATCTGAAAAATTCACCATGCAAATAGTGACAGATGATAAATACTAGTAGTAAGATTTTATTTCTTGGCTTCTCAGATGTAAATAATAAATACCAACTCTCCAACTAAAGATTAAATAGAAATAAGGGCAAGCATTATTGAGAAAGAGTATAAGAGCAAGCATACCAAGAATCTTCATAGCCTCGTAGGGTAGCTATGCATGAGAGTATATTTCCATTTAAAAAGGAATCAGATTGTTTGTCCTTCAGTCCCATTGGTATTTGATATGTTGGTTCTTTTGTTCAGGACTTATAGTGAAATCAAGAGCAAGTTAGGACCATCTTAAGTACTCCTGAACACCTTTAAAAAATGCATCCACTCTCTAGGAACAAAATGCCAGATTTTCCTCACAAAAGAATAATAATACTAGATTGTTAGGTTCCATAAATTTTAGTATATTAAATTCAACCTAAAGTAAACAAAAATAAGGGACAGAACAACTACTAGAACACTGGAATTATTTAAAAGGCGTGGCTTGCTAGCTAGTGGATATGCTTTTTCCAGTTGATGAGAAAATCAATGCCAAGTTACCAATTGCAGAACTGCACGTCCTCTTTATCCAAGAGGAATTCCATTGGGGGCCACAGTAGTGGCCATAAGGCACCAACCTGGCAACCTTAGTACTTGCCTCTTTTTCTCCTTCTAAAAGATGTTCCCGTTGCATTAGATCTATCAGAAGAATGAAGAAGCCATTGCAGAATTAACATCTCTCGGGACAACTGATTTCAACGTTATCTTGTATTCTTGCCACACTGTTATCCTTCAGAAAATGGATTGAAATCCAGAGGCCTGGAACTAAATCGCACATGTCCAAAACTTCAAATGCAACTCTGTTGAAAACAATAAGCTGAGCATGTATCACATCCAGCAGAGTTATTTGATCCATGTATCATACCCTTTGAAGACATACGCCTCAGCTTTACAGTCCATTTCCCTTCCATAATTCACCACAAATGCCTGTCACTGTTAGCCACCCACCATCTCTTTAAATGGTTTGAGCACCTGATGCTAGTGATGTTGCCAAGGGCCCTGCACTTCATGGTCCTTTCTTTGATCACAAATCAACAGTCTAGATGGAGGTCCTTTTGGAAGCATACTGGGACCAATACATTTAGAAAAGCCGGCACAATAATAAAACATTACATGATGTCCATCAGGACCTTTTTTAAACCTCAGTCTCATGTATGCAAGCCTGTTGCTGTCCCTGATTTCTGTACATCCAAGAAGCACAGAAAGGTAATTTGAACATTGCTGATGTTGGGTCCTGTACACTTCCAAAATCCTTGTGTGCTATAAATCCACCCCACTACCCTCTTGTTTTCTTTCACAAGCTTCTCTTCCCTCTATTCATACCTCGAGTGAGCATGTACCCTGCTGAGATTGCTAGTTTTCCATACTTGTCATCTGCAAGTGCAGTTTCTTTCAAAACTCATTACCATGTAGATACAAATGACTTCCTCCTCCAGTATAACAGTCTTCTGGTGCCTCAAGCTACATCTTACCAACATGTCACACACCTACCCCATGAAACCAACCTTCCAGTTGGAAATAAATCCAATTCAGATGAGTCAGATGATTATCAACGCAGTCTTGCAGAAGAGCGCAGGAGGAGAAGGATGATATCCAACAGGGAGTCTGCCCGACGATCACGTATGAGGAAGCAGAAACAGCTAAGTGAACTCTGGGCGCAGGTTGTCCACCTCCGCAGCACTAATCGTCAGCTCCTTGATCAGCTGAACCATGTCATCAGGGATTGCGATTGTGTTACCCATGAAAACTGCCAGCTGAGAGACGAACAAGCCAAACTGCAGAAGCAGCTTGAGAAGACCCCTGTAGAGAACACGGAGAGTACCTTCATGGGTCCTGACAATTGAGGCATCCAGACTTAAGGTGTCCAGCATTACAAGACTAGATGCCATAATATGAGAACTTAAACCAAGAGGCTTTGTCGTTTTATTCTAAGACTTCCATTTTTGTATCTTTGCTCTATGTTGGACATCAATGTTAGCATTTAGTGGCAATTTCTCCAGTTTCTTTTCATCATCATCTGTTAGATATCATGAAACGATTTCAGTACCAACGAACTAGAAAAAAAAACTTTTGGAGAACATGATGATATTATCATCCGGAGAATGGCCATAAAATGAAGTTTTTAGAACAGTTAATAGTAAGCTAAAACAGACCAATGAGCCACTTAATCTCTTCTTTCTATAAAGCTAATGCCTACTAAACACCTAAAGCTCAACATGCAAGCATAGTATTTATTAGGTGTCCTAAAACCTACATGGAAGCATGCCGCATCAACCCATTAAGCACACAAAGCTCAACATGAAAGCATATAGTAATTATGTCTACAATTTATTTCATTCTAAAACTAAACATACACATGCTAAATCATCATTCTCAAATCATTTTCATAATATTTCAATCCAAATCATTTCATCGTTTCTCCAATATCTAACATATATCCGCAGCAAAGCGCGGGGCATCATCTAGTTTCATAAATGGAGCATGCCACTAGACAAGGACCTTCACAAGAAAGAATGACTAAGATAGTGAGAAAATAAATCCAAGAAACCCCTATAATAATAGAAATTCCTATGCAATAACCTCAAGGGAGATGCATTAGTCATAAATATCTTTTACTGTATTCTTGTTATGTGCTATGGTGGATATGAGGGGGCAAAGAGCAAAGCTGCAGGCCAATTGGATGTCTTTGGTAGACCCGTCCGACCATAACAATTCTTAATTCCTCACCAACAGTGATAAAATGGTGGTGACTCTTGCGTATCCAAGAAAAAAAATGGCAGTGAAATTTTGATGGTAACAAAAGCAGTTAGAATATGTTTCTCAGAACAGTAATATGAAGTGGTAACCGACATAGGTCAGATAAATATCTGTATGCGCTGCTCAAATCTAACAAAAGCTGTTGTAGTCGGTAGTGGAGCATTTCCATAAACGGAATATAGAGATTGGTGTAAAGGCGCTACAAAGTGCAAAATTAGTTACCTATCTTTCTCCACAAAATTGAGTTGCACAAGCAGTTTTTGTCTCTGAATTGGTGACATTGCTAACCCAAACCTGCCAAATCTGAGAAAAATAATCAGTGTACATGACTGAGCTCCTATCATAAGTTCACTATGGTAATGGAGCTCCATTTGTAAGACACATTCTCTCAAAACTTGGAGATCATTCTACAAGCCTTTTCAAAAACCTGGAATCAACTAGAATATTGATACATATTGTAACATAGATAAAATCTCAGCAACAAAGAGTAAATGTGATCTATTGGGTTCCAGAACAAGTGAACTAGAAAATCAAGAGCTTGAATTTTCAGTAAGGCATGTACAACATTTCCATAGGCAGCAGTATGAAAAGAAGAAAATAGAATATACAGTGCCAAAAGTACTGAACGAATCCCAAGTCTACCTGCTTCTAGCCTCTAGGTAAGGTGAATTATTATTGACATGTTGACATTTTCTTCTTCTATGTATAACTGTTTGTAAAACATAGGGTACTGACTGGTAGAATCAATCAAAATAATTAACAATATCTTTTACGAGCAATAAGAGCTGATTTTCTCCAGACAAATCTTCCAATCTTTCAAACAATATTCCATCCATTCTAGCTTGGACTCCATTTAGGGAAGTGACATCCTGGAGCACTCCCTTCACTGCCCTGTCAACTCCAAGCAATGAACCGCCAATTCCTGACAAGATCTCTGGTAATGTTGGTGAGGGCTTTGAGATCTCAACAAGCTGGACCTGCAATGTTCAGCACAAAATAAGCATCTGGAAGGTGTACGCTCTATTATGTATTTCCACCAAGTCATCTCATAAATATTTGCAAGTTAGAAGTATTCTCTGAAAGGTAAAAACTCCAAACTAGCAAAGCTTGTTATGAACCCAAAATGCAATAGCTGAATGAAACATGCAAAACACTATTTGTCGATAGGGAACTGCCCTTGGTTACTCCATACGTTAAGCTAATATAGCTCCTCTAGTATTTTCCCTAAAAAACTGCTCTTGGTTACTCCATCGGAATGTGAAGCATTGAAAAGGTAATAAATAGTTCAAACCCCATCATAGATTCAAATGCAACTCTGCTATCAATTATGGCCAAGTAACTCTGCTATCAATTAGCCCCCTAATAAAGCCTAAATGCACATTAATGATACATATATACATGAGAGGAGTTCATTCAATAAATGCGCATTTCCTGTAGGCTATAGCAACCTCTAACCTTCCTATCATGGGGTATATTGGCTTTCTGTTTTGCAATAGCAAGAGCTTGTGAGAATCCACCCAGTGAATCAACCAATCCTCTTGAAGCTGCATCTTGGCCACTCCACACCCGACCTTGTGCAACAGTCTCCATCTGATCAACCTGGTGGTGCAAGAACTCATCACAAGCTTGAAGAGATATGAGATGCTCAACATCTGAGGTCAATCCTTACATTCATTGAGCGTGACATGGCTGCTTTATCTCGAAACAATGCATAAGCATTTTGCGCTGACTTTTCAAAAAGTTCTGCCTCATCTGGTCTGTAAAAAAATGTTACACTCCTCAAAAACATGCGAAGCATATAACTAACTGTTAAGAAAATAATATTCCATCTTAACTGACACTGCATGTGGTGGGAAATAGACATGCAAATGCTGGATAGGAAACTATTTTCTCCAAAAACTTATGTAACATGACAACAACATTTGAACTGCTTATCAAAATGCAACTTACAGTTAAAATCTCTTCTCACACCTAAACACCCATAGACAGAATAAAGTTATTGTTTTTTCATACTTCCCAGTGCAGCTTACCTGTCAGTTCTAAGACGAAAGATGATCTAGTCTATTAAATATCTCACAGTTATTTAAAGGATAACAGCTGAGCTAATAAACTACTTCCTCCGTTCCAAAAATGTAAGTATTTTTAAGGTGGGCACGGGCATTAAGGAAGTAGGTGGGAATGGTTGGATGAATGTTGTGATTGGTGGAGAAGAGAAAGTAGGTGAAGAAATTGGTTGTAATTGGTTGAGAAAAGGGGGTAGGTGAAGAAATAACTTCATTTTTAGACAAGCTACTGTGCTAGAAATAGCTACATTTTGGGACAGAGGTGGTACATTTTAGAAGTCCATATTTACAAATTGATAATTTGTCATTAAAATATAATGATTGCAAACTAAACAAAAATTGATAAGAAGCAGTATGCACAATTTATGATACATTTTAAATGATAAAATCAGTACCGGTCTGTCAAAAAATCAAACACATTTTTATCAGGAACATAAAAGTGAAAACATATTGAATAATTGCAGATCATCATATGACAATTGGCATGCACTGCTTTCATGTCATCCAGCTCCAGCAACATTGTGCTAAGTTACCTTAAAGGGCGTTGATCAGCAGCATTAAGCTCTGCATATCTACCCTTAGATATAATTTCTTTATTGAAGTCAATCCGCTCATATAGCTTTTGCAGGATGAACTTCCCTGATCCAAGTACACCAATATGAAAATAAGAATTACTCCACCCAGTCAAAGGAACATGTCATTTTGGACATCGACACAGTCTCCAAATGCAACTTTAACAACTAATTTCTATTGCAGTATATTTGTAGAACCCAATAAAATTATAATATTATGAAAGTACGTTCTGAGATAAATCTACGCATATGATTTTCATGCATCCAATCTAAAATTTTCAAAAATATATTGATGTTCAAAGTATTAGAAGTTCAACATGAAAGATGTCGAAAATAACATGTTTTCATGAATCATGACCAGAGGGAGTAACATGCCATGGCAGCTTAATTCAATGTCTTGACTCCAAAACAGAGTATAGTGGATCTAAAGTTCGGAGTTGAGATCATTACAAAAGTGCCAACTTATTAGTCAACATGTAATAAATTGTTACTCTAGTACAACCACAAAAATACAAGATAATAAAGATCACCTGTAACAACTCCAATTGATCCTGTTAGCGTGAGTTTTTCAGCAACAATAACCGGTGCAGCCATTGCCATGTAGTACCCACCACTTGCAGCAACATCAGACATTGAAGCAACCACAGGCTTGGTGTCAGCTAGGAGTCGAATTTCCCGCCACATCCTAGCTCAAATAACGACAACCAATACATAACGAAACTCTGCTGCTAATAAATTGGTGAAACCTGAAGCATAACTTACAGATCAGAAGCAAGAGCATCACCACCAGGGCTGTCTATACGGAGGATAACAGCTTTATACTTTTCTGACTCTGGCAAGGATAAGGAACTCTTCGTTACAAATAGCAAGTAGAATTAACTGTTAAACGGGTGAACTAACAGAAATTTGCACTATATACACATGCTAATAAGCTTTAGCAAAGATTAAAAAAAAAAAAGCTTTAGCAGATGCTTCTATGGTCCATAATCTGTCCAACAAAATAGAGAAATTTCATCTCATCTAAGAAATATTAATAAAATAGGGAACTGAATCTGGTTTAAAGGATGTTCAGAATTATTATATCTGTGTAAAAAGATTTGGCCTCTTGTCTTTTTAGTTTTTCCTTTCTTTTTTAGGTTTACTTTGTTCTGAGAATTCATCAGCACAAGTTTTGAGGGATAACATCACAAGATTATGAACATGTTTGGTTTGCTCAGAGCTTGAAAAATCATATTGCCCACCGTTGTTGGATTCAGCAAGTGCCACACTTGTGGCTCTGCCACAGAGCTTAACCAAAGCTTTACTAAAGTCTACATAGCAACTCCATAGCCCTCCAAGAAAGTGTTCAGTCTACCACGCATCC
The DNA here is from genome assembly GCA_009805545.1 of Oryza longistaminata. Lineage (NCBI taxonomy): Eukaryota > Viridiplantae > Streptophyta > Magnoliopsida > Poales > Poaceae > Oryza > Oryza longistaminata. Next base: position 39,954,735 of record CM020179.1, read on the forward strand.
CAACTCCATCGGTGAAAGCCATGGGACTCCAGTTTGGCCCACATTGCGCCTTTGCCACCATACTCGGTTATGCTACCCTTACTCAACTACCACATGCAGCCTGCATTAGGTCCTCACATTGCACTGGTGATGGCAATATTGGACACCTAGGACTGGGCCAAGTAGCCTCACTTAATGGAAACAAATAGCATGGACTCAGTGGCATGGTTTAGTTGCAGCTTCACGATTACTGGTGAAACCAAGAGGACATGAGACTGATGGGGATCCCATGGAAAGTAATGTAAGAGAGTAGATTCTAAAGATAATAATGAAGTCTGTTAGAAGCTATCTTGTTGGAGGCAAGCTCGTTTTATGCCTATTAGATGTGATGAGCCATGCAAGGAAGACATGGCATGGCCATCATTACCAACCGAACTTTTATTATCTCTAGTTTTCAAGAGAAGTTATAAGAATTAATCACTCAACATTGTAACAACATTATGGCTCTGGAAAAAATGGAGCTAAACAGTGAACCAGAAAGGTGTTTTCCCTTTGAACCCATGCTCTTTTTCTAAGTGAGCATTTAAATGTTCTGTCTCCAAATGAACTTTATTAGCAAAAGTAAGTCAAGTGCAAATAGCATACTATGAGAATTTTGGTCGACATTTCATTGGTTTATATTTGAAGATTGTTTGATCTCCACTCACAAATAGAGATCAGATTAACATACAAGAGAGTACAAACTGGCATAACATATAAATTACCTCTAACAGTACGTATCTTCTCGATCAACTGCTCAGCAATGATGCCTGAACTAGGAACACTCAATGGGCTGCGAGTACGTGTTATGCTTCCAGATGCTCTGATCACTGCAATTTGTTCACCCCCTCCTTGTAACCCAAGAGTCCATTTACTTACACGTGAATATTTACTGCAAAGAGAATCAAAGTCATTTTAATAAATGCAACATAGAACTTTACAGTGCAAGAAAAGAATATGGCAGCATTCGTTAAGACAATAAGTAACAGGAGCATATTTCTACACCTTCTTAGATCTAGTTTGGCCAGTTTGCTAGAGAGGACCTCTGTTTATTGCTATTTTGCCATGAATGTGTATGACGGTGTTTATTGTTTAGTTTTAAGTGGAAAATGGAGAAAAGAAATAAAGGACACGAAAATTTTGAAAACTAGCTGGTTTCTGTTGGGGATCAATCACCTCGCAAGTGAGTAGCTGGTACTTGCCTGAAAGTTTCTCATATATTGCACAAGCTAAGACTTACAAGGGTATACATCTCCTTCTATACCTATTTGAGTACGATGCTACAGTAACCGACCTGCTACAGTGCCATTGCACCAAACTTTTACAGCTCACATTGAACTAATCTCCTAGCAGTCCTTTGGTAAGCCGTAAGCATTGTACCAATTACTATAAGACACTAGTAAAAACAGGTAAAGCAACAGCTACATGAAGCTACGGAAAGCTTGATGCTCGACATACAAAATCCAAATTAACTACTAGTAGTAGTCTAGTACTACTACCTGTCTTTGACTAAGCAGGACATAACTTACTAGTTAATCTAGTTGACGCAAGGACTATTTGCAATTTGCTAACAGTTTCCACTCAGTTTTCCAGAAGTTTAATCCAAATTACCTGTAATCAACCATACGCAGACTTTTCTTGTCTTTCTGTCCTACTCTCTCCTTCAGCATTGTCATGACCTACAGGATAAGGTGATGCCAAAAAAAAGAACACAATAGTAGCCACTCAAAAGACAAGGAACAAACATTTCAGTATGTGAATTAAGTTAGACAATTAAAAATGCAAATTTCAAACTATGTTCTCATTTTATTTTAGAGTTTGTTTAGAAAGTTTGGGTTCCTTTCAACTCTTAGGAATTTGTACTAGATCCCAAAAGGTCACTACTGAACGTTCTCATCCAAGTTGTCCGTTAAGGTGGAACACTTGTCTAAAGAACAATTTTCATTCTTAGGGCATGTACAATGGTTATCAATAGTGGTCTCTTAACGTTGCTAATTAGGAATACTTGTTGACATGGAAGAAAGAGAAAGAGGAGAGACAAAACATCATTGGCTTAACAACGACTCTTAATCACTATAATATGGAAATATGGTTGCATGAGGGTAAAAAAATGGAAAGAATATTAACAAAAGGAATATTTTTTGAGTTAATGATTAGAGCCTTTGTTGTCTCAACTATTGTAAAGACAGGGTCTCTAAATAATCTTGTACTATTTAAGAGACCATACTCGTCTCTACCATTGAACATGCCCTTAGGGTAGTTGGGGGTTTGTCCCTTCACCTACCCTTTTTTTTCGCGGCTAAAGAACTTATTAGCTGTGTGCCGTATGGCAGAGGCCTGGGATGTAATACATTTCATACATTCATACATACATATATATATAATAACAATTCTCATCATTTCTCTTCAGGTACATGTAGTTATTTTTGTATCCATGAAGCACATATACTCAAGTAATATGTTGCATGCTTAGCACTGAAACTTGACAGTTGAAGCATCACTTTGATTTCCCGGTTTGACCATGGATGTGAGCAAATGATGTAGATGTAGATACTTATATCAGATAAGTTATTTATGTAATTTACTTGGTGCCTTAGCAAAAAGTTAAAATGAATCTGTACCTCATCATCATAAAGTAAATCTGTTATCCAACCTTCTTCCTTAAGTCTGGCAACCTGATAGACTCCTGAATTAATAAATTCCTCGATTTCTTCTTTTTTCTTCCCTACAGAAGAAAAAATATCTAATGAAAATTTATCCGTTAAAAAGGTGGAGTATATCTATTTTGAATTACCATGTTTGGAAGATATTGTATCCAGCCAGTTTCCATAAATATTGTCGAGCAGTGTGGCTAGCATCTCCCTAACCTCATTTGACATGCTCTTCCGTGCAAGTTGGTCTCCCGCACTTTTGTAACGACCAATTCGCTGAATTTCTGGTTCTATTCCGACTTTCTCAAGAACACCTTACCAATTAAGTTCAAAAGCATTAGATACCCAGAAAGAAACTTGTTACATTCAATTAGCTTGATTTTGTGGAACAGCAATGAAAGTGTATGATCAAGCTTACTAAACTTGGTTCCAAGGAGAAGTGAAACTATAAAAAATGCATTGAACATTACAATAGAATGAAGTACAGTTTCTGTGTAAAATAGCATAAGAAGACATATAAGTAAGTTCATTAAGTGTAAGCAATCATTGGAATAGCTATGTAGTTTAGTTGCACCATAACAATACTAGAAATCGTAAAATTCATTTCTCCTGCTAAAAATGAAACATAAAATAAGTTTGTGTTTAACCAATAACCACATCAATGAAACATAAGTTTTGTGTCATCATAGTACATGCAATTACCTCTGAGAAATGTTTGCTGAACAGTTAGACCAAACAAAGCAACATAAGCACTTGGCGGTGCATACAGCTCACCACACGCACAAGCAAGGTAGTACTCTTTCTCCCCACACACAGGCATATAACCAACAACAAATTTACCTACAAAGTCATGCAGCACCTGCTCATCATCTGACAAGTGACAAGTAAGAACAGAAATAAGATACTAGATTCAGCTCAGTTTATAGTTTTACCAGACTTCTTGAAATCCACAATGTGTCTTCTGATCTCATCCACCTTCCCCCACCCACATCTCAGAGGCTCTATGTGCAGATAGATTCCCGATATTCGCGGGTCATATGCAGCTTTAACAAAATTCTCGCAGATTTGTGGCAATGACAGCCCGGAAGAGAAGCGTGTCTTCAACTGATCGGATATCTATGGCAGTAAGCAAACACATTATAAAAAATCCAAAATGGGCCATGTCACAAAATTGACAAATGTTTCAAAAATTAAAACAAGTCATCCTAAAAACTAGCAACAGGACGACAACCACGTCTCAGTTAATCAAGTACCAGAAACTATCTCTACAATCCAAGCCTCTATCAGGATGAAACATTTAAAATTCACGTAGTGAGTAAATCGGATATCTATGGTAGAGCTAGCGGCACCTCGCCCCGAAGCTTCATGTTAAGGACGCTGCCCTTGCGGACGCGCTTCCACGGCGGGGCCACGAGCATGCATAGCTTCACGGCGAGCTGCGTCCCCCACCCGAGCTCCTCCACCTCGAACGCCGACGCAGCGGGGGGCGGCGGCTCCTGGGCCTCACCCTCACCGGCAGCCGGAGTCGGCTCCTGCTTTGTGGTGCCGGGGGAGGACTCGATGGCGCGGGCCGGAACGCGGAGAGGCGACGGGAGGAGGATTCGGCGCGCGGTGGAGGGGAATGAGGCGGAGGCGGAGGCGGAGGCGGAGTGTGGGTGCTTGGGGTTGGAGGGGGAGAGGAGGAACGTGGCGGTGGCGGAGAGGTGGGAGCGGTGGTACGGCGCCGAGCGGAGGACGAGGAGCCTCGCCATTGTTGTGGAAGCTTCGGGGAGCCCGAGACCTCGTCGGCCGTCGCGGTGTAGGGGAGAATGAGGGGGCGTGGAGTGGTGCGAGGGAAAAGGAGCGCGGCGGAAGGGGAAGGAAGATTGAGGCGGGGGCGCGGGGGGAGTGGACTGGGGGTCAATGGATCGTGGGGTCGGGAGCGGCGGAGGTGAGGGATAGGTCGGGGTCGGTTGATTCGGCGCCACGTTGAGCGCCAAGGGAGATGACAAGGAGAGGACACCTTTTCGTTGTTCACTGTGATGATAGATGACTAAATAAATTTTAACAAACTTTGTATATTGTTAAATTTTGATATTGTCAATGTGTGATAATGTTAAAATGTGTAAGAGGATGTTTGGTTGTTAGTGAAGTAGAGAACGGTTTCTTATTTAAGGTACATTTTATTTGGTGCATTAGGGATTTTCAAGTAAAAGGTCGGTTGAGTGAGGGCTCCTTCCATAACAGATAACTAGCGCACATGATCTCCCTTCTGTGAAAAAAAAAGATAAAAGAGCTGGTTCGGGCGTTGATTCGTTGTTGCTATCAGTCGGTCTACTCGTGCCTACTACTTACTTTCTCGATCTATCACTCTATCACATATTGTCATTTCTTAGGTTAGATAAGTTTAACTAACTTAGCAGTTGTTTGGTAGTGGGTTTGTAAAAACAGATGTGGCAAGTTTTTCTTTTGATAAATTAGATCCCATATGCTAGTCAATTAAAAGAGTACGATAAGATTCTCTTAAACTTATTGAAGTATGGGTAATGATTTGATTATCTCAACTTAGTCAAGGATGACGAGATTTATTGGTAAATAGTGATAAAATATGCTTGTGATTGGTTTTTTTATCTTTGCCAAGTTTTTGTGAGAGAAAGATTATATAACATTGATTTTTTGGCGACATTATTGTTATCTTACCAGAAGTAAAGCGAAAACTTGATAGGGTTATTTTTGACAATAAGGTGAACCCTTCAAACTAGCACATGGACGATGACAGTTGAACATTTTTTTTGGAAAGATCGGCAGAGGAAAAATAATGCAATAATTACAACGAACCACATATAACACAAATTGTCAACATCAAGTAAAGAATATCATGAATGCAAATAAAAGCATCAAACTATTGATTTGATGGCATGTTGGTACATTGGAATAGGCTAAAGTAGAACATCGAGTATTTGAGTGGTATGTTTGGAACATTTGCAAACTCTATGTATTGGTGGATGTAATCGCTCCGTAAAAAAAAAACTTTTAGCTATAATTCTGAAACATAACTAGAAGTGTTTTTTTAAGATAAAGGTACATGCATTTTCAATTTAACTAAGTAAAAACTATATCAGCCTCTAAATGATGACGATGGTTAGCTTTTCTAAAAGAAACTGTCTCTTTTAGACATATTGCATGTTCCATGATTAACCAAGAAACCAATTGGTGATCCATGGTCTTGATCGGAAGTGTTGGCTGCAGCAGCACAGTCAGCCCCAATCTAAACCAAAAAGCTTATTTACTGCAGCTGTAATAGGGCTACATGGCTTGCTGGCTGCACTACCGATCAGGCTCCATATGTTTAGCGCTTAAACAAGTACCATTCTAGTTCCATATATTAATTAAAAAGTTATATAACTATTTAAATGATATTTATATAATAGGAGAATATTTTCTTGAGTTTAAAATCATTTATCTATTTATATATATTCAATATTTTCGGTCTATGTTATTATTTTTTTACTGTGTTCTTACCTCATGTTTCCCCACCCATTTATCTCGTTTTCCACGCGTACGTTTTTCAAACGGTTAAACGGTGTGTTTTTTTAAAAAAGTTTTTATATGAAAGTTTCTTTAAAAATCATATTAATCTATTTTTTTTTAAAAAAACTAGTACTTAATTAAGCATGTTCCGTGCGCGTTCCGGTTGGGACCGGTTGGGAACAGCTGGGAACAGCCTCCAGCGAACACAGCAAACCGTGTCATCGAGAAAGGTCCCCGAAGTTGAAAAAAGTACTTTTGGTCGCCGCGCCACCAACTTCCGCGGTTGGGCTGAGCCGCCACCCCACACCCACACACTGGGGCCGACTCGTCGAGCGCAACCGCATCTCCTCGCTTCGCTCCCTCTCGGCTTCTCCTCCTCCCCCCCTCTCTCTCCAGTGGGGGACGAGCGGCGAGCCGGCCATGGGCGTCCCGCCGGTCGACTGGGAGGCGGAGAGCTACCCGGCCTACTCGGACTTCGCGGCGATCCCCTTATTCGCCGTCTTCCTCTTCGCCGTCCGTTATCTCCTCGACCGCTTCGTCTTCGAGGTTGTGATAGTTCACCCTGTTCTTTTTTCCCCACCACGCCCATTTCCGCATTGTTTTTGTATGTTTGCCTGCTCTCTGCAACCTTATATGCGATGCTTGACCCAGCACCTTACTGGAGTGGTGAGATGGAGAGAGGGGTGGGGGAATGGGGGATGTTTCTGACAAGTGTTACGCGGTTGTGTTTTGCTCTAATCAGCTATTATAGTTTGGTAAGGATTGCTATAATTAAGATTTTTAACCATTACAGTTGAATGCTGTCCAGTGCGATTATCGATAGTGCCATTGTTGTCTGCTTTTCACAGAGTTAAATTCAAGGTGGTATTTGGAACAGGAAGATTGCTCTACGAAATTTTAGGACTTAGACTGATATTTCTTTTCACCCAAACATTTGTTTTATGGGAGATTATGAAGTATGGACTATTCCTGACTCAGCATTTTGTCTACAGTGGTTAGCCAGGAGACTGATTTTCGAGAAGGATGAGAAGCTTGATCTTGCGACGCATGCAGGGGGGATAAAGATAAGAAAATTTAAAGAATCAGCTTGGAAGTGCATATATTTCCTTTCTGCGGAACTTTTGGCCCTGTCTGTTACCTACAAAGAGTCCTGGTTCACTAGCACAAAAAATTTCTGGGTTGGACCAGGAGACCAGGTCTGGCCAGATCAAAGAATTAAGTAAGATACACATGTTCCCTCCCATGTTTGTTATGTTTTTTGTCTACACGAAGTTTATCTGCCTTCCTGGTCTCTCCCCACACACATATCACCCCAAGTTACTACTAAATCATTTTTTTTTGTGCAGATTTAAACTCAAGTTGGTCTACATGTATGCTGCTGGTTTTTATACATACTCTATATTTGCTCTTCAATTCTGGGAAATAAAGCGCTCAGATTTTGGTATTTCAATGGTTCATCATGTAGTATCTGTTATTCTCATAGCATTGTCTTACATATTCAGGTATGTTAGCTATCTATGAATTTGTCAAGCTTATCTATGTTGAAATCAATGTCTAGTTTCCCTCTGGTATGTCGTACTAATGCTGTGAACACTTAACGAGTCACTACAGAGCCCGTCTTCTTGGCCTTATTCAGTGTTGAGAATTGGAGTTGCTAGGTTGCAAGAACAAATGCATGTCTATGTTAGGGTTAAGGCAATTGGGCACACCTGTATACAAAATACGCACATGTACCTCCAACAAATGAGGGTAGACCATCTGCTTTGTTATTTACCATGCAAATATCTTTTGTTTTAGAGTTCAATACGTCTTAGTAATAGTATATCTTATATTTATTTTTTTGACCATGATATCTTATGTTTTATTTCATCCGTCCCATAATGTAAGCATTTTTGAGGTGGGTACGGGTATTAAGAGAGTAGGTGGAAATGATTGGAGGAATGTTGTGATTGGTTGAGAAGAGAAAGTAGGTGACGAAATTAAATAGAGAATGGTTGTGATTGGTTGAGAGGAGGGGGTAGGTGGAGAAATAGCTTCATTTTGGGACAAGCTACTGTGCTAAAAATATCTACGTTTTGGGATTGAGGTAGTATTATTTATTGTATCATGTTTTTATGCTTGGTAAATGCTCCACCATCCCTATTAGTTTTTGTTGGAACCAACATAATCATAATGTTATTTTCTATATTACCAAATTAATTTACTTTACTTAAGCAGATTTGCTCGTGTGGGTTCAATTGTCCTTGCCATCCATGATGCAAGTGACGTATTCCTGGAATTGGGGAAGATTTCTAAGTACAGTGGCTACCAGTTGCTTGCTGATGTTTCATTTCTTATCTTTGTCTGTTCTTGGGCAGTCCTTCGCCTGATATATTATCCATTCTGGATTCTCTGGAGCACAAGGTAGATACTACATGTTAGTGTGTTCATATACGGAGTTCTATACTTTAGCCTTTAGGGGGATTCTATAATATCGCTAAAGCTTATGCGTTTCTTCTAAAATTTCAGCTATGAAGTTGTTCCGATGTTGGACAAGAAGAAGCATAAGTTTGATGGTCCACTATACTATTATGTATTCAACTGTCTTCTCTTCTCCCTCCTTGTTCTAAACATATATTGGTGGGTCTTAATGTATCGAATGCTCGTGGGGCAAATACTGTCTAAAGGGCATGTTGGGGATGATGTCCGATCTGGTAGGTTCTCTCCCCCTTTTATTCCCCCTTAGATCATTGTAATGCGAGGATGGATTTTGATAAAGAATTTTTTGAAGTTAACCATTGGTTAAATGAATATATCATCATGTGGGGTCATCTGTTATACATCACATAATATAGGTCCAATATTTATGTATGTATCATGAATTCATGGTGTTCACTATCTCCTGCCTTTCTGTAGATTCTGAAGGTGAAGAAGAACATGAGGATTGATTTATATGTGTAGATCCTGAAGGAGCAAAGGATTGGTCTGTTTAACTGCTTCACCGTGACATTAAGCTGAAATATTACATTGCTGTGCTGTGTCTTCAAATCGCAGTTCTGTTTTACTTGGCTCTTCATAGGTACACAGTACATTAGTGCACTTATCTGGATGAACATCATAGATAGATGTCACCTGGGCATTGTTCATTTATGTAAACTTATGTCAAGTCAATTCCTTTGAGTTTCGGTCTTGCGACCGTACTCCCCATACTGTATAGTATCTACGCAGTACTTAATGGAAAAACATGAGTTGTGCACATATCTGCCTCTACCAGCTAAGTCCATGCAACCTTTCAATCAAGTTGTTCATGATAGCACTGCAGTATATTGCATTTGATAACCTTGCTTAGAGCTAAAGTGCAGGTTGGCCTTTTACATATGATAGTACAGAAGCATATAACAATGTGTCCCCTTTACAAAGGTATTTTATATTTCTTTACTGCATTTACCAAGATATTACATTCAGGTGTCCTATACACGTTTGTAGTTAACATTGTAAAATATAATCATAATTTCTGTCAATCATCTTTGAGATAGGAAGCACTAACTGCCTGTTATGCTAATAGTCCACATAAGCTAAAATTTCTTCGGAATTATATAGCATCAGTGGCGGATCCACCATGGGGTTTCTGGGGTCTCGAGACCCCACTACCTGTATTGTAACCATGGGAGACCCCACTAAAATTTTCTGTCATACATCTATTAGAAGAGGGGTCTATAATTTTGTATAGTTTGTTCAGACCCTCATATTAATCTTTCCTGGATCCGCAGCATTCTAATCTTTGATCATCTTCTGCGGATTTTATCTTCTGCCAGAACAACCATTAGTTGTATCACAAAGTTTCAATTCTTTATAGCTTTGCTATTTCAGAATCTTGGAATTTATCATCATTAGGCACAAGAACAATATGCATTCCCTAGCTATAGTTTGATGGCACCCATGGCAATGTCATGTTCACAATTTATTTTGTGTAACTGTACGCACCATGAATAGTTGTTTATTAAAACATTATGGCGTGGCTGTTATATGAAAGTAACATAAGGAGTTGTTCAAAGATTCCAGTACAATCTGATAAACCATAGTGAAAATTGATCTTGCTTTGTTACGTGACTAATCAGTATGCACGACATTCTCTTTCTTTCCTCAAATCATTCCGATCATTTATTTATTAGTTTAGGGGGATAAGTTGTAAGGTGATCTTGCCATTGATTCTAGTGGTTGGAATTTTAGTTCACTTATACTAAATTACCAAATGAATACAGTGAGGAACCTTTTTTAGTCAGAAGGGCAGGAGCCTTTTTTTTAAAAAAAGAATCAATATTCAACTACTAGCTGATTTGAAATGATTGGAAGTCAGAATCGCACAATTTATGGTCAAAGCTTTAAGCAAGATGGATTGGTTGATTAAGGTAAGGAAGCAAAAATTGTCATATTGGTTTCTGAACTATTTCAATGTCCTGTTGGTTTCTTCCTTTTATCCTAGGTCAATGTTAGTTCCTGTGGAACCTTTGCATGTATTTGCACACTTTTAATTTTTTGAGCCAAAGTACCTTTAGTTTTTTTATTAATACTCCCTCCGTTTCACAATGTAAGTCATTCTAGCATTCCCCACGTTCATAGTGATGTTAATGAATCTAGACATATATATTTATCTAGATTCGTTAATATCAATATGAATGTGGGGAATGCTAGAATGACTTACATTGTGAAACGGAGGAAGTACATATTATGAGGGAACTGCCTAGTTATACTCAATCAATACTATGATAATAAATATATGTTAAGACTATACCTGATAGTGATATTAAATCACTAGAAGTTTGTGTCCATGTTATGTATGCATCTAATTTTTCACACCATCAGCCCGTCTCGATATGCCTGTTATTGCTTTTGGAGTCAGTACAAGTGTTGAACCGTTACTTCCTTTGGCTGGTTGCATTGAACCGTTGTTGGACGGCGGACCGCCTCCAAAGTCGTGGATTGCCTCACCCGGACCGCTGCCCGCTCTGTGATCAAGGTCCCGAAACAATTGATCATCTCTTGGTCGCTTGCCCGGAATCGCGGCAACTTTGGTGGATCGCTCTTAGTGCTATCGGCCATGCCGAATGCCTCCCGCTCAATGAGCGGTCCTTCCACGGCTGGTTGTGTGACAGCCGCAAGAAGTTGACCAAGGATCATCGCCGGGGTTTCGACACCATCGCCACGCTGGTAGCTTGGACAATTTGGAAGGAAAGAAACAATCGGGTCTTTAACCAGGTCTTCCTTTTATCCTAGGTCAATGTTAGTTCCTGTGGAACCTTTGCATGTATTTGCACACTTTTAATTTTTTGAGCCAAAGTACCTTTAGTTTTTGGTTAATACATATTATGAGGGAACTGCCTAGTTATACTCAATCAATACTATGATAATAAATATATGTCAAGACTATACCTGATAGTGATATTTAATCACTAGAAGTTTGTGTCCATGTTATGTATGCATCTAATTTTTCACACCATCAGCCCGTCCAGATATGCCTGTTATTGCTTTTGGAGTCAGTACAAGTGTACAACCTCTGTCATCAGAACCTCTGCTGAGCAGGAGCCAAGAGTTCACTTCATCTTCCTCGCTTCCATGGGCAGCTTCTGCCTAAATGAAACCAGAGGCAACTGGGAGTGGTAGCACAGGTACTCTTGGTGCCTCTGAGCAAGTGGATTTGCAGAGTGAACCTCTGCATCACAGTGCCACTGCATCTGCACAGCATGCCAACACTGAGGCCTGAGGGGTGCACTCATTGGCTTTGCAGACGGCGATGACGAGATGTGACATGATCAGCAGAATGAACCTAGTAGTTGAATCAGCGATGACATCCGTCGCATGGCCTGACCCCCATGGAAAGCCTCTCCCTCCAGCTTCCTGCTCAAAAAGGTTACTGCTGAAATTACAATTCATGAGCATATATATTTTGCAACTTGCAATTCATAACATAGAGAGGTCTTAGCGAAGATTGAAGCTTGTGTTTAATGTGTCCCTATTGATGTGGGTATGCATCTTCTTCTGTTCCCTCTCACTCCCGCTTTTGAAGTTTTTCTTGAACTCACTTGGGAGTGTGACTGGGAATTCAATGTTGGAAGTTCAGTAGGGAGTACTACTAAGAGAATAGCGAACCCGTAGTGACAGGTGGCGTTATTCTTGGCAGTGAGGAGTGCTGTGTGCCAATCTTGTGGTTTTCCGTAGATGTTGTTTCTATGCTGCTTGTCTTGATGGCAATCCTCAAGTGCAACGCCATTTTCTGATAAAGATTTGTTGCAATTTGGCACACCTAGAACAAAAGGGAACGATGCTTTCTGGTAAGTTGGAACCATTTGTTTTACCAATTTAGTAAACCAGTTTGGCGACCGATTTACTTATAAGGTGTTAAATTCTGTTGAATTTGATTATGCTCAATACAGAGATGATGTCATTTCCAAAAAATTGTCCACTCATCCTTTCCTCATGCATTTCACAACTTAATGTTTGTGCCACTAGATGTCTAGATTAGATATATTGAACTAACTTTGATCAGAGACAGCTTTCCCTTAGCTATTAGCTTATCAAGGTGGTCTGAGCTATTATAAACCGCCCCTGATGGATTATAACGAGTATGTTGGTTAGGCACAGATACAAAGAGGCTATGAAACCAAGAGATTGTTAGCATCATGTGTCGGCACATCAGAGGTAGTTTGAAGGTAAGAATGCATTTTGTTTATCCTATTGTATTTGATGCAGATGGTTGTCAGTGTTATTTTGTTGAGTTACATTGAACTAGCAATGCATGTTAGTTTGCTTTTTATGAGGCATAGATTTTCAATTCTGCATGGTATGTTGAAAATAGAATAATCTAATCAAGCATTTTCAAGCTTTGCATCAATGCACAAAAATGTCATTGCCAAGTCTTTATAATCCAATGACAACAGTTTCTTTTTTTAACTAACACTAGCTAAGGCAAAAGGTACAAGGGAGGAAAAAAAGCATAAACAAAATGTTACATCTTGGAAAATATTGCTCTGCAAACTTATTCTACCAATAGTTACAGAATCTGTAAAAGTAGAAATATCCTATGCCTAGGAAGTGCTCTTCTTTTAATCTTTGTACAGCTGATCTGATACCTGCTTCGATTTGTGATTTTGCATTGGCATGCAGTTGCTTGCTTTAAACTTTTTTTTTTGGCTATTTTTCCATTGTACACAGTGGTGTCTCTTGCTGTACAGACCCTGCTGCAAACAACTAATGATGGTTTGCCTTCCACTATTTGTTATCGTGTCATCTCGGCCCAGAGAGCTCGACTGCCTGGACCAGCAATGACGAGTCATCCGTCAGGTCAGAGTAGCAGCGACCGAAGGTGAACTCAGGCACTTTGAACTTGTGTGAGTCAGCGCGCTGGGATGCTTCCCACCGCTCTGCCAGTCCATCGCCCTCCAGCATCCTGACCACCTCTGACATCCTGGGTCTGTGACCAGGGAGATATTGGGTGCACAGCAGTGCCACCTGCACCATCTCCTCCAGCTCGACACGGTCGTAGTTGCTTCTCAGGCCCTTGTCGACAAGCACATCGAGCTTCTTCTCCTGGTGCATCTTCTTCACCTGAACACAAGCCAATGTCAAGGACTCAAGGCAAGAGACAAGATTTGGTAGACAGATGTGCTAGCCTTATTCTAGCGATAATTTTCCCATGCTCCAAACTCTTCGGAAATGGTAATGAACTTACCCAGTCCAGCATGGCTCCCTTCTGATTTGATGACTTCCCAAATTCAAGTGCAGTTTGACCAGTGATCAATTCAAGCAGCAGAATTCCAAAACCGAAGACGTCGGTCTTCTCAGATGACTGGCCGGTGGAGAGGTATTCCGGGGCAATGTGCCCAACGGTTCCCCTGACAGCTGTGGTGACATGTGAGTCACGATGATCTAGGAGCTTGGCAAGCCCAAAATCTCCAACAATGGCTTCACAGTAGTCATCAAGCAATATGTTGGCTGCCTTTACGTCCCTATGAATAATCTTGGGGTCACACTGCTCGTGCAGGTACAGTAGGCCTCTTGCTGCACCGAGTGCTATCCTCTTTCTGGTGATCCAGTCCAATGGTGGCTTCCCTATAATTAGTCACGTGAGAACAAAATTGGTTATATGGGAATCATATTCTTTTTTAAAAAAAGTTTTGGCCAATGAAAACGATATAGAAATGAAAGGATTAAATAAGAAGCTCTCTTGTCAAGAACTGAGGAACAATTCATTACTATTTCATTTAGCTATTTTATGATGGAATTACTGTTTGATTTATAATTTTGGAATTCATGAACCATCTTGAAATCATGATGTTCTTACCTTTCAGACGCAATGCGACACTCCCATTTGACATGTATGGATATACCAGAAGCCTCTCAGTAGCAGTCATGCAGAACCCATAAAGCCTGAGGAGGTTCCGGTGAAGCGCCAAGCTGATCATCTCAACTTCAGTCTGAAACTGTGCCTGCCCGCCTGCAGCATTACCATCTTTCAGCCTCTTGACAGCTACAACAGTTCCATCTGGTAGCTTTCCCCGGTAAACGTTTCCAAAGCCGCCTTTTCCTAAGATGTTTTTATTGCTGAAGTTCTCTGTTGCAACCTGAAGCTCTCTGAACTGAAACCTCTTCACATTTCCTAGGTTGACATTCTCTGTGTGTTGCTCTGCAATAGCCAATGCGTTACAATGAAAACAACCATCACATTGCCAGTAACTGATACCAGTATGCCCCCAAGTTTGACGAGCATTGAGGCATTATGGATTTATGACTTAAATTAGTAGTTTTGGCTTTTTGCTTACCATCAACATCAAAAAGAATCTGCTGGTTTCGCCTATGCCTCCACCAGAACAGCAATCCCATAACAGGGATAAGGAAGCCACTCGTTGACCTCCAGCTCATGCTCATCTCCATGGAGCTGGCGGTGTTGCTGTTGAAGCCTTGGGACCCACAGCTGAGAGATCTCCTGCATATCCTCGTCCAGCCATAGCTGCTCCAAACCGCCCAACTCCTCAACATGCCTTAAATTCAGGCAATCACCTACAATCAGCTCTCTCACTTGGGGAAGGTTGGAGACCCTCTCCAGGCCTTCACATCCATCAACTCGAAGGTAACCAGAGAGGAACGGGAGGTCCTCCACCGTCTTCAAGCATCTTGCTCGTCTTATAAGGAGGCCCTTCAAGTTGGTGGCCTGCTATCCAAGCCGTGGTGGGAGAGCCCTCAGCTTGGGGCAGCCCACAAGTTGCAACTCCTTCAAACAAGGCAGCAGCCACGACGACCTTGGAGTTGGAGACAGGGCTTCCACCCCGTTTTGCTTCGAAGCAGCAGTTCCATCCTCTCCCCCTTCCTTGGTTGCTGCAGCTGCTTCCTCCTCCTGCACCTCTTCTTCTTCTTCAACAAAGGACCACTCCTCCCAGTTGGGCATATCCTCAATGACCAACCCTTCAAGCTTGGGGAAAGCAACTGCCTCTGTGGATCTGAGATTACCCTCCCGGCAGCCAACAAATTCGGGTCCAATCTTGGTGATTGCACTTGCTCCCATAATTTTCAGATATTTCAAGTTTGGTAGCTGTCCGATTGGTGGAAGATGCACACAAGATGTGCAATCTGAAAGGATCACGATTTTCACTGAAGGCAAATGGGCAGTACCAAGCCAGGTGGGGAATCTACAACCAAAGAAATTCACAATAACAAGCTTTTCTAAGTTGTGTGGAGGTGTTAGCTTCTCGAAGATCTTCTCAACGTTGCTAGCATCTTCCTTTGAATATGATTCATCTGTCTGTTTAGTGTAGATTCAGTCTTTTGAGATGCTTTTTCTCTGTTAGCGGAAATGGGTCTGCACAGCTGCAAAGAGTACCTCTTTCCAATTTTATCATCTCAAGCCGCCTCAACCGTGAAAGGTGAGCCAACTCTTCCAAATTCCACCCATCTTGTATTTCAGTATTGTCACTTCCACCACCGATAGGAAATCCTTCTAAGAAATTTCAGTCTTCCTATCCCTTTTGGGACCTGGTTTATTGGTGTATCACCAAGACCAAGCCGCCTCAAATTGTACAGTTGAGTTGTTGCTAAAGGAAGGCAGTGTAGAGATTTACACCTCTGCAAGTTCAATATTTGAAGGTTTTGCAGGGAACCAATGGACTCCGGTAGATGAGAAATGTCTGTCCCATCAAGATCAAGCAAGCGCAGATGAATCAGATTTTCAATGTAATTTGGGATTCTTTGTATATGTGAGTCAGTCAAATCCAAAACACGAAGATTTGTAAGTTTCTTGAAAACT
>CM020179.1:39971242-39993334 GCA_009805545.1 Oryza longistaminata
TTGATCCTTATTGATGCTAGGTAACACCATCATGTCCTTCTCTGTGACAACTGAAATACGCCGCACTTTGCACATAGTATTAGTCCCTAGTGACTCTACGTCCCCAACAAAACATTCTTCTCTAGACAAATAACAAGCAAGCTGTCTTAAGAGGTCATGCATCTTACAGTTGCTGTGGTCAAAATATACATCATATGGTTGGAGCAAGTTCCGATGGATCAGCTCATAATAATATCTCTCTGCTGTATCTTCTAGTAATTGTCCTTTTTCCTCATCTATAAAGCCTTCAGCAACCCACATCCTAGTAAGATCGTCACGCAAAATGGTTGCATCTTCAGGGAAAAGTGCACAATAAAGAAAACATTGCTTCAGTTGGTGCGGCAGCACTTCATAACTCAGATATAAAGCACCACTTAATTCACGAGGAAGTTTGCTCATGGACCAGGCATTTTTCCCCAATATCCGTCTCCATTCATTCTCTGTTTGTTCTTGGCTTGCTAAAACTGTAGCAATAACTCTGATTGCAAGAGGAAGGCCACCACATTTGCGAACAATCTCAATACCTATGTCCTTGAGATTTTGCACTTGTTTCTCTTGGTTGATGTTCATGCTCCTCCAAAGCAGCTCCCATCCTACATCAGCTGACATCAAATCAACCCTATGAGTGTGGTCCACCCCAATTACTCTAGCAATAGTGTCATCTCGAGTAGTTATTAGAATTACTCCTGTGGCGGCTGCATGAAGTGGAGTGCTTAGTAAATCTGTCCATGCTTCAGAGTTCCACACATCATCCAACACCAGAAAAAAAACTTTTATTTGCAATGTGTGATTTAATATTTCTTTGGAGCTCTGGAACTGATTCATCTTGCTCATATCGAATTCCCATATTACGAAGAACTTGTCTCAAAAGAGAATCCCTAGAATACTCCTTGGAAACACAAGCCCATGCATGATGGTCAAATCTCCCTTCTAATTTTTTATCATTGAATATTTTCTGAGCTAGTGTTGTCTTACCAACTCCTCCTGTTCCAACAATAGCAAGCTTGTAAACATTCTTTTTCTTGTGTGCAAGCACCAAATCCACCACTTCTCTGCAAGCACGTATGACCTCCTTGCCCACAAGGTTGGGTTCAACTAGGCTGCAGCTTTCTATTGGTGTCCATGCTGAACCACTTCCATTATGATGTCTGCGGTTGAGTTTTAAAAATACCTCATCCTTTGAAATGTTATCGATCTTTTTGTTCAGGCTTCTAATTTTTACAGCAATTTCATGACGTATACGAATATTAGAAAAGCAGGATGAAAGTGAAAGGCCACTGCAAGCAGTAGATTTCCTTGACGATGACATAGGATAGTCAGGCAGTAGGACACTTCCTTTAAATCTAGCCAAATCAATAATATCATCAACATCATACATAACATCTCTTAGCTGGTCAAGCCATTTTTCAACTACTGAATCTTCCATCCTCCTTGCCTCAGCATCCTGAAGAGAAGATCTTATGACGTTTGTTCTTCGTTGCAGTTCTTCAAGCTCATCTTTTACCCCTAAAATGAGTATTGTCTTGTCTGTAATGATCGCTTGCAACTTATTGATGCATGATCCAACCAATGTGTCTACTATTGTTGCCATCCGACAAACTCAAAAGGGGTAATCCACCATATATAATTGATCAATGTAAAAAATGCAGCCTGACATGTAACCAAACTTGTGTTAACATAGTTTAAAAGTTAGATAAGGCTGACTAAATATGAATGCAAGATGAAGTTTAGTAAATATATTATCCATCTATTCTTTGTATAAGAGTTTCCACTTAATTTGGTGTACCGTGCATGTTGAGTCTAATGGCTAGCAAAATTGACATTTATGGTTATGTAACCACAGCCCAAGCATCCAAACAGGGTCTATATTATTTAGGTAGCTTCACACATGAAAACCTAAAAGTTGCATGGCGGATAC
Organism: Oryza longistaminata; assembly: GCA_009805545.1. Lineage (NCBI taxonomy): Eukaryota > Viridiplantae > Streptophyta > Magnoliopsida > Poales > Poaceae > Oryza > Oryza longistaminata. The sequence continues at coordinate 39,973,200 of CM020179.1, forward strand.
ACCTCCCTACCTACTACTCTACTAGCTGCATCCCAAAAAAGGGATAAGTCCATTTTACACCCTCCAACTATTTGTCTTGTCTAAAATACACCCAAAACTTTAAAACCAGATATTTCACCCCCTCCAACTTTCAATACCGTTCAATTTACACCCTCAAGTGGTTTTTCAGCTGGTTTTCATCTATGTGGCAATGATGTGGAAGTCTAGTCAGCAAATAAAACTAAAAATAAAAATTAGAGCCACACGTTAGTGGCCACTTCTTCCCCCCATCTCCTCTTCCCTTTCTTTCTCTATCCTTCTTCCTCCCAGACAGAGAGCAGCGGTGGAGCTGAGCAGGAGATCGGTGGCCGTGGAGCAGGGGACTCGTTGCGGCGACGGAGCTCAAGCACATCCCCAGCCTTCCCTTCCGTGCCGACCGCCGGCGAGCACGAGCTCAAAGGTCTACCTCTCCTGCCGGCTCCAGGAGCTCCATAACTCCATCTTCTCCATGTTCGAGCTCGCCGGTGGAACTCGAGCTGCTTGGGGATGAGGAACTCAAGCTCGACGAGGCGGCGGCGGATGTAGAGCTTGAGCTCGACCTCGTCCTGGACCAAGCGGTGGCGGCGCGAGCGCATAGGGATGACTCCTCCCCGCGCGTATGGCTCCGGCGAGGTCGGCCACTTCCCGAGCGAGCAGCCAGCTCTGATTCGCAGCGTCGCCGCCCGCCAGCTCCCCGCGCCACCGCCCTCGTCTTCCACCCGAGCTGATAGATTGCTACCCTCCGCTCACGCCCACCCAAGCCCCGCCCTCGCAGCTCCACGCAACCGCAGCCGCCCTCGCAGCTCTACGCCGCCGCCTGATGTCGATTTCGGCAGCTCCGCGCCGCCGATGCCGCAGCTGCCGCCCTCGCACCAGCTCCCCGCCGCCACTCCCTCGCAGCTCCACGCCGCCGCCGCAGGCCGCCGCCCTTCAGCTCCACGCAGCGCCGCCGTCGTATCTCGATTCGCAGCTCGCGCCGCCACCCCCCCAGCTCTGCGCCGCCGCCGCCGCCGCCAACGGCCGTGAGAGAGGATAATGAACAGGGGAGGGGGGAGGGAGAGAGAGGGAGAGAGAATATGGGCTTGGCCCATGTTAATGTTTTGCGCTGATGTGGCTAGGGCTGACGTGGCATCCGATGTGGCATCCGACGTGGCAAAAACCACGGTAAAAACAGCCCGGGGGGGGTTAAGTGTCCGGTATTGACAGTTCGAGGGTGTATTATATCCGGTTTTGTAGTTCGGGGGTGTATTTTAGACAAGCACAAGAGTTCGAGGGTGTAGAATGGACTTTTCCCCCAAAAAAAGATCACAGAATGATGCATTCGAAACTTGAAGTACACATGCAAATCTTTTTTCGTTTTCGCCGGGATGCAAATCTTACCTTACAGAGCGATCATTCAGCACAAAAATAACATATGGTACATAACAAGGATCAGTAGTATAGTAGCAACCATCTTGCACAGGTTAACAGGTTGCTCGGTCCCATCTTGTACTTAAGATCTCAATAAACTGAGATTAATCAAGACCAAAGGAAACTGATTGAATAAGCCAGAGTATAGAATAGATTTCAGAACATTATGAGCCAGTCATCAAGAGAGAACCGCAGACTGCACTGCTACAACTGCAAAAAGGGGACAGAAGAAAAGTGAAGTGTGTATTATATATGTACAACTGAAATGATTCAGAAGGTTAACTAGAAGAATCAACGGGAGAGTACCAGAAATACTGGTTCATGTGTTGACATTCACCGATCAAGGAGTGCTTCAAGAAGAGCAGTATATATGGGATTACTCAGATGAAGCAGATTTTTCCTTCCTAGTAGATCTCATCTCAATCAATCAGAAAGCAGACAGAAATGGACGCAACTGATCCTGTTGAAAATCCGTGCCCTGCAGTCAAGATGAGCATTTACGGATTAACTTAAGGAAATAAAGGAAGTAAATTCAGCTATATGTATTGAGCTTACCCACAGCCGGTAGAAATGCAGTGTAAGAATGCGACACAGTGGAACAAAGCAACAGTACTACAGGAGGGAGTGATTTAGGAAAGGTGGTAAGGCCTTACATATATTGTATAGCTGAACATTCAGACTAGCTAGACAACTGCTGAACCACTCTTCTTTTCTTTTATCTTTCCCATGGTACTATCACTGACCAAATTTTAAGTAATTGTCCACTTGTCTATGCTGCACAACCCAACATTTTGTGTATATTCATGAACCGTATAGTTAGCTATGGCTACTCCTTTTCTTATTCATATCCCCAATCATCACTAAATGGTAATTGATTTCCTGCACACTAGCGCTGAAGCAATTGTTCTAGTAACACCATGGAAACGCAATGGTCTTTGTCAAAACGTTAGGTTTGTGTGTGTGTGTGTGAAAGGGCCATGTTGTGGTTGTACTACGAAAATACTACCGTATAGATGTGGTATAAAAGGTGTGAAAATGTATTGTAGGTCCCTCAAAAGGTGACCTGCAGGTTTATCCGTATAGACAGCATTACAATTCCAGCTTGCTTGCTCGCTTGAAAGTTGAAAGTTGATGCACGAGCAGAGTAGAACATGTCTGATCAAGCTCAAAGCATTAGGTATATAGATCATAACAGTGCTTCACTTGTCTTAATCTCAACTTCCTACTGAAGACGGCATCATGTCATCATTAGCTTTGTTGTTTAAACTCAATGGCGGAAAGGCTTAATTGGTGGCAATAGAAATCATGAACACAGCTGATCTTTAAAGGTCAAGAAGGGTACTTTCAAACAAAACGGCTGAACCAACCAACATTCACAATCATGCAGGCATGCAGCTGCAGTGCACACCACACAGTAACAAGCAGGATAGAGAACAGTAGAAGATCTTTGCATCCCACTGCTCCACACACATTGCCAACGTCACAGGCTTCTTGGTTTTGACCAGGTGATCTCAACCTTCAAGTACTGTGACCAACACAATCAGCAAAAGATGCTGCTGATCTTCTGTACGCCGTATATGCTCCATCGTTCAGTGCCTTTGACCAGCAAGGCCACTGTTGTACAGCACAGACGCTCCGGTAAATGAAAAAAAACATCACAAGCCATATCTGGTGCTATTCCAATCTGGCAAGATGAGTAGCTGACCATGATCACTTGCAATTGCAGCCGGACCTTGGATGCAAACTACTATCACCAAATATGACTAGCTAACCTAGCTTTCATTATCTAAAAAAAAGCTAACCTAGCTTTTATCTTGGCAAAGTCCCAAACAAACTCACCCCTAGAACATATACTGTGTACTCTCTTCGTCCTAAAAAATGGCGGAGTTAGAATTTAAACATAAATATGGGCCTAAGAATTTTGGAAAAGGCCTAATTACCTAATAGATTAGATAATTATATATATAAAGTATGTTGTTGGAGGGGGGGGCAGGCCATTGGTCCTCCCCCTGTTTCACCCAAAATATAGCTATATTTCTAGTTTAAATTTGAAGATGCTACAACCATAAGTCTGAACATGTTTGTGTACCGTAATTTGGTCCTCCATAACAAAAGGGCGAGTGAACTCGAACCACTATGCCAAACTAGGCCATTTGCCATTTTGGATGGACCCTTTCCCCTTGTCCGAGCTGAAGGCATGGTCATCCCAAGAGAATCTGCATATTCCACAGGCTTGGCCATGCATTAGAATCCTAAACCCACTCCGTTATTTGGGTGGAGTTGGGAAGGGCAGTTGGAACCTTGAGAGCTGTGCCTGATCATACCTGTGAAATGGTAGTTCTCACTGTCCTACAGGCTACAGCTTCCACTGTTCCACATGCTCGGCACTCGCTATCATGCCTTCACTTTCCTATCATCTCAATGCAATCCCTACCTTGACTGCATAGGACAAGATAGGAAGCTTTTGTTTAGGTTATGTTAGAGTGTATCATTAAGAACTTAAGACAGAATCTAATCATCCTACCATTACAATTGGATCAATGCAAACTAATTCTGTCCTATCCTATCTAATCCTAAGCATAAACTACATATCATTGAGCTTGGCAAACGTATTACTTGTTTCATATATGATCAGCTTGAACACAATTTGTGGCATCCATGTATGATCATACGGATGCTACAAACTAATTATGTCCTATCCCATCCAATCCTAACAACATATCATGTTAGTAGGGAGTATTTAGGGTGTGTTTAGTTCACGCCAAAATTGGAAGTTTGGTTGAAATTGTAACGATGTGACGGAAAAATTGTAAATTTATGTGTGTAGGAAAGTTTTGATGCGATGGAAAAGTTGGAAGTTTGAAGAGAAAGTTTGGAACTAAACTCAACTTTACTACCATTGTGCTGCAAGTCTTGCACGGTATGACAAGGGAAGGGATAGTTGCAGAACCTTCCCTGTGTGCTTTGTCTTGTATCTGCCACAAGATTCCAAACAGAGGCGGCCAAATTTCCCCGTCAGATGGATCAGATCCAATGCCAAAACCTGAGTTGCTCCCCGAGTCACTGGCTGGCTCTCTGGCGCTCTGCGAAGTGCGACCAGCTCTGAATTCTGAAGCATCGTTGCATCGGTGGCCGCATGGCTGCACCTCGGTGGCCAAACTGCACGGATGTACCATGCCAATGCTGCACAATTCCGGTGGTCCAAAACACCTCATGACAAGAAGCCACGAAGACGAGCACTTTGGCCATCAGGCAATCAGAAACAAGGATCTTCGCCGCATTTTAAAGGATCGACCAATTGGAAAAATGGATGCAGGGTATGAACATAACCACGAGCAACTTAACACACAACACCTCATGACTTTGGTGAGTTTTCTGATCTGGGGTGCCCAGGTATTGCATATCTGGGCCTTGGGACAGGGACTTCTTACTGGAGAGTAAATGATCAGCTCACCAGGTTTCATTACAATTGACTAGCTTATGCTAATCAACAGAGAAACAGCATGATCCGACAGGGGTAAACTAGTAGAGCAACCTTCATGTTCACATAATACATATAGAAAGATGTGAGCAGCCATGGTGCCTGGGTTTCTATCACTAATTTACTATGGCCCTGGGGCTGGGGGTGTAGTCAGAACATTGAAGATGTAACCTCTGCAACTTCAGCTACAACATGGTCGTAGTCTGACTTCAGTTTCTCCTTCACCTCTTCATTGATCTCCCCCTTGGCAGGCTTGGTCATAACCAGGACGCAACAGGTAGGCCTCTTAGTAGTCCCGGCAGTAGCAAGATCCTGTATAGAGGAACAATCCCATTATGTAACTTAGGGTAACATCTACCTCAACGGCTCAATCACCCAGTCTGCCACAATATAAGTGAAATCACAAGTTAGGATCTGTTTGGATAGGAAGGATTGGGATCAAATTCTGAAACTTCGGAACCAATCCCTCATCCAAAGTTCCAAACCACTCCTCACAGCCAATTGGTGGTACTTATTTTCCTTCCCAGTATGGTATACGGGCAGTTATATAGGTAATTGATAATAAAATTGACAGCAGAAAAAGTATAGATTCCTATCCACTTCTAATTATCTCAACTTCAGTCTTGTTACATGATTGGATATATTTCAGGTTTGCAGACTTCTGAAGAAAATGTCATGTGCCCATCTGAACGATGCAAAAGAGTGAAACCCGAGCAATTCAAATTTGATGCATCTTCCTTCAAGCTCAGAGTACTTATTAAAAAAAAGATGAGAAGTTTCAAATAATTTTTAGATTATTTACAAGTGGAAAACATCTGATAACCAATATGTGAAAGAACCAAACAAATAAACCAAAGTTGTACAATTGTACAACATATCATCGTAGCTTGAAGACATGAACTGGTAGACGTTTGGCTTTCTTAGGTGATAAATACAGTAGCAGGTAGCAACAATGTCACTATCTAATGTCATCTTATAAGATTTGGTGTAATAATGAAATGATAATACTACTGGGTGATTGACAGCGCATTGAACCTACATGAGGCAGGAAAAATATGCAACACACCTCTTTTGATGGCACATATATGTAAGGAATATTAGCTTCCTCACAAAGTATTGGAACATGTGTAATCACATCGATAGGAGAAATATTCCCAGCAATTACACACAACCTACAAAGTCCAAACCCAGTTGTCAGTGACATTATGCAAGACAAACCACTGAGAATGATATATAAACAGCACAGCTAATCAAATGATAAAACATCAAAGTATGCAAACAATCTATCAATGGTCATAACTCCATACCACAACAAAATGGATAAACCCATGATAAAAAAGACTAACATAATACGTTTTTTTAGTAAACATGTTACACCATAATGTATTCCTCAATGTCAATGAGACATGGCGCGGACCATCTAATGGAAATGATATCCTATTCGCTGATTGCTATGACCATCGGTTACATCAGCGAAAGCAATGCACATTGACATAGGCTCAAAGATCACAGCCCAATGCCCTTCAAGTGAAACTAAGATATCTCTGGTTAACAATTGTAATAGGCAAACAGAGCCAGATTACTGGGTTACTAAACAGCAAGGAAAAAAAAAAATTACGATGTAGAGAAGTTATAACACACAAAAAAAAAATTACTACATGCCGTTTCAGGGTATAAGGGCGTTGGTGCTAGCATTGCCCCCACATTGCATAGTAGATTGTTAATGAACTAGGCTAGATCATTAACATCTATATGAATTGGGCGATGCTAGAAAGTCGAAGGAGTACAGCTAGAGAAGAAGAGTATATTAGAATCGCTAACCTTTGTTCCCACGGACGATGCTCGTGACCACCTCCTGACTCCCCGTTCAGGCACTTGGCCTCGATGCTGGCAAGAAAACATAGCCAACGACCAAAAGCGATGATCAAAAAACCTTAAGACTGCAAAAAAGAAAAACAACAGAGATCTGGAATTTACGCGCCGAAATTATTTTTAAAAAAAAGTAGTCGCTCAGGGAAACCGCCGCCCGGACGAGCTTGAGGGTTCGCTGCAGAGCTTGCTTTGCCGGCGAGAGGCTTCGCGATGGCGCGGAGCGCCGTTGGGGCCTTCTTCTTCTCCACCTCCGGTGTCGTCGCTCCCCACGCCGCGCCGCCGCCGACTCGTGTGTTTCGCGCGGCCTTTTTTGGTTGGTCTGGGTTAGGGCTTTGGACTCGAGGTCGAAAGCTTTTGTGCCTTGGTTTACACTCCGTTAGTGACTGAAATGTGGGACCACGTAACATCTAGGCCACCTATCAGAATTATCTCCGATCAATTAACAAAAAAACCCCAAACCCTACACCCCTCTCGGTCTCTCCGCTCTCCAGGTCGCCGCCGCCAAAATCGCCGCCCCATCGCTGGTCGCCGCCGCCACCGCGGTCACCCGCCTCGCCCTCGCCGGAGCGGCAATCACGCCGCTTGCCTCGCCATCGCTGGCACCTGCCTCGCCCCTGACGCGAGCCTTCGACGGCGTCAGACAGCGCCACGCCACTCCCCGCGCACTGCGCGACGCGGCGGCCCACCACTCCCCGCGGCCTCTTCAGGATTGAGGCTTCTCCGGCGGTGATCCCTCCGCGCTTCCACGGCCTTCTCTCGTGTGGCGCTTGATTGTTCTTAATTCGTTGCATGGCAAATCAAGGTGCGTCCTCTCTGTCCATATGCATCCCACAGTTTCTCTGTTAGATTCGTTCGAAATGAGAGACGAAAGTAAAAGCTTGTTCTACTACAGACAAGAAGCCTCGCGGGAAGCGTAAAGCGGATAAGAAATTAGTGCTTGGAGTGAAGAGGAAAGGACTTGGAAGAGAAAAGGAACAGGACTTTGAATGTCCTGTTGAGAATGAGGTTCTGCTGAACATGGCACCGCGCAGAAGGTTTAACATTTTTTTTTCTCTCGCTATTGTTACTCCCAATTTTATTTGAATCGTGCATTTTAATTAGTAATCAATGATGAAACCTATAGTAGTGTCTAGTAGCTCAAATATTCACCTTATTACTGCAAAAGGTGAAGCAATGATGTAAGCTAAGATCGGCAAACCTATAAGGAAATGGAGTTGCTCTGTGGTTGTTTGATTGCCTAGCCGTGCCGTAGCATGAGAATCAGATAATTCTCTATGATTCCTTATTGTATTATTTTTAGCTCTTTATGTTGTTATTAGGGATATGTTTACATTGCAGACACAGCATGAAATTTAGTTATGGTTTCTGCATAGTGTTTTACCTGTTCATCTTTGGGTTGCTAGATAAAGGACTTGTACGAAAGAAGAAGGTTGTAGCGATGAAACGAGAAGAAGAAGCAAATGAAACTAAAGAGCAGTCAGACTGATCTGATGACATGTTGGAACTCTTGACGAGTAAAAAGGATGAGACAAAGTTGAAGAACAAGAAGAAGGCAAAAAGAATCTCCAAAGAAGGCAGTATCCGTTGAGGAGCATCAAGTTTGTCTGACAGAATTAATGCAGGAACGCCTAAGCTGAGAAGGACCGGAGGAGCTCTGATGAGCCCAATAATGCAGATGAAGTCTTGGCATGGGAATCAAGATGAAGAAACTCCAACTGGTAGTGTATCTTGTTTGCTACTCCATTACCATTTTCTTGTAACGAACTATATTCCTAACTCCTTCACTATGCCACTATTCTTTTTGGATTTTGTAAACTACTCATCATTTCTTAGTTAAACAGTATATCTGGACTTTATTTTGTGCAGCCCATGTTAACCAACTCACAGCAGAGAGTGGAGATATGGATATAGGGGAGCCTGAAGAAGTGAAGAGGGGAAATAAAAGCAAGACCAGTAGGGACTTTATACTTGTATCAAATCGAAGTTATTCGAAGTATTTGAAAAAAATTTCTGTTTAGACTTGTTGAAGTAATTGATCTATTGACTGCAGAGAAAACAAAAAATCAGGGAAAAGCAGCAAAAAGGATAAGCATGAATCCAGCAGAGAGAACAAGTTGGACAGGCATGTTGAAGTTGATACTGCAAATGTCGATGAGATTCAATCAGTTGATGAAGTTGTTCCAGAGGAATGAAAAGAATTGCTTTAGTTTTCAATCCTGATCACTGATATAATAAACGGTTGTCCCATGCTGACTTTATCCATGGAGTTTGTTTGGTGGAAGTAAATTTCACAAAAAGACAACAAAAAATTCAATGTATCCAAAAAACAACTTAATCAAATATCCTTTGAAACCAGTAACTAATAAGTTTGGAAAGAATCTGTAGGAAATTCTGTTCAGGCACTGAGTTCATAACTAAAGTTGAAGGTTAAGTGTACCTGAAGATCAGCTTGCTGGTTCCTCCAATTGGAGCGGTCCTGGGGTCCAACCAATCTGCTCTTGTTTGATATAGTTATGCTCCATTGTACATGTTTCAAACTGGTGCATTTAAAGTGCAAAACTGACCTGTGATTGTTTGATGTCTTAACAGAATGGGTCCTAGAGTACAAACAGAAGAGGCCCGGCTTGAAAGTGTTGCAGCAAAGAATAGATGAGTTTATAACTGCTCATGAGGAACAAGAAGAGCAGGTGTGTACCCTCCCTCCTCTTCCTTCCTCCTGTTGAAGAATCAAAATGACACTTCAATTTCCTTATTACAAGTTTCTTCTCTGGAAAACAACTGGAAACATTCAGTCTAGTATGGTACAAACCTAGTTTTGTGAAAATTATACCTGTTTCTTGAAGTGTTGAGTGACTGTTGCAGTGTTCACACTATTTGCGTATCTGGTTTTTAACTATTCTTGAGGTAGTGCAAGACTACTTCTGGATGTTGGGTCTTCTTCTGAAAAAAGTACTTTTGTTGCCAAAATGATCTTTAGTTTGATTGTTGCCTGACACTTGCTTGATTTATTCAGGAGAGGAAAGAGAGGGAAGCACGCGCTGCTGAGGATGGATGGACAGTTGTGGTTCATCATAAGGGTAGGAAAAAGACCACAGATACTGAAACTGGAACAGCTGTTGGCTCTGTATCTCTAGCTGCAATGCAGGAGAAAATGGCTAATAAGAAACCCAAGGAAGTTGATATGGATTTCTACAGATTTCAAAAGCGAGAAGCTCACATCAGTGGTATGTATATGCTCTTTCGAAGCTTTCTATTATGGAGTATCTTTTATGCAGTTTTATCTACTCTCAGTGCTATTAGTCAGAATATGTTCATCGCTGTGCTGTTTTAGTTATAGCATGTACATCTGGGACTTCAAACATTATTCACTTCAACTGCTCATGACCATTTGGGTGCTCTGTTAGAAAATCTCATTCAAACAGTGGGTCACCATGTAGATTCGCGTCTAGGTTGTAATTACAGTTCCACAATATTTTTTTCCTTCCTCTTCTGTGTACCAAGTGAAGTAAACCCATTTTGTATATGGCTATGTAAGAAGTATTTTTTTTCTTTTGCGAGATGGTTATCATAAGGGCATGCTGCCCTTCCTCCCATAGTTTGATAGCAGGAGATAAGGGGCTGCAAATTTGTTTCAATTACTGTGGTGCATGATGTATTTTCTGCAACATTTTAGGGTCGCAAAATGGCAAAAGCTGCCTGGAGCTAACTCCCAACTTTGTGTTTCTTGCGCAGAACTCGCGATGCTGCAGAGCAAGTTTGAGCAGGACAAGAAAAGGATACAGCAGCTTCGTGCTCAACGGAAATTCAAGCCATACTAATTAGCTGCCCACTTTGGAGATTTATCCTCAGAGATGCAGTGCTGCTACCCTGTTGAAGCCTTGAAGGCCATACGCTGCATTCCTTTTTGACAGCAAATGTTTGCTCTGTTGGATAACGTTTTTGGATCTTACTTCTTAATTAACCGAAACAATTTCAGCCCTGCATTTGCAGCGCAGATGTATTGGTTTAAAATCATGCCATGAATCCATGATGCCATCCGGTGCCTTTAATGGATGTTCTCCTGTTAAGGCCCTGTTTAGTTCACACCAAACTTCTCCTAAACTCTCGACTTTCCATCACATTACATCCAAAACTTTCCTACTCACGTAAACTCTTAGCTTTTTTTTTTCAAATTATCAACTTTCCCCAGACTTGTCTCTTCTCTGCTGAATCCCCGACTGAGCCTACTCGACCGAGGTCTTGGTCTCTGCCTGCTCAGTTCTAGCCCTCCATGTGAGCTCTAGTCAAATCGTGACCAAGTGATTTGCAAGAACCATCTGAGCGGTCGAGCAACTCCCGCGATTTCAGCCCAGCGCCATGAATCGATTTTCTTCTCTGGCCCTGTCGCCTTGAACCCCAAACCGCCAAACCGAGACGACGCGACGCACAGCTGCAAATTCCACGAGAGATCCCCAAAATCAGCAGCGAAACTCCCTGCAGCCGCGAGTGCCAAACCGCCCGGGGGCTGGGCTGAGCTGAGCTGCACCTCAGCTTAGCCATGGGGCGGTTCTCCAATGGCTTCCTGGGCGCCCTGAGCTTCGCCGCCCTCCTCGCCTCCGTGCCGCTCATCGGCGCGGGCGCCTACCTCCTCGACCACCCGGCCAGCGAGTGCCAGCGCCTTGTGCGGGTGCCCGCCGTGGCGCTCGGCGGCGCGGCGCTCCTCCTCTCCCTCGTGGCGATCGCCGGAGTTACCCGCTGCCGCGGCGCGGCGCTCCTCTGGGCCTACGCGTCCGCCATGTTCCTGCTCATCGTCGGCATGTTCTTCGTCACCGCCTTCGTGTTCGTCGTCACCAACAGGGGCGTCGCCACCGCCGTGTCCGGCACCGGCTACGGGGACTACCGGGTCAGGGACTACTCGGAGTGGCTGCGTGCCAGGATCGAGGATTACGAGACGTGGCACCGGATCGAGAGCTGCATGGCCGACGCGGCCGTGTGCGGCGGCCCTCTCGCCGGGATCAACCCCGGCGAGTTCTACCGGCAGCATCTGCCGCTAATCCAGGTATATGCATGGATCCATTAGCTTGTTGCATTTTGCATTGCATGCCTCATGCACGGACCCACTCGCCAGAGACCGAATAATACCTGTTCCATTCAACGCATCACTTCAGTTTTTAATTCTTTCTCGTTCCATGTGAGCTAATACTACCAGTAAAAATCAACTAATCAATGGCCTTTTACTCTTTTCATAAAATTTAAAAAGGAAATAGGTATTACCTTGTTCGTTTTCATTTACTCCCTCTGTTCCGCTCACCGCGGTCAAACTTGACGAAATCTTTAAAACTAATCTTTGACATATGCTATAATATTTATAGCAACAAAATTATAATCATCTAAAAGTAAATTTAAATGATAATCTAATGAAATGCGTGCGTGCCTTGGTGAGCGGTACCGAGGGAGTACTATTCAAGATTGAATGTTGCAATGAGTTTCTTAATTTCTGAGATTTTACAAAAGATGCATGCATATGAATCGATTTATCAGTAGCAATACAGCTATACAAGTACTACTACTATCAGTTACCAAAAAACACTATCAAGTGTGTCACGTAGGCCCTGTTTAGTTCCAAGGTTTTTTTTTCTCCAAACTTCCAACTTTCCATCACATCAAAATTTTCATACACACACAACTTTTCTATCACATCGTACCAATTTCAACCAAATTTCCAAACTTCAGTGTAAACTAAACACAACCGTAGTATCTGACTACCTCTGTGACGTGACAACCGTGCAGTCCGGCTGCTGCAAGCCGCCGGTGTACTGCGGGTACGAGCGCGTGAACGAGACGTTCTGGATGGCGCCGGCGCGGGGCCTGGACGCGGCGGACGTCGACTGCCTGGAGTGGAGCAACGACCAGGCCGTGCTGTGCTTCCGCTGCAACGCCTGCAAGGCCAGTGTGCTGGACACCGTCAGGCGAAACTGGAGGGCCGTGGCCGTGCTCAACGTCGCCGTCCTCGCCATCCTCATGCTCGCCTACTCCCTCGCCTGCTGCTCCGTGCGGGATCGCAGCCGGTACTACTGATCGATCACCCGTACGTCGGCTAGCTTGGGTTTCTGCTGTGCTGTCTAGTTCCTTTCCTTGTCTCTAGATCAGAAGTTTTGTAAATTTTGTTCTGCAAATGAATCGGGTCATATCTTTCTGACCATGTTTGGTGGATTTGTTCTGATCGAATTGATGTGATCAGCAGTTGTAACCGGATATTTTTCAAGCAGAGTCAGGTTGGGCAAGAAAGAACCCATCTTAGCAGTGCCGGCTATCCATCAAGACATCAAACTAAACTTTGGAACAACCAAGGTTGTTTAGCTTTGGTGAGTGCTGTGCGTTCTGCAAACTGTGGCCGGAAACTCTCAAACTACGGAGGAGATCTAATTCACCAACGTTTTTCTATTGTGTTATCTCTGACCGCTGGAAATTCAATTTATTTTGTTCGTTACTCTGAAACAACCAAGTTGTTTTTTTTAATGACGGATAGAAATCCGATCTCTATATCCACAGACGAATACAAACAACCAAAATTACAAACGGGGTACTTAAACTAAACATCTCACAATACAAACGGGTACTTAAACTAAACATCTCACAATACAAACGGGGTATTTAAACTAAACATCTCACAATAGAGAACTAAAGAAACAAGAAAAAGCTAAAAGATCAAAAAAGAAAGCTAGAAGACCAAGCTACAAAACCTCTTCTGTGCCCTTACTTCAAACTTGCTCCATTCTTATATATCATCAACCCATCACATAGCTCATTTAATCGGTCTTGAGAAGCACTTGATCTCACACAAAATGTAAGTATTAGAGATCCATATCTATATTATAGTTGTATAGATGGTACAACTGTTTTTATTGGTATTTGTTACCATGTATATCTCCTCTAATTAAGTTTTATTGTAACTTCGTAGTACACCGGCTATACCTATATTTCAATCCGCTCTCCTTTTAGGTGTGAGGTATTCTTCTAATCTATCTCTCTGCATGGTATAACGAGCCTAGGTTTTCTCTTCCGTTGCCCTACCACACCACTGACTCTTGGCTGCGCCCACCAGCACGCTCTTCGCGCCATCTCCCTTTCCGCGCTCTTCCTGTACCCGTGATTCCCTCACATCAGTGAATTTCTACAAATTTTAAAAGCGAGAAGTTCACATCAGCGCTATGTACATGCACTTTCAAAGTTTTCTTATTATGGAGTATCTTTTATGCAGTTTTAGGTTTTTAGCTACTCTCAGTGCTATTAGTTATAAATGCTTATAATACATCGTTGTTCTGTTTTAGTTATAACATGGACATAACATTATCCAGTTCAACTGCTCATGGCTATTTTGGTGCTATGTTAGTAAGTTTCACTCAAACATCAAAGTAAAAAGTAATATTTTTAGGGACTAGGATATGTTTCGTCCGGTATTAAGTTACTATATTTTAAAACGGAAAGAGTACTATCTTTGTTATTTTTTATAAGGCATGTTTAAATTTTAAGCTTCGAATATAAACTTTTTTTAGTATGAACATTAAACTTTGAGCTTTATTTTCTCATAAAATAGTAGCTATAATACTAGTAGTGTCAATGTACTTTCAAACATGAATCACTACGAGTCGTTCTAAATAAGAATTGCATGTCAACCATCCGATAGGAAGTCCATAACATATGGGTCTCTACTTAATTTATAATTTGAGGTGAGACCACTGAATTGAGTTTCTTCATGTCAATGAATTAGTTACCGTGCTCTTTGCTCGGCTCATATCTACCTTGGCGCCCACGGGGTCAAGTGGTCAACGGAACCGTCGATCCAGTTGTTACCCGGATTTATATCATCTACCTTTCACCTATTAATAACATCAAGCTTGTTGTTGGCCATATAGAATGTCCATTATTGAACCAATTAGATAACATACAAATATATCATAACTAAATCGTATACCATTGTTACTATTTTACGGAATGTGGCAAATAAAACATGATATCCACTTATAGAAATTGAAATATGACTGTATGAAAGTACATTCTTTAATATTATAAACGACACCTACACAATGTATCAAACTTTTCCGCTAAAAACCAGTTAAGTTTTTTTTATCCACGGAGCTAGCAACGCCCTTATCTCTACTTATAAAACAGTGATACATCAACGTAACGATCATGTCTTATACTAGATTCATTCTGGTCGAATATGATCAGCTATTGTAACCGGATATTTCAAGCAGAGTCAGGTTGGGCAAGAAAGAACCCAGACATCAAGCTGAACTTTGGAACAACCTGCAAGCTGTGGAAACTCTCGAGGAAGCTACGAAGGAGATCCAATTCACTGACGTTTTCCTATTGTGTTTATCTTTGACCGCTGGAAATTCCATTTATTTTGTTCGTTACTATGGTCTGAAACGATTGAGCTCCTGCAGAGTGCACTGCAGGGCCCCCTTGTTTTCAAGTTTCCACGGCGATGATGCGTAGGAATGTAACCTGGATTTTTGGGACCCAGTTTTGCACGTCGTGTAGCAAACTGAATTTGGCACTGCGCCCTGTGTTTCTGCTGTCTATTCCTTTCCTTGTCTCCAGATCAGAGGTTGTGTAAATTTTGTTCTGCAAATAAAATGATCATGTCTTTCTGATAGTGTTTGGTAGATTATTCAGATCGAATATAATCAGAAACTGTAACCGGATAGTAAAAACAGAGTTTGGTTGGGGGAAAAAAAAAAGGAAAAATCTTGGCATGTCTAGCTACCCATCAAGCACAAAGTTAAATTTCGGAACAAACAAACTCCAGTTTTTACTAGTGCCCTGCATTCTGCGAACGTGGAAACCAAGGAAGCTACGAAGCAGATCCGATTCACCAACCTTCCTATTGTGTTTTTATCTCTGACCGCTGAAAATTCGATTGCTTTTATCTCAAACTAGTCCCTGGCACCCTGCAGGCTGCAGGGTGCCCTGGTTTCCACAGCGATCATGCGTAGGAATGTACTAACTCGGATTGTCGAGACACAGGTTCGCACGTTGTCCAGCAAACTGAATTTGACTTGAATCAAGTTGTGCACAAAAGAAAAATATGATGGTATGATTCTGAAAGCGACATCAGATTCTGAATCGAACACGGTAGCGTGAACAGTTTTGAAGTCCTAAACATCTCTGCAACCTGCCAATCATCCGGTAGTTTGCAGAGGTAGGGCTTCTGTTAGCAAACTAATCAGTATAATTAGGAGTACTATAATGTCTCGGTTAGTCGTGCAATGCAGATTTTGACCTCCACCGCCACGACGGACGACGCCACCAACAAGCTAAAGCGAAGAGTAAACCATACTACTCTGCACCCTCCATTTCTCCTCTCCCAAGAGCACATCTCCTCGCTCTGATTTCATCATGAAATCGCAGAAGAACAACCTGCCTCTTCCCAAGCGATCGGCTGCCGTCGCGGCGCCGATCGCTCTCCTCCTAGTGGTCGGGCTCATCTCGCTCTATGACTTCACCTTCGCTGATCGCTACCCGTACATCGACGCCGCCTCGTCGTCGTCGTCGTCGTCTCCGGCCACCGTGAGTAAGTGTAACCTTACGCGGGGCGAGTGGGTGCCCGACGGCGAGGCGCCGTACTACACGAACCTGACGTGCCCGTTCATCGACGACCACCAGAACTGCATGAAGTTCGGCAAGCCGAGCCTCGAGTACGTGAGCTGGAGGTGGAAGCCGGACGGGTGCGAGCTCCCCCGCTTCGACGCCGCGAGGTTCTTGGAGGCCATGAGGGGCAAATCCATGGCGTTCGTCGGCGACTCGCTCGCCAGGAACCACTTCAAGTCTTTGCTGTGCCTCTTGTCCAAGGTGCGTAGATCAGTGACATGCTCGCTCGTGCAGTTCTTGGCTTCTCTCTGCTCGATCTGTTGATGATGAAATGGAGGCCGCTTGGTTATGAGTGTGTCGCAGGTGGCGCAGCCGGTGGAGGTCGTCGCGCCGCGCCGGAGATCGACGTGACGGGGAGGGCCGTCCGGCGAGACTTCCGGTACGACAGCCATGGCTTCACCGCTTCGCTCTTCTGGTCGCCCTTCCTGGTCAAGGCCAACGTAGCGAACGCGACGCTCGGCTTGTGGGACCTCCACCTCGACACGGCGGACGCCCGGTGGGCGGCGCACGTCGCCGAGTTCGACTACGTCGTCCTGTCCGACACCAACTGGTTCCTCCGCCCGTCGGTGTACTACGAGGCGGGCGCGCCGTCGGCCGCAACGGCGCCGCCACCGTCACCAACGCGACCGAGATCGCCGTGCCCCGCCCGTGCGCTCCGCGTTCCGCACGGCGGCTCGGCGCGCTCGCCGCGGCGCCGGGACGTTCCGCGGCAAGGCGATCCTCCGGTCGGTCACCCCCGCGCACTTCGAGAACGGCGAGTGAACACCGGCGGCGACTGCGTCCGCACCCGCCCGTTCCGGCGCGACGAGCGCGCCCTGGGCGCCGTCGAGGCCGAGTACCGCGCCGTGCAGGTGACAAGAACCTCAACACACTTTTGCATTTTCCAAGATTCCTATCGAATCTAAAATGTTGATGCGATCTGCTCGTGCCGCAGGTCGACGCGGTCAGGGAGGCGGAGGCGGCGGTGAGGAGGAACGGCGGCGAGCTGCGGCTGCTGGACATCACCGAGGCGATGGACCTGCGGCCGGACGGGCACCCGAGCCGGTACGGGCACCCGCCGGGCGGCAGCGTGGAGGGCAGCTTCGTGGTGGATTGCCTGCATTGGTGCTTGCCGGGGCCGGTTGACCTGTGGAGCGAGCTGCTGTTCCACATGCTGGTTGATCAATAGTACTAGTATATACTCGTTCAAGTAGATCATGAGTTCAATTGCTCTGCCAAAATTTCAAAGTGCTGCTTGTGGAGTGCAATTGGTGCATTATACCTGGAAGATCATTTATGTGAAATCTGGAAAACTGTACTGTTCTGTAAATTGAGAAAGGCTAATAGATTGATTTTTTTTTAGATGATAGATAGAAACAAGACTTTGCTTCAATAGAAGCTACAACCCCTTGTTACATCGTCCCTGACATAAAGCCAAATATGATACTCCCTTCGTCCCATTTAAGTGCAGTTGTGGGTTTCCGTGTCCAATATTTGTTTGTCCGTCTTATTTGAAAATTGTATGAAAAAATTAAAAAAAATAAGTAACACATAAAGTACTTTTCATGTTTTATCATCTAATTACAATAAAACTACCAATCATTAAAAAAATTCAAATAAAACAGACGGTCAAACGTTGGATACGGAGATCCACAACTGCACTTACAATGTGACGAATTGAGTAATATCTAACAAATAATAAAGAAAAGATAAATTTAAGACCCACCAACAAAAAAAAGGAAGAGATACAATTATTCATATAGCAATCCTATTAGTAAATCTCCATCCAAAGTTCACGAATATTTACATGACCATTGTCTTCAAGTTCCACTTGCAGGATTGACGAATTCTGTTTTCATCATGTCTTTGTAGCTTGACCTAAACTGAAGCCAAATTGTCGAAAAAAGTACTTGTATATGATTTCTGGCATGCAAGATTGATTTTTTTTTCCTAAAGTGATATTGCACTTGCTAAACTCAATTGATCGATTTAAGTTTGTTTGCCTTTTGAAAAAAAAAAACAGAGAGAGAGGGCAGATGCACATTGTTCCAAACAAACACTGGGGTCGTTGACACTCCTATTTTATGAGGGACATTAGGTCAAGCTTCCTTTTCTTCTAAAAGAAAAATGGAAACTATGTCAAACCGTTAATCTTGTTGACTTGATTTAAATGAATACTCCTATTTTCTGTCTCGTGATTTATGCATGGTGACCATGTGGAGTGGAGATCCATGACTCCAAACTTCAATTCTCCAAAGTCCAACCGAGTAACCGACATTGCCATTGGAGTCTGGAGGCACAAAACTGGGAACTCAACGACGTGGAACGTGTACGCCATGATACCTGCCTTGTGGTAACAACTCCAGAAATGGAACCAAATGTCCAGATCGTGATCAGGAGCTGAGCAGACACTGCAGATATCATAATTAATCGTAATGTCCTTTCTATAACATAAGAAGTGCTTACTTAAAGTGCTTTGAGCTTAGCAGTTCAGCAAACATCTCGATGGGGGCCCTCCTCATTGGATTCTAAACAGATACTCTGTATATCATATGTTAGAATTCAGAATGTACTTACGTCAAAAAAAAAATCAGAATGTAAAGATATTCAGTTAACAGCTATCTGAAGTTCTTTTTATGAATAACTTTTAAACGAGATGCAGTATTCCAGTTCTGCTGCAATTAATGTCCAAGATGCTGCCTGCTCAGCTTAATTCTACATCTTGGATCTGATCATCCCCTTCAGAATTGATAATCCGTCCAAGCACACTGGGTTGACTTCGACGTGATAGCATGGTTTTTGTTTATGCCGTCAGTAGGCTAACTGAGCACATTCTGTAAACCAGGAGAAAATCGCATCCAGTGCACACATGCTATCAGCCGTGAACTAGAGAGCTCAGTTTACCTTCTTTTTATGAGATGAGATGATATTGGCGTTTCAACCGGGACGAGTGGACGTCCAATCGAGTGATTAAAAGAGTTTCCGTTTCAACTGAGAAAATTGGCATTTCTTTTTACTGAAGAAAGCTTCTTTTGCGTTCTGTTGCAGGATGTCTCAATCGAACTTTTTGCACCTCGGTAAAACATCAAATGCGGTGTGACATCAATTCGCATCCAAAATTCCAAATGCATGCCACTTGTACAACACAACGGGAAGAGAAAACTAAGACTAAGTACATGTGTGAATGTATCATGCTCAGTTGCCTAACCACGGAGCAAGTGGAGCAGCAGCTCGTTCCAGGCGTCGACGGGGCCAGGCAAGCACCAGTGGACGCAGTCGATGCCGAAGCCGACCTTCTCGTGCGGCCAGTGGCCGTACTGCCCAGGGTGCCCGTCGCCGCGCATCTGCATCATCCCGCTGACGTCCATCAGCAAGAACCTCCCACCCGCCGCCGCCGCCGCCGCGGCGCGGAACTCCTCCACCTGCGCGGCGTGGAACGCGGCCTCCGTCTCCGGGAGGCCCGTCTCGTTGCTCCGCATGGGCCGCGTCCTCAGGCAGTTCCCGCCGTCGTACCACTTGCCGTTCTCGTAGTGCGGCGGCGCCACCGTGCGGACGATCACCGTGCCGCGGAACACGGGGTGCTCGCGCAGCGCGCGGAACCGTAGTGGCATTCGCGTAACCTTGGTCACCGCAGCCGGCGACATTCCTCCTTGGAGAACGCCCCGGCCGTGCGCAGGCAGGGAGTCACAGCGAGCAAATTGCGTCGAAACGGCGGGCGGCGACAGGCGCGGCGCTCGCT
>CM020179.1:39993945-40103058 GCA_009805545.1 Oryza longistaminata
GCGCGGTCCGGAACGACGCGCGCACCGCGTACTCCGGCGGCGCCGTGGCTGCGGCGGCGGCGGTGGCGTTGGATCGCCGCCGTGACAGTCGTTGTTGCACCCGACGAGGCGGCCTCCCTCGTAGAGGATGGTGGGGCGGGGTGAACCACTTGGCGCCGTTGAGCACGACGTAGTCGTAGCCGGCGACGCCGCGCGACCACTCCGGGTCGGCCTCGTCGAGGAACACGTTGTGCGGGTCCATGAACTGCAGCGCGCCGGCGCGCGTCAGGTTCCACCGCACCAGGAACGGCGCCCAGAACACGCACACGGTGAAGTTGTGCGCGCGGTAGTGGTGACTTGCGCGTGCAGTGGATGCAGTCCTTGGCCTCGATCTCCGTCGGGAACTCCACCTGGCGCGCACGTACGCGCGGCAACGATGTGTCAACCATGACCACCTAGTGATCTCGTGCATCAAAATGTGGTACAAACGCGCGTACCTTGGAGAGGAGGCACATGAGCGACTGCATATGGTTGCGCGCGACGGAGTCGCCGACGAAGGCCATGGACTTGCCGCGCACGAGGCGGAGGAAGGCGGCGGCGTCGAAGCGGGGGAGGTCGCAGCCGTGGGGCCGCCACCGCCACCGGAGGATGGACTCCAGCCCAGGCTTGCCGTACTTCATGCAGTCCTGCCGGCTGTCAATCAGCGGGCACGTCTCGTTGGTGTAGTACGGCGCCGCCGGGTCGGCACCCACTCCCCCCTCGCGACGTCGCACGCCGCGCCTCCTCCGCCGCCACCGCCGGAGGCGTTGCTTGCACGGTCGACGACGATCTCGCCGACGTGCCACGATGTACTGGCGTGGGCTCAGCGTCAGCGAGGAGTAGTTGCAGACGGTGAAGGCGACGAGGAGGAGGATGAGAAGCCCGGTGGTGGAAGCCGCTCTCCGAACGAGCAGGTTGTTCTGCTTCATTTCGACCGTTTTGCGAGAAGGAGCAAGATGAGTGCTGCTGATGTTTTCATCAACTTTTGGGAGTTAAGGGACGGTGGATTAATTTGGGATGTGCTATCTGTTGCTAGCTGCGTCGCGCCAACGGCCAACGTGCACCAACATGTGCTGCTTGATCCAGCACGTAGTCGCCACAAACTCAGGGAGTCAACTCAATTCTCTGCATGAATGAATACAACAGAATACTCCAATTGTTTACTGCACTGTGCGCATAGAAGAAATGTTCACTGCTCACCGGTGATTGGTTCGACCAAACGGCACTCGTGCTGCCGAGCAGCCGAGGTCAGGGATCACGGCGGAGGCGTCTGGTACGGTAACAAAAAGCGCGGTGTAGCGCAGGAACCAGCAGTGGCGGATGGTACGCAGTAAATGGCCGAGGCAGTGGCTTGGATGGTTTTTTTTATCCCCAAAGTCGTAAACAGGCCGAGCGCCAGCTGAACGCGAAGAAAAACGAAAGCCGAAAGGTAGTAAGAAGGAATGCACCGAGTCATACATGTAGCCACCGAAATGGCTACATGTATGACGAAGACATCTATAATTCAATTGCATGGCACCGGCTGCAAGGCTCCAACACATTTAACTTGACTCTGGGGGAACTTTCCCCTCAACATATGTTCTAATAGCCAAGAGTGATTTATGAGCGTCCACGATAACATCCTTGTCCATTGATATGCATTTACCATATTCCGCGACAGCGCACCGTGCTTCATGAGCTTCCGTGAGAATATCATTGTCCATTGATAAGCATTTATCATATTCTGTGACACAGCACCTAGTAGCTCCATCAGTTGTATCTAGCGTAAGGCACTCAAGTGATGATGTATTCTGAAGAATATGGCATGTAAGTTCAATCATGCTCTTCCAGAGCAGAAACCAATGATCTTCACACTTTTGAGGTTCTTATGGTGGTGTTCTGACATCTCCCTCGGATGAAAGGGTTCTCCAAACACTGAATCATGCTCAATGCGACGCTGCGTCACCTGCACAAAACCAGTTATGTAGTCAATGCTATATTGTTAACAACAACAGATGAAAACCAGGAAAATTGAATAAACGCATATCAGCAAGATGAACCGTCACTTACAGACAACATGAATGTCTCCAGTGAAGGAGAAGCTTCAAAAAAGGAAATCAGAGATAAAAAATCATAGGAAACAGCCAGTGAGATAAAATAAACATGCAAGTGCTTGAGATGGAGGAATTTGCCGGGCACCATAGGTGTCTTGACAATCTGCACATGAGATGCCTCATGTTAGTTAAATTCAGGTGCCATTATATGCATAGCATTGCTCTAAAATAATAAGTTTCGGAGCATACTTCATTAGATGCTACTGTAAGTGTTTCAACATTTGGTACAAGGGATGGAAGCTTCGTACGAGCATAAGAAAACAAAGTTGCCTTGACGTAAACACATGATTCGTAGTTTCTTCACTAGCAATGGATTCTCAAATGAAGTCCGTACTAGAAAACCAGTAGATAAAAATTTGAAAGATTGGAGCACAGATCTCATAGCCCCATCGTTTGCTAAACAGCCAAGAATAAGCCAAAATTTAAATTTTGAACTTGATTTGAAGTGAATTTTGAAATGCTTTTAACGTAATTTTTTGTTAATGTTGCTTTTAAGTCGCTACGAACAAATCTATACAAGTTTTACTTATAAATTAATTTTAATTTTCTAATAAGCCAAATAAGCCATTTTGGCCAAATGGGCAACCGATGGACTTTCAAAGATCTGCATTCAGCCACCTCAAGGGAGCCAAGCTGCCTTAGCATACAAGGTACTTTCAAGCAAATTATCTCAGGGCAATATGAGAGTTTCAGCCACTCCAAAGCGACGCATTTGGAAAGAAGGAGCTCTAACTCATCTCCAGTAATCCACACGAAAGACAGATGCAACTGCGTCAATTTTATCAAGCAACCAAGGACCAATTGTAGGACGGAAGGTGCAGACCATGAGTTGAAGATATCGAACCGAGTTTTCCACCCCTTCAAATAAGAGCGAGCTGGGAATTGTATCTTACGCAAGGGAACATCAGGGTGAGTTGCTCAATCCCTGGTTGCAACAGCAATCTGGAAGCCAGGCTTCGAGACAAACCTAAGTCGAGATCGCTTAAAATGGAGGAGTTCAAGCTTTAGTGTTTTCACGCCAATGCCTGAGTGATTTAGCAGTGTGCGCTTGTACTATATTGGATGAAGTCTCTTTAGCGTCATCCTTTCCAGTACCATTTATAATCAAGCCCAACGTCTCCCCAGTGAAGATAAATTGGGACGACATCTCCAGGACTGCAGGAATATGTGCGAGGCGCAAGCAGCACGAGCAGCATCGCGCAGTTGGCACATGGCATGGATCAGCCGCAAGAATTGTCCTAAATGCACATCACAAGAATATATCGCACGGCGCGGCGAGGCCTTTGCAGCCGCCTGGGCTGGCGGCGGCGACGGCGCGAGGATGGCCGACACCGAAAGGGGCGCCATGGCTTCGCCTCGCCGTACAGCGCAGCGCTGTTCTTCTGGGCCACACACGCCGGCGGCTTGAACTGATGTCTATGGCTCAGGACATTTTGGCTGATTTCCCAGAATTTTTTTTCCTCTTCATTTTTGGCTCTTTCTCTGACTTTGTGTGGCCGAGAAGTCGTGAACTGCTGATCCATCGGCCACCGGGTCGTCTCCTGATTGGCGTCCATAAATTGATGCGATAAATCTCAGCTAAATTACTGTACTTTAATTGGGTCATTGGGTGGAAGAGTTAGAGCACCATAATATTATAATTGTATTATTATTGGGCCCATTGAGAAGGTGATTTTAATCTTGCTTTCACACTTGGAATAAGATCACTTTGACTCCCTCAACTGACCACCGAATCTAAATCGTATCCCTCAACCGTAATACCAGAAATCTTCACTTCTAAACTATACAAAACCATGTAGTTTGGATCTCATGGTAGTATAGTGTACAGATCATATTTTTCCAAGTTTTCGCTTACATGACAAATGCCCAAGCCCACTTGTCAATCTCAAAAGAGAAGAAAACCTTGATGTCCACAGGAGGGCGAAGTGCGTGCGCCGTGGGTGTGGCGGCGGCTCGGGAGGAATGCCATGGAGGTGCCACTACCGGTGGAGGAGATCGAGGGCCGGAGCTTGCGACGACAACCAGCGCAGCGGCCCCACGAAACATTACAATTTTAAATTTTCATTTTTAGTTAATTTTGTGGCTTTTTCATTGTAGTGTTTGTAAACATTTGCTTTTGAATCATTAGGGCACATATGTAAAAGTTTTATCTATAAATTACCTTTTTATCCCTTTTATATATAATAGGTGATCCAGATGCGAAAGGGCATATAGCCTAGTGATTGCAGTGATATGAGTAACACTCCAAAATCCTGAGCCGGGTCAAAATTACCTTATCTAAAAATTAAAAAAAAAGTAATCCAGATAAGCGTATGGACGAGCGAAAGCTGGCCAGCTGGGGCCAATTTTTTTTTTTTCACCGGTTTCAAACCGATTTGGAACATCACACAAAACACAAGGGATGCAACTATTGCTTACAGAGATGGTCTCTTTTCAATTACTGAAAACCCAAAATAAAAAAAGTTGCAACTAAGAACATGAGGTGAATCTGGGATTTACAGTGACTATTCCAGCCTCTTTCAGCCGTCCACGCTGCCGGGAAGAAGCTTACGACTCGTGGTCGTCGACTTTCAAAGATCTGCATTCAGCCACCTCAAGGGAGCCAAGCTGCCTTAGCATACAAGGTACTTTCAAGCAAATTATCTCAGGGCAATATGAGAGTTTCAGCCACTCCAAAGCGACGCATTTGGAAAGAAGGAGCTCTAACTCATCTCCAGTAATCCACACGAAAGACAGATGCAACTGCGTCAATTTTATCAAGCAACCAAGACCAATTGTAGGACGGAAGGTGCAGACCATGAGTTGAAGATATCGAACCGAGTTTCCACCCCTTTCAAATAAGAGCGAGCATGGGAATTTGTATCTTACGCAAGGAAACATCAGGGTGAGTTCCTCAATCCCTGGTGCAACAGCAATCTGAAGCCAGGCTTCGAGACAACCTAAGTCGAGATCGCTAAAATGGAGGAGTTCAAGCTTTAGTGTTTTCACGCCAATGCCTGAGTGATTTAGCAGTGTGCGCTGTACTATATTGATGAAGTCTCTTTTAGCGTCATCCTTTCCAGTACCATTTATAATCAAGCCCAACGTCTCCCCAGTGAAGATAAGGTTGGGACGACATCTCCAGGACTGCAGGAATATGTGCGAGGCGCAAGCAGCACGAGCAGCATCTCGCAGTGGCATCATGGCATGGATCAGCCGCAAGATGTCCTAAATGCACATCACAAGAATATCTTAGCAAAGGAATTATAAAAACAAGTGGTTTATTCAACGTGGTCAAACAAATTTGGGCCATACATATAGAGTGCAATACTAGAATTCCGTTCTTTAGGGTGCTCTGAGCAAAATTGCACTGATGTGATGTATTACATACAAGGGCAGGAAGTAGTGGGTGGATTGTGCATGAGCTTTTGCTGAGGTTTTTCCTTCGCCACATTAGTGATTAGTAGTGCTTGTTTGACATTTCAGGATGGTGAACCCGCCGAACCCTGTTTGTTTCCTGGCCTAGTAATATAATGTAACTCAGTAAATAGGATAGATAATCACCGGCAAAAATGCAGCTGCACAACTAACTCAAACTCAACCGGTAATTTTATGTTTGGCAAAGTTAAGCAACCAAAACATCCCTCAGACATGTTTGACTTCACCTAGAAACATGTATAGAGCATTCGCCGTGCTTAATTAGTTTTGAGTTGATCAGCAGAAAAGAATAGTGGTTTGCAATCTTATTTTGAATTAGGCCGGTGGCAAGCAACATGAATGATATATGTGCATTCATGTGGCGATTAATTTCATTATACTAGTATACAACATGACCGACAAGTGAATCGATAAAGCGAATAACTGAAAAAGATGCATGTGATTTGTATAGAGTAGACTGGATATTATCAGCATTCCATACCTCTGGAAGGTAAACGCTTTCTTTTAGTTGGTAGTGCAGACCCTTTCTGTCAGTTTTAGCCACTGAAGTAATTGGCCTACCTATGATAACATCACAGATTCAAAGTTACAATCAGTAGGGACAGTGGTGAACAAATTAAAAAAGAAAGAAAGATAACACATGCACAGATCCAGTTTCTTTCTGTCATTCAACTTCTGCAAAAGGAAAACAAAAACAGTATTTTTTTTTTCTGTCATTCAACTTCTGTACAAATAACAATAACAAAAACAATAAATAATTTCAGAAACCCTAGACGAGTTGTTTTTGAAAAGAAACAGAGGATCCCTGCAGAGAAGGCTGGGGGGAGGGGAGCAAGATGCATACGGCCTCGTCCAATTTTCCTTTTTGAAGCTCAGAAGAGTCCACATTGACTCTCCACTCAGGAGATTCACCACCATTGCACAATTGCACACTCCTCTCTCTTTTCTTTCACTCTCAAATTTGATGCAAAAACCGTCACTGTTGCTTCACAGCTAAGCAAAAATCCTCACCAAGTTCCTTCTTTAAGCAAACAGGGTTATTTAGGATAAGCCTTTTCTTGTGTTGCCTCCTTTTTTTTTTCTCTTCATTAGTCTCTTGACTTGCCTGTTAGCATGAAGTGGCAGCAAAGTAAATAGTATTGCAGTTATCTCTGAAGTCTGAAGAATTCAAGAAAGAACACCGAGGGAACAAGTCAAATTAGCACACATGACCTGATTAACTCAATCCTGCCAAGTTCATTTCTAAAGATACAGATTTTACCTCGGTTTATATTATCACGTTTTTCAAACTGCTAAACAGTATATTTCGTGCAAAAACTTTCAATATAGATAATATTTTAAAATACAATATAAATTCATTTTTTAAATTTGTAATAATTAAATTCAATGAAATATGCGTGAATGGTTTTTCTGTTTTTCGTGTCCTAACTTTATCTTTGTCCTCAGTAGAAACGCACACCCCAATATGAACTGAACAAACTAAAAACCATATATTCAAAGACCCTGAGAGGAATATTAGTTGGTGGTGGTGATGCCAACCTAGCCAGCAATCACAAGTTGGCTGTGCCTTCTGCACAGAAACACTTCATGTTCCATGGCATGGCACCATACGATTTCTCTTTTATTTTGTAAGGTGCAAATCGCTTGGTCACTGCTCCTGAAACGGCGTCTGGTGCCTTTGCCTTCGCCAGTAGTAGGATCAGCTGCAGCACTGATGCTTCGCCGATCAACAGGGACTCGTCAGTTTCTCTCTTTCGTCAGTGCGCCGTGCACTCACGCCGGTGAGGCGAGCCTTTTGATCCCACTTCGTCGAGTTTTTTTCGCTGGAAATGCTCGTGCACGATCGCGGATCGTCCAATGTGGTTCGCCCGATTTTGTCTCGGATTAACAAGGTTTCCGCGAGTTTTCCTTAAACGGACACGAAACCAAGAAATGGATAGAAAGCAAGCGAGATTACGGCACTGAAACAACAACAACAACAACAACAACAACAACAACAACAACAACAACAACAACAACAACAACAACAACAACAAGTGGTGAGCGTACAACATTTTGCCTGTCAGTAATCCTGGGTGTATTTGCACGCGTACAGGAGATGTAAGCAGAAGCTGCACGCACCATGTTTTAACTGATGTCAGGAAGAAATATCTAGGGCCAGTTCAGTCCCCAAAAATTTTCCCCTTCACCTATCACATCGAATCTTTGGACATATGCATGGAGCATTAAATGTGGACAAAAAGAAAAACCAATTGCACAGTTTAGCTATAAATCGCGAGACGAATCTTTTGAGCCTAATTAGGCCATGATTAGCCATAAGTGCTACAGTAACCCACATGTGCTAATGACGGCTTAAGTAGGCTCAAAAGATTCGTCTCGCGGTTTCCAGGCGAGTTCTGAAATTAGTTTTTTTATTCGTGTCCGAAAACCCCTTCCGACATCCGGTCAAACGTCTGATGTGACACCCAAAAATTTCCACTTCCCCAACTAAACACAGCCCTAGCTGCTCCAATCTGGATTCCCTGTCGGCCTCATGCATGGGGTATTCTGCATCAGTCGATCGAGCTAACCAAACCACGAACTCCTACATAAACAATCTTAATTCGTCGGTTGAAACTTCCTCATCACAAAGCTGGAAGCTAGCAGACAGAATCAGACCTCCTTTTTATATTTCTATACAATACTACTTTGTTTACTGCCAGAAATGCCCTCATCTCCCAAATAGGAGGAGGAGGCCACTCGACGTTGAACGAAAACGATATCAAAGCACTGATCGATCAATGATATTTACTCCAACCACTTGAATAAACATCTACTACTTAGTATCGAGCAGGTATAGCCACTGCAAGTTACTGCTGCTGGGAAAGAGATTGCTGGCCGGCAAACCGAGCTGGGTCAATGGAGGTGCTTTGATTTGTTTGTGCTTACCCTTGCACATATAGTGCTCTGCTCACTGCCACTAGGGCTCATGCATCGGTAGTGGCCTTCACTGTAGAAAATGCGCAGAGAGACACACGCACGAGCAGGCGGTGAGATCGACATGGTATGATGGTGCAGTGCAAGCGCAAGGCTTTGCCTCTTTTCTCTTTTTCTTTGATTTGAAATGGACCATGCATTCACTGCTATTGGTTGACCTCTTCCCTGTCCATTGCTTCGCCAGGATCAACTTTCTTCTTTTCCTCCTCTTTCCGTAGCCTTTCCGTCCAGGTGAAGAGTCGCGTAGAACCAGCGTGCTGCTAATAGAAGAGATTACTAATCTCTGCTCAGCAAAATCCTATGTGTACCAAACCAAGTGGCATTGCGTCTGAAGTTCTGATGAATTCCTCGTTCTGAAAGTCATCAGATGCAGCCAGTTTTCGTTACTTCAGAGATGTGGTTCGTTGGTACCCGTAGCAACGCTCTCTCATATCGCCCCCTCACTAATGTTAATTAGCATACTGATCAGCTACACTAAGCATCACAGATTAGCCATCTGAATCGAAGACACAGTAAAACGGCCGTTGGATAGACGAAGAGAGCAAGCAGCTAGCTTAGAGAAGCTACTACTTAGTACTAGCTCCTTTTCTGCGTATTCTAAAAGCGAGATCAATCCAGCAAGCTGCAAGCGAGAGCATCGTCGATACACGCACCTAGCTGCCGGTTAGCTGCCGACGTGTCTTTTCCTAAACTCGAAAGCCAGATTTGCAGCCATCATTTTTGGATGAATTCAACGTATTATTACGCGCTAATGATGAACTGACAGCCAGGTGACATGCACAGGTCACTACGTGTTCTCATTGGCTCTTCCGATCAACATGCACTACAAATTACTAGTACTCCAGATTCAAGCTTGACGTGCAATGATGCTTAATTGGGACTTTCTAACGGATTGAGTCCACATATCACTCATGTCTGATTACCTATCTGGATTTGCTTACTGGTTGAGTATGGGCTTGTGATATGTCTAGTGTGTTAGTAGAATTATTGCAAATACTCGAGTACATGCCTGGAAATTTCGGTGCAGGGGAATACGACCTTGTCGCCTGCTTTGTTCGTTGTTGAGGAGACCCACGAACTGTTGCGGTGCAGCGGCCGATCTAATTAATTTTACTTGATTATTCAGCTAATTTGTGGTTCTAGACTTGATTACATTATGTTTCACGTTACAATGTTCCATTTCCTGAATAGAATAACTAATGATAATTAGGTGAACTATCAAGCAATAGGAATAGAGAAATCTCGTAGCGTTGAAAAGCACCTTCATACTATTGCGCTGACTTGTACATATATAAATGTATATATAGAGTGAATAATCAACAAACAATATTTTTTTATAGAAAAAGTAAACGAAAGCAAGCAAGCCTCTGCTGCAAAGGAGAAGAGAGAATCTCTCGCCGGCATCTATTGAACGGATATGTTAAATCCGATCAACCTTGCAGGACCATGATTATTCACATCTATCCATCTGAATTTTTTTTTTGTTTAGATAGAACTGGTTAGTTCTTTAAATATTCTTATTCTTTTATCTTCTCTCCATATGTTATCTGTTGCTCCAGCAAAGAATCTTCCAAGGACTGGTGCACCCGATCGAGGACCGATATGATGAAACCGTCTCCAAAGAGAAAAAGGAAAACAAAATGTTTTCTAACCTGATTAGTTTTAGTTTAAGAGCATCTTTTCTTTTACAGTAAGGCATAAAAAGTACGGCTGCTTTTCCACCGTCCAATCTTATAATTTCTTTTCTGCCTTTCCGACAACTACAAAAATAGGGTTTGATTCTTCAAAACGATTTTATTGACGCAGCGGATCAGATCACCATACAGTACATTTCAAATTTTCAATACCGTTACTGCGCTTGGAAATACTCCGTGTCTCAACTTTACCTGCAGTTATGGAAGATGATCTGCATATCCAGAACTAACATTAAAAGAGGGGAAACAACCGCAACCAAAATTTAAATCTTATAGTTGATTTTGATTTATTTTATTGTAGTTTTTTTTCCGAAATTAACATTTAAGACGCTACGAATACATAAAATTAACACGTTAAATAGCTAATAAGTACTCACAGTTTATAACCAATTATAGACGAAGCAGTGGACTGTTGTGCATGTAGTTAACTTATCTGCTAGTGAAGTATTCCCTACATTATATTTTTTTAATCAAGACTAAGAAGAAATTAACTCATCCGATGTAATAAAACTAAATAATTATATATATGCATGCAACCAATGAGCATTAAGTTGATTTCTGAACAATAATTAGTTTGTAGCACATAAATACTACAAATATGACCATCTCTTTTAGAAAAAAATCAAAAAATAAAATATATGCATAATACTTTTGTATGGATGGGGCATTTAACTTTTTACCACTTTTAAGATGCACTCCCTCCGTCCCAACATATAAGCATTTTTAGCATAGTGTCAAGTAAAATATTTTTTTTACTTTGACTATTCATAGAAAAAAAGATTAATCATGTAAAATTGATGTTACTAGATTTATCATCAAACAAACTATCATAATATGCAAACTATTTTTATTTAAAACATCTTATTTTTATAGATAATTGTTGATCAAAGTAGCATCTCGAAGACTATGTCGAAGTTCAAGATGATTATATTTTAGGATGGAGGAGTAGTAATTAAGGATTTTCCACACGAAGTTTATGACATGTGGACTCTTATATATTTATGACTTGTTGGTCCAGTGATAATTTTCTTAATTGTCACTTGTAAGAGTGGTAAATAGTTAAATATCTCCATAAAGATTTTTTGATTGGATGAGACATATCTAATAATACAAATCTAAACAGAAGCCTGTCCAGATTCATAGTACTGGAATGTGTCTTATCTAACCAAAATCACATATATTTTGGGATCTTGGGAGTTGTGACTTTAAGGAGATCTTCATCTCATAAAAAAAATCTTGTTGGTCTAAATCTGAACATAACATCTAAAATATGTTTTTTATAAAATTAAAGAAGTATGTTCGTATTCGTATTACTAAGAAGCTGTAGACGACAGAACAAGTAGTAGGAACTTCAAGGAGATCAGTGAGCTTCACTCCACCGTCAGTCGCAGTCGCTGCAGGCGCGCGCACGGCTAAAAATAACGCGCAGATATGGGGCACGGCGGAACGGGCGAATCGAATGTGCGAGATGTGGGAGGGTCACCTCGCATGCGAAAGCGGATCTCTCTCCGCTGCTTTCTGAGTGGGGGAAAAAAGAAGTGATCAACGCATACTCGCATAGGCGGCAGCAGCAGCAACGCTGCTTTTCTTTCTCTTCTTCTTCAGAGAAGAGAGATTGAAAAGGACGGAGACGGAGACGGAGACGGAGACGGAGAGCGAGCGTTTTTATTCCGCCGGCCTTGCCTCCCGCGCAGGCCCGCGCAGGCCACACGGGACGGCCACGGAGATGACGAAACGTTTGCCAATATACGGCCATGGAATTTACCCTTCTTTATGTGATTCGATTTGATTTGATCTGGTTGCAGTGTACCACCAGTAGGAGCCTTCGGAAACATTATTAACCGTGAGTGAGTTATTGTGCGCACCACTACTAGCAAAATAATCCCCCCGTTATATTTTTCAGTCATGCGACACGTATAAAAAATCCAAAAAAAAATCTACTTTTAATACATTTATCCCTTATCTTTATCAACTCCAATCTAATAATTTCTGAAAGATAAATATATTTTGAGACAAATGAAAGAAAAAATTATTCTCAGAAGAAAAGAGTACTAGTGCTACCATATGTGCGTGTAGCAGCGTAAGGTTTTGTTATACCCCTTCTTTCTCAACTCATCTCTATCAATTTTTTCGTGCTTACATTTTTTTAAACTGTTAAACAGTACGTTTTTTTAATAAAAAATATAGAAAAGTTGTTTTATGGGTGTTTAGATTTAGGGCTTGTTGGAACCATGCCACCCTAATTTTGCAAAATTTAAGATATGCCACCCGTATCTCAATGACATGTGGGTCAGGGTGGCATATCACAAATTGTGGCATGGTTCAAATTTTCCGTTAGATTTAGGGGTGTAAAGTTTTAGCGTGCCACATCGGGTATTATATAGGGTGTCGCATAGGGTGTTCGGACACTAATAAAAAACTAATTACAGAATCTATAAGTAAACCGCAAGACATATTTTTTAACACTAATTAATTCATCATTAGCAAATGTTTATTGTAACAACACATTGTCAAATCATGGAGCAATTAGGCTTAAAAGATTTGTCTCATAAATTAGTCACAATCTGTGTAATTAGTTAATTTTTTAGTCTATATTTAATACTTTATGTAAGTGTTCAAATGTTCAATATGACATGGTGAAATTTTTTTAGATGGGATCTAAACAGTACCTTAAAATCCCAACTCATCTAGAAGAACAATAGAAGGAAAAAAAATCAGTATCCAGATTTGAGGCAAGACCAGTAGTATGAGAAAATCAGAAGAAAAGAAAAAAAACCATTTTTTCGGTGCGCACCCAGGGAAAGCGGGCGGAAAAGCGGAGGGGCCGCGAGGCGAGGCGAGGCGCAGAGGATCAGGTGGGCGCGGCCCATGTGCTACGGATGGTGGGGCCCACGGACGCATACGTGGTGCACGTAAGACAAGCCATCCGTGACGCGTGACTCACTCGCCTCCCCCCGCGCCGGTGGGCCCCGGGGCATCTCGGCGCCGCGGAAAATTACGGCGCTGCCCCTCCTCCGGCTTCGCCCCCACGCTTCCCGCGTGCGCCTCCCCCGTCGGCTAAACAATACGAGCGCCGCTCCGTCGCGTACTCGCGTGTACAGGCAAGCGTCGGTGGGCCCACCTCCAACGTATCCCGTCGTCGTGTTCTTCTTCTCTTCCTCGATCTCTTCCTTTCTTTTTTTTTTTTTCTTTTTGTTTCTCTTTAACTTTTGAACTGTGTGTATCCTAGCCCCATAAGCAAAGCGATCGAGGAGAGTAGTGCAAAACGTGACGGATATGTATGGTGTGGTGCAATCGGTTTTCTCTACTGACAATCTTAGTCGTTGTAGCTGTTCGGTGTAATGCGCGGCTGGCTCGGTCTCGCTAGCTAGATCTCTTTTTTCTCTTCAAGAGGGGAACGTATTTGCAAGTACTGTTTGATCGATCTACTTTGTACATTGGTCTTGGGCTCATGGCGTTAGCTAGCTGCTTCGTCGCATACAATCTGGTTGCTTGAAAACTTGGTCCACCTGCCGTCCTTCCCACTTTGTTCATCCAAAAAGGAGAGGAGAGCGAACAATTAATCGTCAATTTAAGCTCTGGATCAACTTAATTGGGTGTATCCAAGAATGAGTCTGAACAAGCAAGGATTACTTTTAAGATCAGATAGTCATTAATATCCATACTTAACAGTTGAGTCGTTATCTAAAAAATCTTAATACTATTCGTTCAAAAAATTTATTTTGAGACTTTGAGTGTTGTGGTGGTGACAGTGAGTTGTACGATCTTATCCGTGATTTGAAAAACCATTTTTACGTAGCACGCTGCTACTCTCTCTATCCCATAAAAAAATGATGTAGTACTGGATATGGCACATCCTAACACTACGAATCTGAACATATATATTTATTTATAGTACTATGATATGAGATGTGAGATGTCCATCGCCGTACAGTGATTTATTTACTATTACTAGCTGGTGTAATCCTCCATGCATAATTATTTATATGATTCAGGCCCCCTTTGATTCAAAGGAAATTCATAGTAATTTTAGAGGATTTCATTCCTAAAGGAATTTTTCCTATATAGCCCTTTGAATCAAAGGAATGGATCTTATGGAATCCCATGAAATTCATATGGAATGCCTAATGCAATGCAAGTTTTGGAGGAATTCTAACATGAGGTAGAACCTCATGAAAACTTTCCTTTGAGTCTATCTCTCTCTTCACTTCCTACGTTTTTCCTGCGGTCCAATCAAACGGTCATTCCTGTGTTTTTCCTACGTTTTTCAATCCTCTGTTTTATACTTACATTCCTATCAAAATCCTACGTTTTTTATATTCCTACGTTTTCTCAATCCTACGATTCAAAGGAGGCCTCAAATGATGAACATAATATAATCTTTTTTGGAACACGCATGAAAATACAAGCATTTCCAAGCAATTTAGATGCTTAGGATGAAGATCGTAGCAATTTAAAATTTAACCAATTAAATGAGTGAAAAGAAATATCTTCTATCTTTTTTTTAAAACATATTACGAACGCAAGTGCTCACAACACACGCACACTCAACCTATCCCTACAAGCATCTTTGAAAGACTGGACTGGCATATCTTGTGATTGACAAAGTCATCGAGGGTTGTTCCCTATCGACAGATACTTGTTAATCAATAAAAAAATAATTAGTCGTAAATACAAACACCCGTGTAAGTATAGTATTTGAACCTGGGTGGGTTGATTCTACCACGAAAATTTAATCAGTTAAGCTATATATGCACACTTTACAAAATATTGTTTTTTCTCTTACCCTTTAAAAAACAATTTAGATATATTTATATTTAGAAACGAAGGAAGTACTTTACTAATTAGCCAGTTATTTTCACATGCGGCGTCCCAAGTAAACTAACACCTACTTCAATTGGCTAGCATAGCATTAGCTAGTTTGAAGATACCGGTTGCATGAACTAAAAAAACAATCGCATCGTCAGCGAATAACCCATTTAAAATGTTTAGTAGATACTACCACACCCCTAGTGTGAAAAACCCACATTTTGCATGTCGCTGTCGTGTGTGACTTTAGGCCTGTTCACTTTGATGCTATTTTCAACCTTACCAAATTTTGGTAAAGTTGCCAAAAAAGTGGCTACATTTAGTCTGCTGCCAAATTTTGGTAACTATATAAGAAATCCTGCCAAAAATTTGGCAAGTTGTCAAAATTACTATGCCAAAATTTTGGTAATGCCAAAATTTGGTAAGGTTTTTTTTTGGCATCAAAGTGAACAAGCCCTTTGTGCCGCTTTCTCCAAACCCTACCACCGCAGGCCACGAAGCTGCCATTAACAGTTAACTACGGCTGTGTTTAGTTCAGCGCAAAGTTTAGATTTTGGTTAAAATTGGAGATGATGTGACTGAAAAGTTGTGTGTGTATGACAGGTTGATGTGATGAAAAAGGACTGAAGTTTGGATCCAAACTTTGATTCTAAACACAGCCTACATATATATTCTCGAATGAACAACTAGCTAGAAACCTTTTAATTTCGGCCGCTGCTTTGTTACTCCTACACCACTTGGCGTTTACAATTCCGCGTGCATGTACTCCAGGGTGGAAGTAGTTATAGAAGCCTTAATTTCACTACGTGATTAGAAAACGTTGTCGGGTTTGTTGGATAATCAAGCAGCGCGGCAACTATTGATCGGCTTCTCATCAACCAATTAATCGAGAGAGTTCTGCCAGCCTCAACAAACACTTGCGCTGTCATAGTGTGCCCTAGCTAGCCTACACCCTGCTACTGTAGGCTAGGGCGGCAGTGACTGGTCCACCAGTAGGCGTATTTGTCCATGTGACAGCTGTCTTGAGGTTTGCCACATAAGATTTCGTGGCCACGCTGAAGAGAGGGGGAGGAACTAGAAAGAATGGAGATCGAGGTTGCATGTGTTTGCTTAATTTGCACGTTGCATGCTCTGCACTCTGCAAACAATTTTCACGAGTTGTTCGAGATGGGTTATTGCCTATTTGCATTTTTTTTTATTTTATCTGCATTGTAATCTTAAAAGAGTTTATGTAATAAGACGATATAATGAAGTAAAAAAACAAGTAAGCGTACTCTGCATTATTTTTTGATGAGTTGCGCGAGGTCCCGATGATAAGAAAGGAAATCCGAAAGAGATGGGCAATGATATTAATACAATAACTTTTGTGACCGATAGCGAGTACGAAGATATAATTGAGACAGAATTAGTGATTGGCCACAAAAGTTGCGTGCGTTGTCGGGAATAGCTCGATAGATTAGGGGAATTAATGAATAAAACAAAATCATAGTACTACATGAAAAAATAGTACGGTGCAGTCTTTCGTTCCATGCGCGGTAGACAATTTATCCCAATATATCATTTTAGATAATGAAGTGCCAATATACCTATTGCTTGGTATTGTAAATGTCATGGAGCCCCATGATGAAGAGAAAGAAAAAGAAGTCCATTTTACTACTTCCTCAAACTATTTTACTAGAGCTTTTAATCCCCTAAACTCTTTTTAGCTTATTTTACACCTTCAACTATTGATAAATGATTCATTTTATGTCCTCATGGTATTTTTTTTTATTTTTCTATCTGTATAAGTTGTATTTTGCGTTGGAATTGAGTAGGATGATGATAGGTGTATATATTACAACTTTATGTCTCATCATTTTTTTAGAATGTCATCACTGTTTACCTAGGTTGGGAGCACCTAGGATTGATTCAAATATAGAGATTATAAGGTTCAAATAAATAGCCATGAAAAATTGAACACATTTTTAGAATTTTGATAACAGTATCATCTACAAAATAATCAATTAAAATATAGCTTATATGAAGAGAGAAAAGAAAAGATAAATATTATTAGGGAGTAGACCGAACTATTTTCAATAGCTCACGGTGTAAAATGAGTAAAAAAATAATAATTCAGAGGGTTAAATAATCCAATAAAAAATAGATTGAGTGAGTGAAATATATATTTCTTCCGGTGAAAATAAGAATTCATGGAAATTAATTAATCCAAACTATCGGAGAGAAGCCCTAACTAAGCATATACCACACATGCAGAGTCTTCTACCAAGGCTGTGTTTAGATCCAAAGTTTAGATCCAAACTTCAGTCCTTTTCCATCACATCAACCTGTCATACACACAACTTTTCAGTCACATCATCTCCAATTTCAACCAAAATCCAAACTTCGCGCTGAACTAAAGACAGCCCAAGACATTCCTCCATATGAATCAAAGAAACATGCAAAAAATACGTATACATACAACTAGCAAGTACAGCAAAATTTTCACATGAAAAGATAACACTGCCGAAACCCCTGGAACATACATGCGCTGGACCGCTGAGATTAAACGGAATCTTTTCGTGCAAATTGTGGCCAATAGACCACCACATAGCCCCAACACAGGCTGCCCCATCACATCGGATGTCCCCCCTGGGGCCCGGCCGCAGGGTGAGCGAGTGACTGACAGGGTCATTTTGTTTGCATTTGTGCGCGCGAGCTGTTCATTTTCGGTGGCGCCGGATCGGACGTAAAGCGCCCTTGCCTGTGGATTCCATCCCGTTGGATAATCCGGATTCCCTGTCATAGGACAGTTACCCGACAGGTCGGCATGGACTGATCTACTATTGGCTATCAGACGCTTGTTCATTGCCTTGGATCTGGTGTGGATTTAGGGGGTGATTGAATAAAGGGACGAATCATAAAACCTATCCTATAACTCCATACTAATCACGAGATGAATCTATTAAACTTAATTAATCCATGATTAGCCTATGTGATACTACAGTAAACATGTGCTAATTATGAATTATTTATGCTTAAAAAATTTCTCTCACGAATTAGCTCTCATTTATACAATTAGTTTTATTATTAGCCTACGTTTAATATTTCCTTATGTGTACTGCATCCAATGTACTGATATGTAATGAAGCAAATTGTATAAACTCGAAGGAAAAGTTGATTCATACATTAACAACCATACTGTTTTGCTTATTTATATACTACCTCCATCCCAAAATGTAACAACTTTTAGCTATGAATCTGGACACTGTGTCCAGATTCATAGCTAAAAATACTTATATTTTGGGATGGAGGGAGTACTTCTGGATCGCTTATTAGCCAAAAAAATCATTTGTGAGTGCAAACTTTTATATACGGTTTCTTAGCGACCCAAAAATAAACGTTGTAAAATAAATTATGATGAAAGTAAATAAATAAATTAAAAATGAAGTTCTAAAATTTAAGTTTTGGCCTATATGAATAAGCACAAACGAAATAATGAGGTCCTAATTCATGCTTCCCTCCCATAACAAATATATGATGTTCAACTTTTACTTAGAAATATATTGGTACACATATATACGTATTTAAAAGATATTTTTATAACATTATAATTTTGTCAGATTTTACAAAGTTTTTTAATAAAAAAAAATATGATCAAGGTTACACCACGAAGACCGAAAGACACAGTGAAGCAACATATATTTGTGACGGGAGAAATCACATCGTTTATTTTTAACATGTTATGCAACACGAGTAGGGGTGTAAGTGGGGCGAGTTGTGGCTACATGTCCCTCGTCCATATTGTCCACCATGAACGCCGCAGATGCTGCAAAACGACTCGATTGACTGCTAGGTTGTTTGTGGGTTTGAAACCCGTAAACCATCAACCAGGATTGACGTCCGACGTGGAAGACCATGCCACAATTTAGTAATTGCACTGGAAAAGCCATTCAAATTGTGCTTCGCACACATCATGTGCTCTTGTGAACGAAAATGATTGTGTGAATTGCACATCGCTTCTCTTCTCTCCAAGGGAATTCAAGAGAAAGGACATCCTTTCCTCAGCTCACACCGGAAAGCCCCGTTTTCTCTGTTGGTGGCAAGTGTTCGTTGGAGTTTTTGCCGCCTTGGTGAGATTTTATCCCCAAAATCCACTTGAACACATTCTTTATTATTGAGACATTCTATTTTTTGTTTGGTCTTATAGATAGAGGTGGTGTAAAATGACATGGCGTGATCTTCTTACTCTGTGACATGCTTGGTTAGGACTTTTGTGTTCTCTATGGACTAGAACTACTCGAGCGAGACCATTTGCATCGTATCGTGTCCCAACTAGGGAGAGAAGTCCTTCAACAGGCAGGTTAGAGTCATGCAATAGACACATGGAACGGTGCCGTTGCTAATTCTTGGCTACTATGGCCACCACTGCCATGGCCAACCATGTTCTTCCCCTCCACAAGCAACTAGTACGGAATAGCAGCTGAGAGGCGATGGGAGTTAGTCATTCCATCATCTCTCAATAGCAATCAAGATACTCGGTACTTCTCCTTGTCTAGGATGATGTGTTTTCCTTGTCTGGAGCAATAAGGTGCGAGGTGCGGCATCACTAGGTTGATGCAGTTTGCTGCAATGAACTAAGTGGATTTATATAAGCGGGCTGGTAGGTTAGTGAGCTAGCACAAACTAGTCCGGTAGGTTCCTGGCATGACTCGCGCCACTTACACCCCACACGTACAAAGCTAAATTAAATCCGCATATTGAGGGGAAAATCCAACGAAATACACAACTGAAATTGTTTCTTGTTCTTTCATATGCAACAAATATTTTTAGTTGTTTAAAGAGGTATCCACTATTAGCTCTTCTTTCCAATAACAGAATTCCTCCAAGTTGTATAGGGATTAAATTTGTCCGCGTGAAAATCCTATAAAGTTTAGAGATTCCAAAGGAGGCCTTTAGATGTTTTGAGAATCAAAAGGGAAACTTCTTCCTTCTATGCACCTGTTCCATGGAATTCTAATCCAACCGCTTGATCTTTTTTGACAAACTTTGAGTGAAATAGTTTTCATGGTTTTGTTCGCAGAAGATCTTGGGCCGATGAGATAGCGAGTCTCCTCGGTGCCTTTGAGCCTTCAACCAGGCAACACAAGCTACAGTTTTCACCTTTCAGCGCAAAAAGATGATCGTATCATATCAGATGCCCCGGTTTCTTCTAACTCCGTTCGTCTACCTCACCAGCCGTCCCTTCACACCCACCGCTGCCACGCAGGGGCAATTCCGTCAATCCACCCACCCTGGGCGACTATAAGAAGCCCCCTCTATCTGGATCGCTTATTAGCCAAAAAAATCATTTGTGAGTGAAAACTTTTATATACGGTTTCTTAGCGACCCAAAAATAAATGTTGTAAAATAAATTACGATGAAAGTAAATAAATAAATTAAAAATAAAGTTCTAAAATTTAAGTTTTGGCCTATATGAATAAGCACAAACGAAATAATGAGGCCCTCATTCATACTTCCCTCCAATAACAAATATATGATGTTCAACTTTTACTTACTTAGAAATATATTGGTA
This sequence comes from Oryza longistaminata, assembly GCA_009805545.1. Taxonomy (NCBI): domain Eukaryota; kingdom Viridiplantae; phylum Streptophyta; class Magnoliopsida; order Poales; family Poaceae; genus Oryza; species Oryza longistaminata. The sequence continues at coordinate 40,014,504 of CM020179.1, forward strand.
CACATATATATGTATTTAAAAGATATTTTTATAACTAATTTTATCAGATTTTACAAAGTTTTTTAATAAAAAAAATTATGATCAAGGTTACACCACGAAGACCGAAAGAAAAGTGAAGCAACATATATTTGTGACGGGAGAAAGCATATCATTAATTTTTTACATGTTCTGCAACACAAGTAGGGGAGTGGGGCGAGTTGTGGCTAGATGTCCCTCGTCCATATTATCCACCATGAGCGTTGGAGATGCTGCAAAACCACTCTCGATTGACTGCTAGGTTATTTGTGGGTTTCAAACCCGCAAACCCATCAACCAGGATTAACGTCCGACGTGGAAGACCAAGCCACAATTCAGTAATTGCATTGGAAAAGCCGTTCAAATTGTGCTTCGCACACATCATGTGCTCTTGTGAACGAAAATGATTGTGTGAATTGCACATCGCTTCTCTTCTCTCCAAGGGATTTCAAGAGAAAGGACATCCTTTCCTCAGCTCACACCGGGAAGCCTGTTTTCTTTGGTGGTGGCAAGTGTTCGATGGAGTTTTTGCCGCCTTGGTGAGATTTTATCCCCAAAATCCACTTGAATACATTCTTTATCATTGAGACATTCTATTTTTTTTTGTTTGGTCTTGCAGATAGAGGTGATGTAAAATAACATGGCATGATCTTCTTACTCTATGACATGCTTGGTTAGGACTTTTGTGTTCTCTATGGCCTAGAACTACTCGAGCGAGACCATTTTGCATCGTATCGTGTCCCAACTAGGGAGAGAAGTGAGAAGTCCTTCAACAGGCAGGTTAGAGTCGTGCAATAGACTCATGGAATGGTGCCATTGCTAATTCTTGGCTACCATGGCCACCACCGCCATGGCCAACCATGTTCTTCCCCTCCACAAGCAACTAGTACGGAATAGTAGCTGAGAGGCGATGGGAGTTAGTCATTCCATCATCTCTCAATAGCAATCAAGATACCCGTTACTTCTCCTTGTCTAGGGTGATGTGTTTTCCTTGTCTGGAGCAATAAGGTGCGAGGTGCGGCGTCACTAGGTTGATGCAGTTTGCTGCAATGAACTAAGTGGGTTTATATAAGCGGGCTGGTAGGTTAGTGAGCTAGCACAAACTAGTCCTGTAGGTTCCCAACATGACTCACGCCACTTACACCCCACACGTACAAAGCTAAATTAAATCCGCATATTGAGGGGAAAATCCAACGAAATACACAACTGGAATTGCTTCTTATTCTTTCATATGCAACAAATATTTTTAGTTGTTTAAAGAGGTATCCGCTCTTAGCCCTTCTTTCCAATAACCGAATTTCTCCGAGTTGTATAGGGATTAAATTTGTCCGCGTGAAAATCCTATAAAGTTTAGAGATTCCAAAGGAGGCCTTTAGATGTTTTGAGAATCAAAAGGGAAACTTCTTCCTTCTATGCACCTGTTCCATGGAATTCTAATCCAACCGCTTGATCTTTTTTGACAAACTTTGAGTGAAATAGTTTTCATGGTTTTGTTCGCAGAAGATCTTGGGCCGATGAGATAGCGAGTCTCCTCGGTGCCTTTGAGCCTTCAACCAGGCAACACAAGCTACAGTTTTCACCTTTCAGCGCAAAAAGATGATCGTATCAGATCAGATGCCCCGGTTTCTTCTAACTCCGTTCGTCTACCTCACCAGCCGTCCCTTCCCACCCACCGCTGCCACGCAGGGGCAATTCCGTCAATCCACCCACCCTGGGCGCCTATAAGAAGCCCCCTCTCCATTTCTTCAAACTTTAGCTTCAGAGCCCTCCACAAGAAAAAAATATTATAGGAAATAAAAAATATTTTCCTGGTTAGAATAAACACATTTTTTAAAAAAACCAAGAAAAGATTTTCCTCTTCTGTTACATTCCTTCTTCCTTCTCCGGCCACCGGAGCCGTAGCCGAATTGTGCTTCTTCTCCGGCGAGGGAGAGGTGTGAGTTTTGCTCCTTCCGGCGAGTGGTCTCCTCCCCGCGCGGCTGAGGAGATCTCTCGGGACTTCGGGGCTGGGGCGGCGTGCATGATGGGGTTTTCGCTCACGCCGATGAAGATCTCCACGAGGCTTCTGTGGAGCACCAGCTTCTTCCGCCACAAGATCGCCGCCACCATCGCGTCCTCCTCCTGCTTCTTATAAGATCATCTTCTCCGCCACAGCAATCTGTAAATATATACACATCGAACGCGACAAGCGCGTTTGATCGATTGGAAATTTCTCCCCTCATCATCACGACAAGTAATTAAGGCGCGCGATCTCGATCTCTAGAGTTGAGAACTTGATCCGCGATGGAGTCCGGCCGGCTCATCTTCAGCACGGCGGGCTCCGGCGCCGGGCAGATGCTCTTCTTGGACTGCGGCGCTGGCGGCGGCGGCGGCGTCGGCGGCGGGGCCATGTTCCATCGAGGTATTAGTCTCATCTAAATCTGTTACTACCAAATTCACGGCGTGGGTCGTGGCGCGCGCGATTTCTGTACTGATTGCGGTTGCGATGTGGGAGTGATGAAGGGGCGAGACCGGTGCTCGGCATGGAGGAAGGAGGGCGCGGCGTCAAGCGGCCCTTCTTCACCACCCCCGACGAGCTCCTCGAAGAGGAGTACTACGACGAGCAGCTCCCGGAGAAGAAGCGCCGCCTCACGCCGGAGCAGGTAGATAGCTAGTAGCTAAGCTGTAGAGATCGGCGGCGGTGCTCTGTTCCGAGTTGTGAGTTGTGACGCGACGACGTGTGTGTAGGTGCATCTGCTGGAGAGGAGCTTCGAGGAGGAGAACAAGCTGGAGCCGGAGCGGAAGACGGAGCTGGCGCGGAAGCTAGGGCTGCAGCCGCGGCAGGTCGCCGTGTGGTTCCAGAACCGCCGCGCGCGCTGGAAGACCAAGCAGCTCGAGCGCGACTTCGACCGCCTCAAGGCGTCGTTCGACGCCCTCCGCGCCGACCACGACGCCCTCCTCCAGGACAACCACCGCCTCCACTCTCAGGTGAGCTAGCTACACCCGCCGCCCGCGCCACCGCCCAAACGCGCGTACCCTCGATTCGATTTGGCCGGCCTCCTTGATTCTGACTGAATTCGTGGTGATCTGTGCCGTCGTCAGGTCATGTCGTTGACCGAGAAGCTGCAAGAGAAGGAGACGACGACCGAGGGTAGCGCCGGCGCGGCCGTTGACGCCACGGGCTTGCCTGCGGCGGCCGACGTGAAGGTCGTCGTCCCGGACGCCGAGGAGCCGGCGCTGGAGGAGGCGGCGGCGGCGTTCGAGGTGCAGCAGGAGCAGCAGGTGAAGGCCGAGGACAGGCTGAGCACGGGCAGCGGCGGGAGCGCGGTGGTGGACACGGACGCGCAGTTGGTGGTCGGGTGCGGCCGGCAGCATCTCGCCGCCGTGGACAGCAGCGTGGGGTCGTACTTCCCGGGCGGCGACGAGTACCACGACTGCGTGATGGGCCCCATGGACCATGCCGCGGGGGGAATCCAGTCGGAGGAGGACGACGGCGCCGGCAGCGACGAGGGCTGCAGCTACTACGCCGACGACGCCGGCGTCCTCTTCGCCGACCACGGCCACCACCACCACCACCAACACGCGGACGACGACGAGGAGGACGGCCAGCAGATCAGCTGCTGGTGGATGTGGAACTAGATTGCTCGCGCGCGCGCGCGCGCGCGTCGTCGTGCATTCAATTCTCGTGTTAAAAAAATCGTTCTCTTTTTCATTTTTCCGCTTCTTTGTCTGTAATGTTGAGTTTCGATCGGCTATGAGAAAGGAAGGAGGTGTATGCATGTGCATGGTATGGTAGGGTAACACATCGGTGAATCAAATCTGTCATGGTGATGTACGAGAATTGAAGAACATGGGAGTAGCAATAAGTGCATGGAGGCAAGTACTCTTTTCAATGGCACATACCAAATCATTTCGTCGAATTGAGATTTTTATTAGTCTTGAATTCTTCTTGAACATGTCGTCTCTGATTACTGTAGCATATATGGTGGTTGATGATTGACGTACTCCGCCTGCGGTTGAACTGTAGTGTGACTAGGGAGAGCCGAGAGGCGATCATCCTCGTTTAAATCAAAAGGTTTCTGAAGCTTGAATTTTAAGCTGGATGCATATTTATATGTCTAGAAACTGTAGAACAAACATAACTGAAAGTCAGATCATCTGAAATATATATAATTAAGTGATATTCCAGTTTTTGTGAAGTACAGTACATATCAGTCTTGGCATATCACTGAGTATACCTTAATTAACGCTGAACAAACCACTCATGTACTCCAGTTTAGGGTGTGTTTAGTTCACGCCAAAATTAAAAAGTTTGGTTGAAATTGAAACGATGTGACGGAAAAGTTAGAAGTTTTGTGTGTAGAAAAGTTTTGATGTGATGAAAAAGTTGAAAGTTTGAAGAAAAAGTTTGAAACTAAACTCGGGCTGTGTTTAGATCCAAAGTTTGGATCCAAACTTCAGCCCTTTTCCATCACATCAACATATCATACACACACAACTTTTCAGTCACATCATCTTCAATTTAAACCAAAATCCAAACTTTGCGCTGAACTAAGCACAGCCTCGGTACACATAAACTTCTAATTTTTCCATCACATCGTTTCAATTTCAACCAAACTTTTAATTTTAACATGAACTAAACAGTGCATATGACAGATTAATTAACTAGTGATTGATTGGGACTTGACGGTGCGCGCTACTGCTAGCTATAGTACAGTACGTACTGCGTAGTACTCACTCCGTCCTCTTATCTAATACTCCATCCATTTCAAAATGTTTGACACCGTTAACTTTTTAGCACATGTTTGACCGTTCGTCTTATTAAAAAAAAATTGTGAAATATGTAAAACTATATGTGTACATGAAAGTATATTTAATAATGAATCAAATGATATGAAAAGAATAAATAATTACTTAAAATTTTTGAATAAGACGAATGGTCTAACACGTACTAAAAAGCCAACGGTGTCAAACATTTTGAAACGGAGGGAGTATAAGGGATTTTGACTTTTTGCTTACATTGTTTGACCACTCATCTTATTCAAAATAATTTTAGAATTATTATTTACTTTTTTACTTACTTTATTATCCAAAATACTTTAACCACAATTTGTCGTTTTTTATATTTGCACAAATTTTTTAAATAAGACAAGTGGTCAAACGGTGTAAGTAAAATATCAAAATTTTAGTAGTAGCTTGCACTGGTAGTACTGTAGTATGTAGCCACATAGGAGTAGTACTACATTAGCAGCCGAAAGTTTCACCGTTATTGACTTATTGTTGCACAGTGTTCTTCTTCCGTGCATGATTACATCGAAGACACAAGCACACCTACCACGAGTGCGTTCTCTAACACATATTAAAAGAGACGAAGACCAGTGAAATACTCCCTCCATTCCAAATTGAGCTATATATTTCATGGATACACCAAGATCAAGAAAAGCTAATAACTCTCTCATACTATATTTACTCTAGCAACAAACTCAATGCATGCACCATCCCCACTATTTCCTAGCCAATAGCAAATCAAGATATTGTATGTGGATTATAAATGCTTGTGTGTATGGATGTATGCATCAATGTCCATTTACTCCAATGCACAAATAACGAATAGACCTAATGAATGAATACAAATATGCAGATCATTTAGGAATAACCTCAAAAAAAACTATATGTAGATCAATTTGGAATGGAGGGAGTATATCTAAGGGTGCGCTCTTTTCAGTTTATAGCATTAGATTCTTCTCGTTTTCTATTAGCATGTTTTTTAAACTGCTAAATGGTATATTTCGTGCGAAAACTTTCTATAAAGAAGTTGTTAAAAACAATCCAACAAATTTATTCTTAAAAAAGTTATATATTAATACTTAATTAATCATATACTAATCGTATTTCTCGTTTTACGTGCGGCTAAACTGTCCACCGCCACTGCCGAAACGATCGTACCCTAAGTTCAGTAAATTCCTACAGAATTGAAGTGCACTAGCATGTGTTTAATAGTACATACTAAGTTTTTCTTACTAACACCGATATATCATGCTTTGAATGTGTCTAGATTTTTTATAACTTTTATTTATCTAAATTAAACGGTTAAGATGATTATTAGTAAAAGTTTAGTAAGAAAAATTTAGTACATGTAGCAGTGCTCTAAAGTAAATTCGCACACCGTAAAAGGTTAAATTAGAAAGGGCCGGGACATAGCTTAGCATGCCGTTAGTGCTAACACACATAAGCTAGACTAGATTGCTTACGGGAATATGCAGTTTAGCTTTCTTTCGTTTTCTTTTTAGCTAGACACAAATAGAAAGACTGAAGATGGTGGTAAACTTTTCACATTTATTACACAATGTGGACAGCACGACTGACGCAAACGATTGGCCGTCCGTCGTCTGTCTGTCGTTCTTGTTTGGCTGTATACCATCTTCACGTAATTAATGTTTGCAAAATAGTAGTAGTAACTGCATTAGCTAGGAGGCTGAAATGAGCAGTGAACTGACAAGTATTTGTAATCAGACCAAGCTGATAAGATATATCAAGTTTACAATCCACTAGTTTTAAGTATAAATATTGATAAAATCAACTGACACTACTACATAACTTAATTTTCCGTGCGGTCAAATTAATTTTTCCGTACGGAGGTTTTCCCCATCTAGAACCCAGCATCTGGAAAAATGAATATTTTCGTGTGCGGGTGACCCAAACGCATGGGATAATCGATTATCCCCTGCGATCCAATTATATCACCTGCACGGAAAAAAAACACGAAAATCATTGTCGAGCCCGCCCGCCTCGTCGCCCGCTCGCCGAGCCTGCCACCGTCGTCGGCGCCGAGGGGCCCGCCACGTCGGTCGGCGTCGAGCCCGCCAACATCGTCGCCAAGATCTAGCGGGGAACGGCCGCCGCCGCCAGAATCGGGGCCGCCTCGCCGCCGCTGCCTTGACGATGCACGCGACGACGGCGTCGTCGTCGAGGGAGCTGAGCGACAACGTGCACGACGAGGACGACGACCAGGAGGAGGTTCTGCCGCTCGCCACCACTCGCCTCCGCCTCGCTGGTCGCTGCACGCGCGGAAAGGCCGCCGCCGACGCCCACACGGAAGGAGGAGGGGTGGAGGAGTAGGAGGGGAAAGGATAAGGTAGAGAATAGAGATAAGGTAGAGAAAGAGGAGGGTGGTTGAGGGAGAATAAAAGGGAAAAAAAGAAGAGAGAGGATGCCAAAAAATTGAAGTGGGTGGGAGGGAAAGGAGGGAGGTATTTTCCTGTGCAGTCCATTTAAAAAGTCCGCACGCGAAAATCGATTTTTCCGTGCGGTCATCTTAAGTCGACCGCACGGGATAATCCGGGATAATAAGGATTATCCCGTGCGGTCGGATTAAGACGTCCGCATGAGAAAATGCATTTTCCCGTGCGGGCGACAACCCAGCACCGGTCCCCCTATTTTCCCGTACGGTTCTACTCACGGACCGCATGGAAATAAAAGAGTGCAGCGTCTAGAAAAATCTATCCTGTAGTAGTGTGATTTTCTCGCCTTATGATTTTGCTTCATGATTTGTGCCAAGTTCATCTTTCCACTGCAAATTTTATTAAGTTTTAATTTAAGGTTTTCACTCAGTTAGGGTCCTAAAACGTTGAACCGGCTCAAACCTTAAGTTTAATGGTATGATCGCTAGCTAGTGGTCGTAGTCAACAATACATGGCGAAGGTGGTGGCGAGGTAAACTTGCACATTAGTTATGGATTTAGTGTCCAACGTTGTATACTTATCGGCCATTGGCAGTAAGTGATAGAGTTAAGGCTGTGTTTAGATCCAAAGTTTGGATCCAAACTTCAGTCATTTTCCATCACATCAACCTGTCATACACACACAACTTTTCAGTCACATCATCTTCAACTTCAGTCATTTTCCAAACTTTGCAACGATCTAAACACAGCCTAAATTGGGTTTGTAAGTTGAGATTTGTACTAGGAGGCAGACGGGCAAGTTGCTAAAGATGACATAGAAGTATGTGCGACGAAGTGGTGACAGAGAAGGAGGTTGCATCGCCGATGTTGCCTTTAGTGTTGACGGCCACAGTGGTAGAGGCGACAATACAACGGAGGCATCACATTTTTGTAAAGCATGAGCAGGAGTGGACACTAAACTCGGCAAAAATAAACATAAGATTTTCTTCTAAAGAAAGATCAGATTTACTATACACGATTATGTATGCAGTCTCAAATAAATATATTGGAGCAAATAAAAAGGCTAAATGGTAGTGCATTGTACTATTATAACTTTTCTTTGAAAACCATAGTACTATTCTAGATCAATACTGCATAAATGCTGGTAAAAAAAGTGTAAATTTCACAAAACTGCAGGTATTTTGACCAAATTATCACAAAACTACATATTTAAGGAGTTGTATCACAAAACTACACATTTAGCACCAAATTTATCACAAAACTGCAGATTTTAGGTTAAGTATCACAAAAATGCATATTTAATATTGAACTTATCACAAAACTACAACTTTTGGAGTTTAAATCCCTAGCACCATTGTTATGGTGGAGCTATAAACATTATTACTTTGTGATTAAATTGGTTCTAAATCTGTAGTTTTATGATAATTTAGTTACTAAACATGCAGTTTTGTGACACTTCATCTTATATGTGTAATTTTGTGATAAATTTGGTGTTAAATGTGTAGTTTTGTGATACACTGAGTTAAATCTGTAGTTTTGTGATAATTTGGTCATAGTATTTGTAGTTTTGTGAAATTTACTCTAAAAAAAAAGGCACTTTTGGCTCGATCTCATCCAACCAAGCGGAACTATATGTGGCCATTTCCATCCATCCCTCTCGTCTACAACTTTTATTGTTACTAAGGTGATGCATCCCTTTCAGTTCATCATTTCACCATATTGAAGCGATCATCCATAGCCTATTAGTTGGGACTTGGGAGAGCATACCAAAACTTAGCATGAGTTATTTATGTTGTATACTATAGTCAAAATTAAGCCACAAGCCTAAATACCTGGTTGAATAATTGTCATATGGATTTGACGTGTATTTAGCTAGGGCATGCATGTCCTATGGATAATCTTTTGTTACCTAGTAGAAGAGTTATATTGGTTTGGTCTGAATCTGATGTCACACTAGGAGCTAGTTGCAGTAGTTAAGTCTAGCAGGAACAGCGCAAGAGCCATTTTCCTTGGCCTTGATAGGACATGGGAACATCTTTTGTCTTTTGCAGCCCCACTAATTGGACAAGCATAACCAAGATTCCCCCGTCTCTCCTTGTTGATGGCGATGTTGATGAGAGATTGCAGATACAGAGTGAAGCTAGAAGTGCCTAATCAACCGCTCGTATTGGGAGGTGATCATGTACTTTCAAGTTATAATCGCCTGACAATTAGTACTCTATCTGTGCCATCATTAGTGGCGCTGATCAAAAAATGAGCTAATCGCGAGCGTCTGATTACTTCGGCGGAGAAAAATCTATCAGGGGACGAGAATATTTGACAGGCCTCGCAATCCAAGCATCTATCGGAGTTGCAATCAATCATGTCAGGGAAAGAAGAAAAAAAAGGAGAGAAGAAATTCATTTCCTGACGGCGATTGAAAATCGAAGGTGTGGCTACAGTAAAAGGCGTGCGGTTCGGAGATTCAGCCGCGCGCGGCAGATCAGAGCGGGACGGAGCAACACAGCGTTCTCCATGAGATAAGAGTAGAAAAAAGAACACGCGGAGTTAAGGCGAGACGGCGATCGATCCCGCTGGTGATAAGCGGCCTGCTTAATTACGCGACGTGTCAACGAGACGAGGAACTCTCGGGGGGAGAAGAACGGATGAGACGAGGTCCGAGGATAGGAACAAAAAAAAAAAAAAAAAAAAAAAAAAACACCAAACGTTGATGGCTTGCGTGCGGTCTCGCTCCGAGCGTGTCGTTGGTGGAGTCGTAATCCCAGCAGCGCAATTTTTGCGCCGCGTTTGGTTGCGCTTGCGCGGTTGCGCCCCCCGTCTCGGCCGCGGGGAGGGGATCTTCCGTGGACGCAACCCATCACCCGACCGTGCCTCGTAACGGCCGCATCGCCATTGGTGTTTCGTCGCGATCCTAGCGTGGTCTCGCGCGCGCGCAGCGATGGGGGGGGGCCCCGGGTGGGGGGCTGGGTGGAGTAGGCGGCTGGGCCGCGTGGGGGCTGCGTCAAGTGTGCGCCAATGAGAGGGGCGCATCTTGGGCGACGCTGGTGCGCTTTCCAGGGTTGATCTCCACCCGACTCCTGCTCCGCCATGTAACCATGTTCCGTGTCCGCCAATCGGCGCGCGGATCAAGTCCTCCCTCCACGCATGATCGCATCGCCTGCACTACAGGTCTACAGCCCTGAGCTGCGATTCGTTGGCCGATCGGATCGATCGTTTCTGCCACCGACGTCTCTCGCCGTTTCGCCTCGTCTCACAAGTTCACTGCTCCATCGACACCGTGGGGCTGCTACAGAGTTGTTTTTTTTTTCGACGAGTACTAAAGTAGTAGTAGTAACAGTAGGAGTAGAAGACAAACGGGCCGGAAGTGACTGACTGCCAGTGAGGCCGATCGAGGCCGTTCGGGAGCAGTGGGTACAGCTGGTCCGACGCTTGAACATGGCAGGTCGTTGAGGTACCATGTGGCATGTCTGCGGCACCAGGGATTGCCATGCTTCGAGTACGATTTGTCTTGTCTTGCTACTATAGGTATTACCGTATTATTAGTGTAGCCCTTTCGTGATCTCACATTGGGCAACCGTTGAGATGGGGAGGATTGGTGGTACCGTGCGTACGATGCGTGGTAGTGGTAGCAATAGTGATCTGCAGTGGTACGTTTAGACCGTTGTGCATGGCTCTCTCGCCACCAGCATTGTGCTCCAGCTGGACAGAGAGAGTGATACTCTCTGCTGATCAGATGCGATTATACGGTTGCAATGTTGCTCCATGTGCCCTGAACCTCCTCCGAGCGAAGAATAGGGAGGACGTGCAAGGAATGTTTCAGGAGTAGTACTAAACTGCATCGCAGCCCGGGCAGCCTGGCCCCATTTCAGTTGCTGCAAGCCTGCAATCACGGAAACTCCCAGGCCTTCAGGGCCCAAACACATATGGTACTACACGGGCCGCTCGACTTCTCCGGTGGAGAAAATCGTACTACCTGGCCCAAAAGCTTTTGTCGAGAATTTGTGAGGCAACTTAACTTTTATTATTTCTTTCTCTTTTTTCTTTTCGAATTTACAAGTTACAACGATGGCAGATACATACATACTTACCCACGCAAACATGCCCAATGCAGTTGACAAACAAGCTGGCTTGATGTAAAAGTACGTATGTACGTCAAACGAAACGTTTAATTTATTAGTGACCTGATTCCTTTTAAATGCCATCTGATCTTAGCCATATCTATCGTTGTATCAGCAAAACATATTCATATTTTTCAACGTCGCTATAGCCTAAGCAATAAGCCTCAAAACAAATCCCCACAAAAGGAAGAAACTCCAAAACAGCCAACCACGGCCCCATTTTTTTTTTAAAGCATGGAAGGCACGCAACGAACACACCACATATACACGATTAAAACGTAAATGAAAAGAAACGGTACCAGAAAACAAGCGTAGCTCTCGCAGTCTGCCACGTCAAAGAGAGTTAGAGACGAGGTATAACCAGTAACCACCATTAATTCCACCAACCAAAGAGATTTCCATATCGGACGCCCGCTCGCTCTCGTCGCGGCGACTTGCCAGAGATCGCCTTCGGCCGTGCCCATTTTTAGTCGCCAAATTCTTCCAAACTATCTCCAACGGTCTAGAGCACGTCGTTTCTCAGATTCTCCATCTCAACGCACCGAAGCCAACCAAGTACAGCGTTGTCATGGACTTTGATCGCTCCAAGAAGTATGTTGCAACACCGGCGACTTACTCTATTTAGCCGTAGGGGAAAACTCTTTGTTCCAGCTGTCGAGGACCATTATTTATATAACTACATATTGGTGTGTCTAGTAGCAATAGTTTGGACTTATGATTGAACCCATTAATTCGATTTAAGTTAGACAGTTAGAGTGTAATGAAAAACATATTGGTATACTTGGTTAATACGGCCATTGATCAGATTAATATACTGAGCTAGCAGAATATCGATATCAGTGTCAGCTCTGGAAAAGAGAGTCGAAGATCAGACGACGTCGCTTTTAAAGGACGTTTAGTTTGCATCAGTTTGTCCAACGAACGAGATAGGCGTTCGGGATGGCGATTGAACTAGCTTCAGACTGGTTGTACCGCCAACTTTGCGGCTGCGCGCGGACAAACCTCTTCTTGTCCAGTAGCGGAAAGCAAAGGTCAAATTAATGCAGCTAGACTGTTACGCTGCTGCTGCAGTGAAAAGGAGTGAATTGGGCTTTGGAAGAAGCTGCAATGCATGGCGGCGGGGGGCGACGTGTTCGGCTGCTCCTCCTCGTCGCCGGCGTGCGTGCTGCATTCTCAGTGCTGCCGTCGTTCGTCGTTCTTCTGGGCGCTTGCGCCGGCGGGTGTTCCTGCGCGGTCGCGTTCCGGCGTGAGGAGCGCCCGGACAGCGGGCGCTTGCCGGCATGACGCCGACGAGATCGCCGCTGTGCCCTGCCACGAGCGCAAGGAAGACGGCGTTGGCGGCGGGCGCGATGCGCCGGTGCCTGGAGGCGTTCCAGGCGGGCGACCGGTGCCGCGTGCTGCCGAGGTGCGAGCACGGGTTCCACGCCCGGTGCGTCGACTCGTGGCTGCGCCAGAGCCGCGTGTGCCCCATCTGCCGCGCCGAGGTGGAAGTGTCCGGCTACGCCGGCAAGCCGGCCGCGGCGGTGGCCGAGGCAAGTCAGGCGACCACGCTGGAGATCGTTACTGAAAGATTGGGAGGCACAGAACGGTAGTGTACTCTAGTGTTTGACTCTTGTTTAAATTTTTACTGGTTGTAAACTTGTAATTAGTAATCCTCGCGTAGTTGCATTTAGGAAATCTTATTGTACAGATCAAATGGGTCATCTGATCAGTTGATCAGCTCAACCATTCTATGAATTCAATTTGATTCATCATGTGGAAGTGGTGCTCCGATCATATCTGTTACACAGGCTACTCGTTACGTCTCCAGGTGCTACACTCCAAGTAACTGTACTTGTTATGTTCAGGCTTTCAGCTTACGTTTTTGTCCAGAAAAGAAATGCGTCAGTTAGGGAAACTGAACAGATATGTGCAGATCACGTCTGCGTTTGACCTACCTGAATATGCATTTGCCCCAAAACAACTGCCCATCTGCATTGTTATCTGTTACTAATTAATTAATCCAAGCTAGTCATTTCTGTTGATCCCTTGCGTGCCAGGGTTTTATCGGAGAACGAGTCTAGCGAATGAGATGATCGTTAGTCCACTCGGATGCTGGGATCAAATTTCTTTTTAAAAGTCTAGAGGTATCATTCGACTCAAGTTGCAAGTTGCAACTTCTCCCTCTAGCTTGTCCGATGCCACATCGAATCCCACTGAAACGTCAGAAACCGGAGCTCTGAATTCCTCTGTTTCGTCAGTTCTCGTCTTCAGTTGAATCTGCTTTTGTTTACAGTCTGCTGGAGCATATTCCAAAATGCTGACAACCATCACCGCGGCCGCCGCTGCAACCTGTGTATAACTAATTAAACATGACTGCCAGCTGAAACATTATCCCGCAGCAAATTTTTAAACCCAGAAAGTCGTGCGTTGGACTGATCCTTCGCAAATGATCATCAGTACGTGATGTGAACTATGGGCCTGTTCACTTTAATGCCATTTTTAACGTTGCCAAAAAATGAACATGGTAAGATTTTTTTTTTTGACATCAAAGTGAACATGCCCTATATTTCCCAGAGATGCTAATATCCACAGCTTGTACATTCTTACAAGCATAACACGTGGACGATATGTTTATTTTTCGCCTGACCTGAGAAAGCTCACCGTCGTTCGAGATCTATTAAGCAAGAGGGTAAACCAAGGAGGATGTGCTTACGCTGTTGGGAATCTCAGCAAGGACTAACTAATATACTCGTAGAATCAATCAGTAATCAGCAAATGTTGTTACTTGATAAATGGTTCAGTTTTCAGATGTCACTAGCATTATCTTAAACCAGTAGTACTTCGGTAGCTAAGCTTGTGATATCACACCTGAACGGCTGAACCTCAAAAGTCAGAACTCGATCAGAAGTCTAAGTCTCATATAGTATATATTTAGGTGTTTTTTCTGTCCTAATTCCTAACTGCTACTGCTCTTCCATTGCTCGAGGTCTCAAATGTGCGTGTCCAGGTGAAGTCCATCCGCTTGGTTCGGTTGATCGCATGAAAGGAGACAACTCCAACGTCTTCCTCGTCGCCGGCCTCTCGCTGGTGGTCGTCGTCCATGTCCTCGTGCTCCTATGGGCGCTGTGGTGGGGATACGGCCGCTCGCGCGACCACGCTGGAGATCGTTACTGAAAGATTGGGAGGCACAGAACGGTAGTGTACTCTAGTGTTTGACTCTTGTTTAAATTTTTACTGGTTGTAAACTTGTAATTAGTAATCCTCGCGTAGTTATGATCAGCCACAATGAAATGAACTTTCGGAAAACTGGACGATGCAATAACTCTCTGAAGGCAAGTCTCATTGCTAGTTATCTGCAACTTGACATTACGCTTTGTTTCTCAGGCTGTTTTTCCCCCCTGAACCCCCGAATTGTTACCCTTTTTTGTTGCACACGGCAACATGAAAAATTATGCCAACGGCTGTTATTAGTAAAATCGATCTCTTCTTATCTATAGCAAGCAATAGAAGTTGTGCAGACAGGATATACATTTGTAGATAAGATTCACCGGAACCAACAGCGTGACACCCTAGTACGAGAGTGACAGTGCACATGCAAGATTCACAAGAACCAACAGTGTTACCTGCTCCTCTTGACATGACAAGGGATGTTGGTTGCTTGGCAAGAAGAGGAGAGGGAATCCGATTCGGTCACTCCCACAGGATGGAGCAGGCGATAAACGCTGGCGTACGCTGGACACAGCAACACGCTGACGCTGTCCCCCACAGCCTTCGCGTGAGAACAAAGCAGGGGAGGGCATGGCCCTGCTATGTTATCATGTAGGTGCATCGTGCTGCTGCATCAGCGGGCCAGATGCAAATCACTGGGCGCGAAAGAAACCAAGGGCAGCTGCCTTTCAGCTCAGTCGGCCCGGTTGCGGCCGAAGGGCAGTGTACCCAGTTACCCACTAGGCCACACTACCCACCACACAGCGCGGGCTAATCTAGAACATCATACCATAGTTTCCACCAATGTGTGTGCCAAAAAAAATATATTGTTTCCATCTTCTTGGAAGTTAAAATTTGTATTTGTAATTGTTTGTGCCTGGAGTGGACAGAGGCATTGTTTTGGAAATTGTTCTGATTTAGCTCAATTTTGCAATACTGGGTCCCAATCCCCACAGCCCCACTTATCGAAAGCCCTAAACATGCCATCATAGCTTTCATAAGCCTCTGGGTCAGAAACTCAAAACTCAGGAATTCATCTCTAACTCCTACAGATTTCTAGATCAACCACAGGGCGCAGATTGTAAGAATCAAGGACGCAGCTTATGCGTGGCCAAGAGGCAGTAGTGCAACCTCAATTAGACAAGACGAAAGGACAACTTATCACGGTATCAGTGAAAATCGAGTGATAATTGGTCACCCATATGGATGCAGACATGCAGCGAGGACCATCAGGGCAAACAAAGCTGGGCCCTGATGATAAAGATACATTGGCTTGTAGCCTAGCCTAGTACGTCTTCAGATGAAAAGAGGCAATAGGCAACGTCCAGGACCTGATCACTAAGAGTTGGCACCTCACTGTTCTACAGCCATCATGGTCGTTGGATAAACTAGATAAGAGCAACATCGAGGCCAAAACTGTGGGCGCCCGAGCACACAGAATCAGATAGTCAAGCCAGTCCTTTCATGGTATCATCATCAATGGGTGTGGACAGTGAAAAAAAATGACCAGACAAAATTGCATAACTAACTTTTGCTCCTTTTTATCCACTAGAAACAGTTATGTGATTATTTAGGTGATGATAGTGCCAGGAACGAATGTAACACATCTACTTGCACAACTAACAATAGCCTGAAGAAACAAAAGACCCATATCAACCGAAACACCATAACCATGGCATTGCATAGTTTAAGGCTTTTATCTCAACATCTTGTGAGTGAAAGTGTGATTGGGAAACGGTAAGAACCTGATTTTCATGGGCTCACACCCCTGGATTCTGAATTTCTGATGACTGAATGGGGATGGCATCTTTTCCTCTGATACTTGAAAATGTCCCAACATCCGAAAAATAAGTGCTTTGGGTTCCACTGACAGAATGGTCATTGTGCACCAGTGGATTTGAAAGCTCCATTCCCTGAAGGAAATGATAGCAATAGTCAGACATGAAAAGCAAAATGATTTTTTATGCTATCTAAACAACAAAAAGGGAGGCCAAGGTGATTTACTAACTGATCTACTAGTGACTAGTGTGTGCCTAGACAAGTGAAGAGCATACAAAACAAGACATGTAACATAAACCCCATAAAGAGTTTGAGGTTATGTAGCGAACCAACTTTCAATAAGGCAAACGACAAGATGGCTCCAGTTCAAAGCAAGAACTTACTTGGACTGGTGTAAATGCCAGAGTTGATGTTAACCCCGACCTTGACTCACTCCTGTCACAACTCCTTGCCTTGAATCTGGTATCAAGAATAAATATAAAACAAAAGTAATAAGGTAAAAGAGGATCATGTGAAAGGAACAAAGCATTTTTAACGCGTTGCAAACAATGAAAGCAAGTATGATGCAGAATAAAGAACGGTTGTGTTCACTACAGAATGTAAAGAGTGACTAAACTCATCATATGATTCATGAAAACAAGGTTTGAACTGCCTGGTAATTTTAGAGAAACATATATAGAAGTGCGGATAAGTGAAAAGAAGGGGAGAAATATCCATCATGTATCCTATGAAAAGAAAATATTTACATAGCAAAGTGGAAAAAAGGGACAACGGAATGTTTCTTTCTGGCTGTTTTTCCTCTATCAAACATAATGCAGTTTTTGCATTGCGCTAGCATAGCAAACCAGGTTCATAGTTCTCTATATCATCCTATGCATTATCATTTTAAAAGTAAAATGCCAACAATAATGACAAACAAAACTGCTCACCGTTTGGCAACCTTAGCAGCAAGTCTGCTTTGGCCAGATAAGAGACGTAGTTTCCCACTTCCTGCCTGTCCAAGCAAGCCATAACCTTTCCCTAAGCCATCACCTAACAACAGAAAACAAATAGAATAGGCAAAAAGAAAAATTAGATGCCAGATTCAGCCATGCTGAAACTAAACAAAACACCAGTCTGGTGTTCATCCATAGTGTAACTAACCTAATGAGCTCTCCTCCGGCACACCAAACTGCATCCGATTTGCCAGCTTCATCATGTCAGTCTGTGCATATCTGCAAATCAAGTTCCCAGACAAGACAAACAAGTAACATAATCAGATAACTAAACACAGTTTTTTTCATGGGTTTTCACATTTTGATAAAGTCTGAAATAGCTAACCTTTCTTTCATTTTCCGGAGCCGACGACCTCCTCTCTTCTTTTTGGGCATACAATCTGGAACAGGAAGTGGCTTTAGGATCTTCGCAGGTGGTAATTCTTGCAACTTTTCAATCTTTTTACAGATTTCTTCTAACAAGCTATGCCCAGCTTTTCCAGTTGGATCCCCTCTTATGGAATCAATCCTTGCTGCTAGTGTTGATTTTGCAGATATAATTCTACATGCATGAGTTCTTAAAGATGGAATTGTGCTTTGAAATACTTCAGTTTGTTCAAGATAACCAACACGAAACTGGGATGTTGCAGTAGAAAATCCAGACAGATTTTTCTTCTTTGCACCGAGAAGCTGCAAATTACAAGAGGGCATTTTTGCCAATGCTTCCAAACCACCAGCAGCTCCCATCAGTTTTGAAGCAACAGCACTCCCAACAATTGCAGAAAGGTTTGGTGCGACACATCCCATTCGACTCTCTAAAAAATCAAGAACTTTCCTCTTTGCTGCATCAAGAGTAAGAGCTCTATCACATGCTTTGATTGTTTTTACCAAATTCTCTTCAGAAAGAGGCTCCTTGCTAGCTATTGAATCGGTCATCATAATCCACATTATGTCTGCAGATGGCAAAATATCTTTCAAATCAACACAAGTTAAATCCATCTCATTTCCAATCTTCTTGACAATGCGGGCATAATCGATTGGGTGGTGAACACGAGACTCTAGTAGAGGAAGCTTTTGCTTGTACTTCTCCCGTATGAAATTGTAGATGATGGTGATCTCATTATCAATATCTACTAATAAAGCATTGGAATCAGCAATAAGTTGATGTTCCAAATCTTCTGGCAATATGCTTGTCCCTCTGTGAAGAGCATCTTCAATTTTCTGAGTAGACATGTGAAAGTTTCTCAGTACATTGGCCTAACGAAATGAATGTGTCACGATAACCTTCAAAGTTTGAGAACTGATATTACAAGAGATGAAAGAATAGACACATTACTGCTCACAAAATACAATAGTATTACTTTTCAGTACAGTAAATTGAAGTAGTCAACACAATTGTTTCATGAAAAACAAATTTTTTTTTGAACGACTCACACGAGACGGTGCGAAGTTCTATTGATAGAGCAGGAAAAAATTACAAGATTACGACCCTGGAGGGTCGTAGCCAGGAAAAAGGAAAAAATATACCACCACCCACACACCGACATCGCCAACACACAAGCCCAGGAGAAGGCTAACACCGAACCGGCCGCCGCTAAGCGTGACCGACCGCCACTAGACCAACAAAGCTCCACCACCACACTAGCTCTGCCGACATGTGGGACCCCTGCACCGGCGGCCCCCACCGGCCAACCTTCGTACGCCGGAGTCCGCTCCACACCCACCGGCAACTCCTCCTCACACCTAGGTCGCCTCCTCCACCGCCGGCCGCGCCTCTCTGCGCCAAGCCGGCCTCCTCCACCGGACGCGCCTCGCGCCAATCCGGCCTCCCTCCATCGGCCGCGCCTCTCGCGCCAAGCCGGCCTCCATCTTAATTGCCATCTTGGCTTTGGATTGCTATAAACAGCGGACTGGTTGCCAGGTTGGGCATTGGTGCCTGCATTTGTGCTATGGTTTCGATAATTTATTTAGGGGTATCCGGGTATGGTTGGGGCATTGGTGCCTGATGGGAAGTGCTGGGAAGAGCCGAGCATCCCTTTTAGTTAGTTGACACACTATGAAATACAGAAGAGATGCATAACAGAAAGTTGACTCTGGAAGCATCAACATTGATTGCCACCAGGATAATTGGACAAAT
Source organism: Oryza longistaminata (assembly GCA_009805545.1). Lineage (NCBI taxonomy): Eukaryota > Viridiplantae > Streptophyta > Magnoliopsida > Poales > Poaceae > Oryza > Oryza longistaminata. Next base: position 40,033,875 of record CM020179.1, read on the forward strand.
GAAAATACATTCATTTAACCATCCCATAACATGATTGCTCTATCAATCCAACAGTGATACTATTCTGATCAATCGTGTGGATCTGTGGAATACACAAGATTATGATATCCATACCTGTGCGCAAGATTCTACACCACAGAAACCTCCCTCCTCTGAAAACAATATGATATATGAATCTACAAGTATTCCCCACGGGCATAAAAGCCACCAACCTTTCAATTCAAACGGATATTAATTATTAAGAGTTATAGCTCCTAAATTCATCTATCCATAATAAGTTAACATAATACGGTTACTGGGTAGGTCTGAAGTAAAGGAATAGCTACAGTTTCTCCACATAATTTCCATAAACTAGCCATCCTTGACCACACTAGCGAAATCAGCACCCACCACTGAACCAAATTTTGCCACCAAGGTTAATATTAATTCAACAGCATGGAATCTGCAGTAGCCTAAAGTCCTAAACCCCAACCAACGAATTTAAACGTAATCGAAGCGGAATTACGACTCAAGTTCCTCGACTTAAATCGCGATTCAGCAGTAACGCCACGAAAAAAGAGTATGCAACCTAGAAAGGGGCATCCGCGATCGGGGGGAGGGTATGATCTACTAGAAGAGGAAATAGCAGCGACCATGCGAGATACGGAAGTGCTTGGAACTCACCATGGCTGGAGGCCGGATCTCCTCGGTGTCGGCGGCGAGAGCACGGGGCGGCGCGGGGGCGGGACGGCGGCGAGGGCAGCAGAACGCCGCGACTAGGGCACACCTCCCACGCCGTACGCGCGCACGGCTCCGGCGAGAAAAAGGTTTCGGAGTTCGAACGGTCGGTTTGATTTTGTTTTATTTACAGCTTGTGGAGTAGTCCTCATATCGCGACTCCGTGTCGCTGTGGAGCGTGTAAAAAAAATAGGAAAATTAGAACCACGCCATTATAATTGTGTAAAATTTGATATAGGCTATCCTAACACATATGTCATTGTACATTTTTATTGAGATCCCGATGGCATATCTTAAACTTTACAAAATTATAATGGCATGGTTCCAATTTACCTAAGAAGAATCGGATACGAGCCCATGTAGTTCGAGCACGAAAACAACAAATTCGGATTTGAGGATTTCTAGAGGATTTTTGAAGGGATGCTGTTCACTAGGAAATTTTCCTTTCCTATCATTCGGATAGCAAAAGTGGATCACAGGAAAACCAAGGGAAACTCTCCTCCGCTGTTGATTCCAAGGGAGAAACGCAGGAAAACATACATGAACTCTGACCTCTTTTTTCCATTTCCTTCACCTAAGACCGAGGAAATCAAGCACTAATCAGTTGGAGTGACATGATGGGACTAATATTTTATTGCTTAATTAGACTATAATCTATGAGGTTGCTGTTGATTGGTAAATTCCTATGGTTTATATATTCCTGTATTCCAAACGCTCCACGCCATCAAATTCCTATATTTTTCAATCCTACATTTTGCATATACAATCCTCTAGTATTCCTGTGTTTTTCCTATTCCTGTGTTTTTCCTATCCTTTAATCCGACCAAGCCCTTAAGTATGTGAAAGATTAAGTGTTTCACATAAAACAATATGGTAGTAACGTGTGATTAATTGAGTTTTAATTATTACAAACTTGATGAAAAATGGATTAATCTGATATCTTAGAGCAACTTTCATATAGAAAATTTCTACACGAAACGCACCGTTTAGCAGTTTGAAAAGCGTGCCACGAGAATCTAAAATTTCATCCAACAATTGTTGGACATTCGAACGCAGCCATACTCTCTCCATCCACAAAAGTTACACAAATTACTTTTATCACCAAGACCAAAAATAAATTAAATCATCTTGGATATTACAAAATCAATGAGTGAATGCAAGCATACAATCAATGAGTATTTAGATGACTCCTTGGGTTCTCATCAAATATTTAATTTATCTATTTATTTCATTTAAGTTTTAAATACATAAAGACTATAAATAGAAACAACTTATTTAGAAAAAATGAAATGCGAGTATTCACGTATCGCCCGACTTTTTAGTTAAAGCTGCCGTAAAACCATGATTTTAATTAAGAAATTGGAGTATTTAGTTTTACTTAGTACTAGTATGTAGTTGTGCTCATTTATACTGATAAAGTAACATAACGTATTCTTTAAGGTGTTGTCTTTTAGAAAAAAAAATGATAGTAATATCCATACAATATGCGTTTACCATCTTAAAAAATATTTTTTAGATTATTTTACTTCACATATCAAGCTTAAACGGGTTAAATTGTAATTCTTCTTTGACAATGTTGGAAGCGTACCGGGATTTATTCCTGTTGGGCTTTCTAGGTCCAGCCACAGCCCATGGTGATAGTGAAACTGGGCAGGTCAACATCTCCTCTTTTTTTTTTTTAGAACTGCCAGCATCTCTTGGAAAAAGTCCACTTTGACTCCCTTAAATGTACAACGAATCCGATTCGTACCCCTCAACCAGAAAACCGGTTAGAACAACTCCCCCAATTACTAAAACCGGTACAAATTGACTCCCTCGGTGGTTTTGGAGGGCGGTTTTGCTGACGTGGCGCTGACGTGGCAGTGTTGACTTGGTCTTCGTCCCATGTGGCGCTGATGTAAGGTTAGATTTAAAAGTATATACGTGGGACCCATTTATTATTCACACACAAAAATTATAATAGGATCCACTGACATGTGGGGTCCACATGTCATTCTCTTTCCAACCTTTCTTCCTCCCCCTCTCTCTCCCTTATCTCTCTCTTTCTCTTCCCGTCGGCGAGCAGCGCGGAGAGCTTGCCGAGGCAACGGATGGCGGAGCGGGCGGCAAGGGAGTGCGTGAAGCCGTGGGCGGCGGTGGGTGGAGAAGGCCGGCGCGAAGGCAGGGCAGAGCGGCGCTGCGGCGGCATCGAGAGCTGCCAGTCACCGCGGTCGCTGTTGTCGCGTATCCTGCAGCGAGGCGACGGCGGCGGTGGGAAGTTCGGGTGCCGGATGCGGCTGCCGCGGCGGGACAGCTCCACCTCCGCCGCCGGCGCTGGAGCTGCCGGAGAGAAGGAGATGATGTCGAACGCGTTCAGGCTCGACCGCCGCCGCGAACTCCCGCCCAGCCCGAATCTCCCTTCCAGCAACGACGGCGTCGCCATCGTCCTGGTGCCGACACCCTCTGGAAGGCCGCCACCGCGGTCAGGGCTCCCCTCGCGCGAGTTGCTCAGGCTCGTCACCAGCGACGACGACGCTGACATGGACATGTGCTGCCGCTGCTGCGCCACCATGGCAGCATGGCGCCATCCACTCACCGGAGTAGTAATTAGCTAGCTAGCTAGCTCGGCAACATGACGACGACACTAGCTTAATTAGCTTGTGTTTAGTTGGTTAATTTAGTGTTGTTGGTTGCTCGGCGACGTCATTAGCTAAGCTAGTGATGTAGTAGTAGCAGCTAGTGGGAGTATTAGTTATCACACGAGGCGAGGAAACCGACGCCCAGAAGAGGGGAGGGGGGGCGCAGGGGCCGCGGCCATGCCGCCCAGATCCGTCGCCACTCCACCGGCCGCCGCCGCCACCGATGCGTCCGAATGGGGAAGAGAAAAGGGGGAGAGAAAAGAGAGAGAAGGAGGGAGGGAGGAGGAAGAAGAAGGGAAGGAGAAAGGATGTCGGTGGGCCCCACATGTCAGTGGGTCCCACATGTCGGTGGGTCCCACGATATATTTTATGTGTGAATGATAGATGGGTCCCACAGATATTTTTTAATTCTAATGCCACGCAGTCGCCACGCGGAATGAAGACCGGATTAGTATCGCCACGTCAGCGCCACGTGGAATGAAGACCGCGTTGGTATCGCCACATCAGCGCCACGTCAGCAAAACCGCCCTACAAAACCACCGAGGGAGTCAATTTGTACCGGTTTTAGTAATTGGGGGAGTCGTTCTAACCGGTTTTCTGGTTAAGGGGTATGAATTAGATTCGTTGTACATTTAAGGGAGTGGGTATCTATAGCTCTCTCATGCATTGCCTCGTTTTTCTCTATAGACTATCTCTAAATTAGTAGATAGCTTTGCTCTCTCTCTTCATTTAATATCTTCCATGTAGGAAAATATGCTGACATGGATCTCTTGTAGAGAGCCTATAGATAACCATTGTGGGTGCCCTTATTGATGATTTTCCACATCATGACAAAAGAAAACTTGATAATTCACACGAAGATGTGGCTTGTTACACAGGTCGGGCACGCAAAAAGTCACACCGCCCAGAGGCGAAGTAGACTAGTGGCCAGGCTAATATGTTGATCAATGGATGCAATTGAATTTCCTTCTGTTGATTTGCCATTTCCCCCTCTGCAATTTCGTCTTCTGTTATCTGTTTCGTGGACTAACGAAAACTTCTGCCAAGACGGCAAGAACCGTGTGACTTTCAATGCCACCATATTGACATACTACTACATGAACTCTGTTGGTGCTGGCAGCTATGACTTAGGCCCGGTTTAGATCCACTCTAAAATTTTTCACTCTGTCACATAGAATGTTTGAACATATGTATGAAGTATTAAATATAGGCTAAAAAACTAATTACACGAATTGCGACTAATTTGCGAGATGAATCTTTTAAGCCAATTGCTCAATGATTTAACAATGCGGTGCTACAGTAAACATTTGCTAATGACAGATTAATTAGGTTTAATAAATTCGTCTCGCAGGTTTACTGACGGATTATGTAACAAATAGCCCATATAACACCCTATATAATATTTGATGTGATACGCTAAAACTTTAGGATGTAAACACCCCCTTACTACTAAGCCGAAATTCCGGGAGATCTGATTAGTCAAGGAAGAAACCTAGCGTGTCGCGTGCGCGCGCGTGCGGCCCAACAGCACGGGAACCGGACGGAGAGGAGGAGGCGAGGAGATCTGGAGATATTCTCGTCGCGGATCGGGGGCTCTCCTCGCGCGTAAAATAATAACAAGAAGCGATCCCGTGACAGAGTTTCATACTACTACTGTTTATAATGGATTTTCCTGACATTGATTGATCAAAAGTATAAAACGAAACTGAACGAGTATGACACGATGACATGACCATGGATCCATGTTGATGAGTGCGGCAGCACTGTCAACTTACTTGAGTAATGATCATTAGTCCATTTCGGGCCAGCTCTTCCTGTTCCAGTACTCAAGTAGTGCAATTTATAGCGGCATCTTCGATGCTCTCTCATGTCCGGTTTCTTAGAGCAAGTTTTATAGTCTACTACTAACTCCAAATTATCTATAACCAATGTAACAGCTAATTCATATAATAATTGATTACTATACTATTAATACCTGGTCCCACCTATTATACATACATTACATCTTGTAGTCTGTGCGGCAGCTGGCTACAGATCTATAGTCCGCTGCTCTTATCTCTTTTCCTTTATCTCTTTAAAATATATTTATAGCTGGCTTATAGTCTGTTATTGTACCTGCTCTTAGAGCGAATACAACAACAGCAGGCTATAAGACAGCTGTAAGCACACATGGAGGAGAGAAGAGAAGAGAGCGAAGAAAAGCGGGCTACATATTTGTAACCAGCTGCAGCACGGATTACAATACATTGTGCGTATATGAGAGGTGAGACCATATATTAATGGTGTAGTATATGCTCATAGGTAATTATTGTATGAAGGAGTTATTAGATTGGCTATAGATAAATCGAAGCTAGTAGTTGACTATACTATTAAACCTGCTCTTATGGGCGCTGGATCTTAGAGAATTCGCTTGATTACTCAAAGGAACCTTGTCGAGGAGTGATCCTCTCTAGCGAGTGGTCGTCAGACCCCCCTTTGTGAGTTCGGCCGGGGGAGATGGTGCGATGATCAAGAGCGTGCTTCCGCTTGAGATCTAACTACTGGTTCGTTCATGAGTCTACGTGGAAGACCAAGGATTATACAGGTTTCGGGCCACTGGGGAGCGTAACACCCTACTCCTGTGTGTGGTATTATGATGAGTTCTTACAAGAGGTCTTGAGCTCCTAGGGAAACCTAGTTGTTCTTCCTCTAAAGCTCAAGCTATCGAGAGTCGTCCCTTTTCTCGGTGGGCGAGGTCCTCCTTTTATAGTTCAAGGGGATACCACATGTACCGTTCGTACCTACCCCTCCACGGGAGGGGGGCCCCATGGCCCTGGTCAAATCACTATCCTTTGCTTCAACTGGAAGCAATGCAGTCGCCCGGCTTCAGGTGGGGCCCAGCGTCTCCCCCCTCCCCCACTCGCTTTCTCAAGAGTTGGACGTTACCGGCCAGAGGTCCATAGCCTAGCAACTAGGATCACACTGTAGTACACTGCTACGACCAACTATATAAACAAAGTAGGCACACGACGGTCCATCGAATTGATGCTCTTTTCGATTCCCCTATCCAAAAATGTACATGCCAAGTCGTCGTACGTTCAACCCGTCGCTACTCGATTCGCTAGCAAGCAAGCTACAAGTGGGCAACCTGCAACTAGTGATCACTACTCCTAATAACACCATCAGGCTACAAACATGGACACAATCAGCATCAGAGTACTAGATCAAACCATAGGCTGGTCTTAACTAGTCATCACAGGCACATGCACACCAAGCAGCGAAAGGCATTTGGACCCAGCAAAGCCAATCCATGCATTGATTCAGTCGCAGAGATAAGATAGGAGGAGCCCAAAAGGTTAGCGAGGGCACAATGATTCGGTTGCCCTTCAGGGCAGGCGCCACATCCGCCCCCAATGATATTGACGAGTTAGTTCGCTGTTTTGGCAGCCAAAATAATGGCGACGCTACTCCTTACTTTGTCCCTCTATGATTGAGATCGATCGTACATTCTACACTGCACCCTGTCATGCATGGCGATCTGATTGAATACATAGAAGCGATCCCGTGACAGAGTTTCATACTACTACTGTTTATAATGGATTTCCCTGACATTGATTGATCAAAAGTATAAAACGAAACTGAACGAGTATGACACGATGACATGGCCATGGATCCATGTTGATGAGTGCGGTAGCACTGTCAACTTACTTGAGTAATGATCATTAGTCCATTTCGGGCCAGCTCTTCCTGTTCCAGTACTCAAGTAGTGCAATTTATAGCGGCATCTTCGATGCTCTCTCATGTCCGGTTTCTTAGAGCAAGTTCAATACTATAGCCAACTACTAGCTCCAATTTACCTATAGCCAATCTAATAGCTCATTCATACAATAGTTACATACCACACTATTAATATCTGTTCTCATCTGTCATACACACACTGTGTCTTGAAGTCCGTGCTACAGCTGGCTACAAATCTATAGCCTGCTGCCCTTCTCTCTCCTTATTTATCTCCTTAAAATATATTTGCAGCTGGCTTATAACCCGCTATTATACCTGCTCTTAGAGCAAGTCTAATATTATAGTCCACAACTAGCTCCAAAAATTATTTATAGCCAATGTAACAACCAATTCATACAATAGTTGCTTACTATACTTTTAATACCTGGTCCCACTTGTTATACACACATTACGTCTTGTAGTCCGTACTGCAGCTGGCTACAAATCTATAGCCCGTTGCTCTTCTCTCTCTTCCTTTATCTCTTTAAAATATGTTTATAACTGGCTTATAGCCTGCTATTGTACCTGCTCTTAGAGTGAGTACAACAGCAACAGGCTACAAGTCCTGTAAGCACACATGGAGGAGAGAAGAGAAGAGAGCGAAGAAAAGCGGGCTACATATTTGTAACTAGCTGCAGCACGGATTACAATACGTTGTGCGTATATGAGAGGTGAGACCATTAATATATTAATGGTGTAGTATATGCTCATAGGTAACTATTTGTATGAATGAGTTATTAGAGCAGGTACAATAGCAAGCTATTAGCCAGCTATAAACATATTTTAATGATATAAACGATGAGAGAGAAGAGCAGCGGGCTACAGATCTGTAGCCAGCTGCAGCACGGACTCCAAGACACACTGTGTGTATGACAGGTGGGACCATATACTAATAGTATAGTAAACAACTATTGTATGAATTGGCTATTAGATTGGCTATAGATGAATTGGAGCTGGTAGTGGGCTGTACTATTAGACTTGCTCTTAGATTGGCTATAGATGAATTGGAGCCAGTAGCTGACTATACTATTAAACTTGCTTTACGGGCGCTGGATCTTAGAGAATTCGCCTGATTACTCAAAGGAACCTAAATTAGATGATCCTGTAATAAGAGCGAAATTAGCTGAGCATTGTAATCTCATTAGCAAAAAACTTATTGTCAGGTGTCTGCAAAAGACAAAAGAGATACCATCATTAAGACATTAACACAGTTCTAAAGAAACAGCTCACCTACCATTACCAATCTTGTGATCCTGTATTCAACATTTACCTTCCCATCCACCAATCCACGCGGATCACACGTGTGTATACCACAAATAAATGCCAAATATTTCGGGAGGCAGGACAAGAGTGCTTCACCAAGATCAGAACAACAATTGAGCACCCGGCTACGTAGCATGCATCCATAATTGATGATTTTCCACATCATGACAAAAGAAAACTAGATAATTCACACGAAGATGTGGCTTGTTACACAGGTCGGGCACGCAAAAAGTCACACCGCCCAGAGGCGAAGTAGACTAGTGGCCAGGCTAATATGTTGATCAATGGATGCAATTGAATTTCCTTCTGTTGATTTGCCATTTCCCCCTCTGCAATTTCGTCTTCTGTTATCTGTTTCTTGGACTAACGAAAACTTCTGCCAAGACGGCAAGAACCGTGTGACTTTCAATGCCACCATATTGACATACTACTACATGAACTCTGTTGGTGCTGGCAGCTATGACTTAGGCCCGGTTTAGATCCACTCCAAAATTTTTCACTCTGTCACATCGAATGTTTGAACACATGTATGAAGTATTAAATATAGGCTAAAAAACTAATTACACGAATTGCGACTAATTTGCGAGATGAATCTTTTAAGCCAATTGCTCAATGATTTAACAATGCGGTGCTACAGTAAACATTTGCTAGTGACAGATTAATTAGGTTTAATAAATTTGTCTCACGGTTTACTGACGGATTATATACCGAACACCCTATATAATACTTGATGTGATACGCTAAAACTTTAGGATGTAAACACCCCCTTACTACTAAGCCGAAATTCCGGGAGATCTGATTAGTCAAGGAAGAAACCTAGCGTGTCGCGTGCGCGCGCGTGCGGCCCAACAGCACGGGAACCGGACGGAGAGGAGGAGGCGAGGAGATCTGGAGATATTCTCGTCGCGGATCGGGGGCTCTCCTCGCGCGTAAAATAATAACAAGAGGAGGCTTGGGTCGCTAGCTTGCTTGGCCCTCGGCACGCACGTCGATCGCCGGGTCCAGGCCGGCGACAGCGACGGCGCGGACGCGCCAGCCAGGCGGCGATGTGACCGGAGCCAGACTTTTCGCCACGTCAGAGCTCCGCCGCGACCGTTCTCGATGGCACCGATGGATGCAAGTATGCAACCGCATCGCTGGGTGATGCATATGAGCCTATTCACTTTCATAAAAAAAACCTAACCAAATTTAAGCAATATTAAAATTTTGATATAGTTACCAAAATTTTAGTAACTTGTTAAAATTTTAGCAGGATTTCTTATATAGTTATCAAAATTTTGGTAGCAAACTAAATATAATTATTTTTTTTATAATTTTACTAAACTTTGATAAAGTTGAAAATAGTATAAAAGTGAACAGGCCCTATGTTTTCGCTGGTGATGCATGTTTGACTCCCTAGTAAACCCAATTAACCAGCCATCTTACTTACCCGCGAGGCTGGAGTGCTTGTGTCATTGTGGTCGTACGGCTTCATGTACGCATGCTTCACAGTTGATCTGGTCCATTGCAAACTTTTCGCCATGACCATGAGGAAAGTTACGGCTTTCGGTGCCGTTATTTTGTTTCTGAGCGACTGTTCGGTGCTATCTATTAGTATAACTAGACTCCGAAAATTACTAAACAATTCTGAATATATATTTTTAACAATTAAGTTAGGAGTAAAATAATAATAATAATGAAACATGACTGTTTTTCGTTATCCCTGGAGCTGATTTTACAATGTATATCAGTACTTATCATTAAACAAACAAAATGATACACATGCTTTAATGTGAAATGTATTGATAAGTATATATTAAATAATATAAAAATTATAGATAGATTTGTTAAAATACTGTGCAAATGATGTGAGGGGTGATAATTAGATATGCTTGCATGTTGATTTGTATAATTAAATAAATTATAGATGATGTTGTATGTTTGCAGAGATTAAATATGTAATTATTGCTAGTACGTATGATGTGGCATGGTTGCATGTTAAGCTTTAAATTTATTGGGCTATAATTTTATAGAAAGTATAGATACTATATTAACACTATAAATGATTTTAACCATTTGTTATTGAGAGTAAATTAATAATTACTAATATAGTGATTATTAGGGTTAAGTTTGTTATTTATGTTTCTTTTTTTTGGCTAGATTGATATGTGATCATCCATTGCGCTGCCCTCGCTCATATTTCATCGAAAAACCAAAAAGGAGAACAAAAGATTTAGTCACTGCTAAATACACCTAATTTTTAACAATAATACCCCTCCATGTTTCTACTATCCCTACCTGAGGTGGCAATATAATAGATATGAACCCTTCGAACAAATGAGACCAATGATTTAGATTACTTTCTACTACCAGTAGAGAGCACCATAATGTTATTACAAATTACAAATTATTATGGCTTACTAACTTTTATATGGTACATTTTTATACAATTTACTATATATAAGTTTTCCAATACTAGTTTCTTTTCTTTAAGAAACACATTACAAATGCATGGGCTCATAACGCACGCATGCTCACCCTACTCTTATAAATAACTTTGAAAAATTGTGCCGGTATATCTTGAAATTGATGATGTTATCACCATGGACGACTGGCTATTAAACGGGTATGTCGCCTACCACTGAAAAAAAAGCGTAAATGTGAGCACCACTATCAAGTTCCCTCCGTACCACAAAATATAGCAAGTGGATTTGACATAACCTATTACTACAAATTTAAAAATATCTTCAGATTATAGTGCTGGATTGCTATATTTTGAAGAAAAATATGTTCAGTGTACTATCGAATATTATCACATAATCTGCCATCTTCACGCATCAGTTTTGTTGCGTGTGAAATTGTTTGCATGTACTACTACAGTGTGTAGTGAGCAAGAAGCACTATATATATATTTATTGAAAAATACACGCAGGTGACCTGTCAGATAAAACATCCTCTAGCAGAAAACAACATCTCTCCTTCCATCTTTAATTTTCACTTTCCAGTCAAATAATGTGATCGGAGACGAAAGGCATAAGCATCGCATAATCTGACATTTGGAAAAGTCGAGTAGTCATATTGTTGCTGAGAGGAGGGGTTGGAATATGCCGCTGTCGAGGTAGAACTTCAGATGCAAGCTTGTGGTTTCTGAAGAATCCTGTAAAATCAGGCGATGCAAGATTCCTGACGAGCGACCTAGCTGTAAACAGTCAGTCTTTTTCTCTGAAAGTTCATTATATTCCTATGCATCCTTCTTGGAAGCAAAATTGAGAATTTTTAGTACTTATCTTCTCTTTTCCCGTAGTGTTTTCTTTTCTCACCAACCCTCATGACTTTTCGATCGAAGTAAAATTCGTTGGGCGACTTTAGATTCTCTCCCGGTAATGTTTGATGTTTCCACCACGTATAAACTTGACACTGATATATCTACAAAATCTTGAATTCAGTTCCTCAAATCCAATATTCTATGCACCTTAGAATTTTTATTGCTCCCCCATGTGTCATCACATCGAGATTCTAGGGCATACATCTCACCTGGAAATGTCCCATTTTGATTTCTCAGTTTTGTTGGATTCCAATGATTAAAATATCCTGCTCCTGTCGGGTTTAGGTGGCACCTATCGAGTTCTTTAAAATAAAAAAAATCGTGTTTTTTCCTGGAATTATTAATTTGTCTATTAGTAAACGAGAAGAAGAAAAAAAATATATGTACCTACTAATTGAAACAGTTTAATGAAGCGGTGGCCTCACCAAAGACGCAAGTGAGACATTAAGAAATTTATTAGGCATGAGGTGCAGTTCCCTTCCACAAGTTCAGCAAGTCTGTCAACTATATACAAACTGGAGTTCATTACACAAGTTGTGCAAAAATACGGACTTCCATTTACCAAATTCTGCACTTCATATGTAGCAGAAAGAATTAATGGTCCAACATTTAACATTGCTGCTAAAATCTGCTAATAAGAATCAGAGAAGTACACTAGAAGGTTGTCAACATCTGAAAACAACAATTTGAAGGGAAAAGACACTGGTAAAATGCCAACCATCCTTGCTGACTAGTAGCTAGCTCCATGACTGAGATTTGCATAGAAGAATTAAGGGACCCCAAGAATTAAAGAGGTACACTAGAAGATTGTCAACATCTGGTAACAGCAACTTGAAGGTTAAAGAGAGTGGTAAAATTAATGCCAAACCAACCATTGCTGACTGGTAGCTCCATGACTCTGAATTTATCTTATGCAAAGCGCCGCATGCAATCAGGAATTAAATAAATCACTGCTAATAGCAACATACTTTTCAGGGTTCATATAGTATATGGACGCCTCTTTGGGGAGATGGATTATTTTTTTGCATATGGTTCGCACATCATTCTCCTGTAGCTTTCTACCATTTGTTTTTCCCCGGCATGTAGCTTTCCATCATGAAGTACACATCCGTGCTTATCCCTTTCTATTATTTTTTACATCCTGTCACACAAATCAGCAGCCAGACAAGTTATCGGAAGAAAGAAATGCTAATAACTACGTGGACACATTTACTGTTTTTTTAAAGTATAGAAAAGAAAAAGGAAATTAAAGCTCCCACCAGAAAGATCTCAAGACCCATTTGGGAAAATGTACAAAATACTTCGATATCTTCTAGCAGAAAAAGCATAATTAAGTTTTTGCATTTCAAATGAGGCCTTGGTAAAAGAACGGAGAAACACTCGAGAGTCTTTCCAGGTTTGAAACGTCACCCCTTATATTTATTTGATATTAGATCATTTCTTTATATTCATGTTTTTTTTATTTGACGAAAAATATCCTGACCATATTTTCAGAGGGCTTAAAGAGTTAGCAACGAGGAGTAATGTTCGAAAAAGAAGATTAACTAAACTATATGAAAATTTACTATATCTTTAGAAAAATGTGAAATTACGATTTTATGAACACATACTCGGGAAAAAGAAAATACCAAGAAATAAAAATCTACCAAGAAAAAAAGGGTCACTTGGATTGGATCTCTCCTTCCATATATACTACCTTGGTTTTGCAGTCTTGAACTTTTACATGTGCTAATTTTCAACTTGACAGTTGATGATGGATACATCCTTGTACGTTTATCTCAACAAGGCAGCGTATTTCTGGGTGACTTTTTGACTACATGATACAACATCGGCTTCAAACCTAAACCTGTACACGTAATCCCCTGTCCAGTGCTAAATAAGTCCAACAAAAAGGTTAAGCAGAAAAGCAGCTGGTTTGGGGGTCTGAAAGGCACAATATCACACTGATTAAAAGGCACAACCACGTATCAACCATACCAAATCCCGCTCCGGTATACCACCCCCCACGCGTCCAACCCCCTCTCTCGTCCGCACGCAATTTCCAGCCACGCCCGCGTCGGCTACTCCTCTCGTCTCGTCTCTCTGCTCTGCTCGTCCACTGCTACCACCACCACCTTCGGCTGATACAAGAAGCGAGGGGGAGGTAGGAGAGAAGCCCACCACACGGTGACCCCATCGGCCATCGCGACATCTTCTTCTTCTTGCTTGGTTGGTTGCTAACTTGCTCGCTCTCTCCGCCCAAAAAAAAAAGTTTCTCTCCTTTGCTTGTCGTGGCGTTCTTGGATACGGACAGCGAGGAAAGTCGCCCATTTTCGTACTAGGAGTAATACAGGTTAAGAGGAGGCAAAGCGGAGGAGGAAGCTACTGGAAGTGTAGTAGAAGAGGAGAGGGGAGGGAGGGAGAGGAGTGTGGAGTGTGCCTGCCTCTCGCAAGCGGCCAAGCGCGATAGATTGGTATAGACAGATAAATCCTGCAACTGCGATACGATTCCGTCACCGAATCCCTTGTTTCCTTGCAGCAATTTGACGCCGCGAGGGCGGCGGTTTCGTGGCCATGGCGGTCTCCGGCGCGGCGCATTGAGCCCAGCGTGCGAGGGGGCATGGATCTGGAGGCCGCGCACGGCGCGGCGGCGGCGCCAGGGAAGGTGAGCTCCTCGCTGGGGTTGTTCGACGCCGTCGCGCGGAAGATTTGAGCCTCTTCTCCTCGGGTTTCATGGTTTTTTCCTGACTGGTTGTTGCTTGAGTTGTTGGGCGGCAGCAGAGGAGGAGGGCGAGGGAGTCATGGGGCGCGTCGCTGCTGCTCGCGTACCAGAGCCTCGGAGTGGTGTACGGCGACGTGGCCACGTCGCCGCTGTACGTGTACAAGAGCGCCTTCGCCGGCGACGACATCCAGCACTCGGCGGGGAACGAGGAGATCTACGGCGTGCTGTCCTTCGTGTTCTGGACGCTGACCCTCATCTCGCTCGTCAAGTACGTGCTCATCGTGCTCCGCGCCGACGACGGCGGCGAGGGCGGCACGTTCGCGCTCTACTCCCTCATCTGCCGCCACGTCCGCGCGGGCCTGCTTCCCGGCGGCGGCGGTGCCGGCGACGAGCTCGCCGTGGGAGGGCGTCGTGACTCCCGGGCCATGTCGAGGCTGAGGGCGATGCTGGAGAGGTACAGGGTGCTGCAGAGGCTGCTGCTCCTGTTCGCGCTGCTCGGGACGTGTATGGTCATCGGGGACGGCGTGCTCACCCCTGCGGTCTCTGGTTTGACCTCTCCCATCTTGGTTTTGGGATGCTTGGTTGCTTTGGCATTCTGCTATTGCTGCTGTGAAAAAATTGTGATGATGCTAAATTGCTAATTATTGTGCTTTGATGCTGCCTTTTCAGTGTACTCTGCGGTCTCTGGGCTTGAGTTGTCAATGGAGCATGAGCATCACAAATGTAGGTTAATTGTTTCTTTTAATTTGATATCTATTGATCACTGGGAGTAGAAATTGCTGATTCTGGTCAATTTAGGAGTTGACGACTATTTGGTATATATGGCTGGTATTTGTTATGTTTTGTTCACATCCATACATACGAGATGCTTACTGTTCCAATGATGTAAATGTGCAGACGTACAACTTCCTGTGACGTGTGCCATACTTATAGGCTTGTTTGCGCTGCAACACTATGGTACACACAGAGTTGGATTTATCTTTGCCCCAATTGTCTGCGTCTGGCTTCTCTGCATAAGTGCTATAGGGGTGTACAACATTGTTCACTGGAACCACCATGTGTACCGAGCCCTCTCACCATACTACATGTATCAGTTTCTCAAGAAGACCCAAACAGGTGGTTGGATGTCACTGGGTGGAATCCTTCTATGTGTAACAGGTATGCATAAGCTAGACTGTTGCCTACTCTTTGACTTTCTGACTTTGGTTGAATGATGATGGCAGAGAACTTAATTTCTTTTTCATTGTTATAACTTCTAGGTTCGGAAGCTATGTATGCAGATCTTGGACATTTCTCACAATCGTCAATTAAGGTATTAGATTTGAGATGAACATGTTACAGTATACTCCCTCCGTCCCACAAAGAAACCAACCATCCCCTCCTAGTACAACGAATCTGGACAAAAGGGGTTACATCCCTTCTAGGTTGGTTTTTTATGGGACGGAAGGAGTATAATACAGTGACTAAAATAGTAGACTACATGGTTTATTGTGATTTCCCTGCTGTCTAATCTTTCATTTCTTGCCATTTTATTCAGGAGTAGTAATCATTATAAAACTATATTGACCTCTTGAATAAAATAATCTCTATAGAAAAGTTAAATATTAAATGTGAATGACACCACTGATTATCTTCGTTCAAAAGCTCAACTGATTAACCTGATTAAAGGCATATCTAAGTCATTTTTTTTATGTATTTTTCTTCTGTTGCAAGGTACTCAGTGTGTACTTTTCCTAGATTTAGGAGACAAGAAAAAGAAACCAAGTCACTTTATCATTGTTTTGTTTCTTCCAATTGATTACTAACTATAGTCTGTATTTTTATGCTCAGTGAGTCGGTGAACTCCTCATTCCTATATTTCACAATGTTCCTTCCTTTAACTCCATGGTCTTTATATGTTGACATGTGCTTGTCATTCTTGAACTAAATCATTGATTATCTTCAGTTTCTTATGTTATCTCTGCTTCCAACAGATTGCGTTCATGTCTGTGGTTTATCCAGCTCTAGTTCTTGCTTACATGGGGCAGGCTGCTTATATCTCACAACACCACAGCTTTGAGAATGCTTATCATATTGGATTCTATGTGTCAGTACCAGGTACTCTCTTGGATTAGGCTTTTGTTGTTTGTAACATTCACAATAAAGTAATTGACAAGCATAGCAACTGCATATTCTGAGCATTGATTCATGCAACTTTGTCTTCAGAAAAACTTAGATGGCCTGTTCTGGTGATTGCTATACTAGCAGCTGTGGTTGGGAGCCAAGCAGTCATTACTGGCACCTTTTCAATTATCAAGCAGTGCTCTTCATTAAGTTGCTTCCCTGGCGTGAAAATTGTGCACACATCATCTACAGTACACGGTCAGATATACATACCTGAAATCAATTGGATCCTGATGATACTCTGCCTGGCTGTTACTCTTGGCTTCAGAAACACGAAACATTTGGCAAATGCACAAGGTAAGACAAGCTATACATATAGCTATTTCTAACGCGCATTGAGAAGCATCTAGTGCTTGTTCTCACAGTTTGTCCTGAACTTTCTTGATACAGGTCTGGCGGTTATAACTGTTATGCTTGTTACCACTTGTTTAATGTCACTGGTCATTGTGCTTTGCTGGAACAAAAGTATCTTCCTTGCGCTCGGTTTCCTGATTTTCTTTGGCACAATCGAAGTACTCTACTTCTCAGCTTCCCTTGTCAAGTTTCATGAAGGCGCATGGGTCCCAATTACCCTCTCCTTTATATTTATGATAGTCATGTGCGTGTGGCATTATGGCACTATAAAGAAGTATGAGTTCGATTTCCAAAACAAGGTTTCAGTAAACTGGCTCTTGAACCTTGGTCCTTCATTGGGGATTGTCCGTGTTCGAGGCATTGGACTGATACATACAGAACTGGTATCTGGAATTCCAGCCATCTTCTCCCACTTCGTCACTAATCTGCCTGCATTTCACCAGGTTGATCATCATAAATTCATAACTTTTCTTTTCACTCAACTATTTAACTTCTAGGGTCCTTACAAAATTGAATTTCCCATCAGGTACTAGTTTTTCTGTGTGTTAAATCAGTTCCAGTGCCACATGTTCAACCTGAAGAACGGTTTCTAGTGGGTCGCATTGGTCCAAAAGAGTACAGGCTATACAGGGTCATCGTGAGGTATGGGTACCGTGATGTGCAGAAGGATGACATAGAGTTTGAAAAGGACCTAGTCAGCAGCATTGCAGAGTTCATCCGCAGTGGGGATTCTCACCACAACGGTGTTTTGGAGGACACGGACAAGTCGTGTGAGAAACTGTCTTCCATCAGTAATGGTATTCCATTGTGGATGGAGGATGGAGAGGTCGATGCTTCAGCATCCCCTCATAAGGAGACAGATACACAGATCATATCACCAAACCGAAAGAAAGCAAGGTTCGTGCTGCCAAAGAATGCCCAGGTGGACAGCGAAGTGCGCCGTGAGCTGCAGGAGCTCATGGATGCAAGGGAGGCTGGAATGTCCTTCATCTTAGGACACTCCTACATGAAGGCGAAGAGCGGGTCTAGTTTCATAAAGCGAATCGTGATAAACTTCTTCTACGAGTTCTTGAGGAGAAACAGCCGCGGACCATCTTATGCTGCTACCATACCTCATGCCTCCACACTGGAGGTGGGAATGGTCTACCAAGTCTGATAGTAGCAGCAGCTGTATAAAGCTAGAGATGAGATCTCCATCTGTACATATCACTTCATGCCGACACCGCTAACCTGAAGGTGGCAGTTGATGTTGGAGCACCTCATGGCCAGCCAGCCAGTTGCAAATCTTGGGAGAGCCAACAGGGAGTGTGCATTTTTGTCTGTAAAGCCTTCTGTTGAGCTGCTCCGTGTTGTTTTTTCCCTTGTGAAGAAACCTTTCGCTGTTGTGGATGCCACTGCGAAACTGGGGAAGTGTAAGTCTGTAAGAGTGACTAGCAAATGATAGCATTTTTGTTGCTTTAGCAACTTGGTAACTTGTCTAAAATGGCAGTGCATCGCCAAAGGGAAGCCTTGCGTGTCCTCAGATTTAGCAATAGCTTCGTTTTTCCTGTGTCTTGGGCCAAGCCCAACAGGCCCGACGGGAAATCGAAATATGCAGTTATAGCCATCTGTCCTCTTTTGTGAGGATTGCTGGATTACAAACTTGTGCGCATTAGAAAATCCCAACAAAAATGTAAATTACAAGTTATAAAGCACACGTTCTCCTAACTCACTGCCAATCCGCCACATGTATATAAATTTTAAAACGGACATGCTATATTTATGACGACACAAAATTAGCTTATCAAAGTCGGTTAATCTGTCCCTTGGATATCATGTAGATTCGTGTTGTACTATCAATGCTTGATTTAACGAACGTTTGATTTGCATTAGTTTGATTTAACGTCTGTAGTTATTCGATCTCTATGTACTACGAACCTGTTCCTCCTGTTATACATTAGTTTCCCATTGAATTTGCACTAGCATCTCTTCTATTTATATATATTTACACATGTAATTTTAGAACTTACATTATAAATACACTAAAATTACATATGTAATTAGAGACTTAAAATGTAAATACATACCAACTATTTTTTAAAAAAATATAGCATCATAAATATAGCTACTCCCTTTCGAACAAAATTTTCCAAAATTGAGTAAATATACATACTACCACTGTGTCTCAGGATAATCCGTTTGAGAATAAGTTAATTTACATCGTTTCAGAATAAATTAATCTAGTATATGATATGATATATTATATTAATACGAATTTAAACAAATGCAATAAGTACGAGGCAGTCTAGTTTCGTTGTACTAAATATATCACATCATAGACTAGATTAACTTGGGACGAGGAGATTACTTCGCGGTGCATACATTAATCTGTGCATTCTTTCTTTATCCTCGGAGTATATGCTGAAGGATTCCAGACAGAAGGGTCCGATAATCTGGTTGCTGGCCCCTCCAAGGCTCCAACAAACTGCGCGCAAATCGAGGCGCCAATCATCTCTAGCTCATGCCTTGTGGAGTTGTGGGCTCTATTCTATATCTCTCTGCGGCCCACTTTTGGCCCTTAGCTTACAGCAGCCTCCTGTTCATTCAGCCCCTTGGGCCCCGTTGCTGCACAGCTTCTCTGCTCACCTCTTCTCGTCGTCGCCAATTTGCTACTGCTACTTCTTAAAGATTCGCTCCTAAAACTTGCATAGCTTCTACTAGTTTGTTTCCACGGTACATCTTTGTACTGGCTATACAAGATTATTTAAAAACAGTGTCCTTACTCATTAGAACTGTAAAAACAAACCACTAACTTGAAAAATATTTTTATTATTCTTTCCTTTTTCCAATCTCATGCAACCAACTTTTCATTTTGTGGAGGCTATGAGTTATTATTAATACGTTGTTAACCACAACAATGATATTTGCACGGAGATGTTTGGTTGCTTACTAACTTTGTCAAAACCTTAGACGAAGTGTGGCTGCCACAAATGGAGCCAAAGTTAGCCAAAAATACAAGTTTATGACATAAGGGACCACATAGAGAAAAAATGTGGCTAGTCACAATGTGTCATCAACCAAATAAGTAGTTTAAAAAGCGTAGCTCGACTAACTTGACATGGCAAGTTTGTTGCAAGCAACCAAACATCCCCGTGACCTCTTCTCTTTTCTTTTTCTTATGTTAGTAAATATTTCTAATTAGTAAGGCTAATAAACCACTATTGATGATCATTATATTTGCCCTAAACAACATTGCCTTACTATAAAAACGACATTACCCAATTTCCTCAATACTATAAAAATGAAATTGTCGTTCAGGCAATGTCGTCAAATTCCCCAATTCTCATGCAGTGGACCTGAACGACATTGCCTGGAAGAACCGATATGTACGAGATTTGGAATAAAAACGTTCGAATTTACGAAAAGCTTGCATCTGGTACACTGGTGCAGGTAACGTTACAGTACACTCTTGGAGTGAACCAACTTGACTAGTCTTGGATACCATGGCAACGTGGTCTTTCCCTTTCTCCAGATTTTGCCTCCACAATGGCCAAAGAGCACTCGCATTGCATCGAGAGTGAATGAGCGAATGCCCCTTTTGATCTTTGTTTCAGCGTTTCACCCTTTCCAGGCTCAGCTAAGGCCCTTTTTAGTTCCTAGAAAGTTTTTCCTAAAAACATCACATCGAATCTTTGGACATATGCATAGAGCATTAAATGTAGAATAAAATAAAAACTAATTGCATAGTTAGGGAAGAAATCACGAGACGAATCTTTTGAGCTTAATTAGCCTATAATTAGCCATAAATACTATAGTAACCTACATGTGTTAATGGCGGATTAATTAGGCTCAAAATATTCGTCTCGCGGTTTCCAGGCGAGTTATGAAATTAGTTTTTTCATTCATGTCCGAAACCCCCTTCCGATATCCAGTCAAAATCCGATGTGACACAGAAAATATCATTACGCGAACAAAACAGGCCCTAAGCTGCCTCGTTGCGACGGCGAAGACGACACAGGAAAAGGCAGCGTCGCAGGCGTTTTTTCCGGCGACGTGAACCCCATCCCTCGCATCGTCACATGGCACGCACCTCCTCACCAAATTCACCATGCGCGCGAGAAAGGGAGAAAAAACGGAAAGCCTGAAAGGACGGCAAAGCGAAGGCGACGGATCAGGTCCGTGTTGGACCGAGCGTGTGTGCGTGTGATGGTCGCCATGAACGAGACGACGTGAGAGGGATTGGGGAAGAAACCTCGTAGGTTCGTACAGATCTCATCGTGTCGCGGACTCGCGGTTCGAGCAAGGCAGGAGTACTAGTACCAGTTGCTGCTAGCTCATGTGTACCCGGTGCATCTGGAACATTCGAGAAGGAACCAATCTACACCTAGTACTACGTTTCTGCAGTGATAGCAGCAGTACTCCAGTACTAGGAGTACTTGAGTTTCTCATCAAGAATCAAAGCACGAGGTGAAGTGAAGATTTTTTTTTCTCCTCTCTCTCTCTTTGATGCAGTGGGGAACCAGTGCAGGCAGCTGTGCAGAGGCAGCACGGCAGTGGTGGGCCAAGAACTAGTGTGTGGCACTACACTACTAGCAGGAACATGGCCGGGAACAGGGAGGCCTTGAGGCGTGTGAACGGTTGGCAAAAGATGGGCAGCTAAGCAAGCACACAGGCGCAAGCCGGCAAGCGTGGAAAATACCCCGGGCTTTTCCCCGGTTCTTCTTTTTTTTTTCCCCTCGCCACTTGCTCCGACAAACAAAACCGTGCAGTATCAAAGCAAATTGCTGCTACTATAGGTGTTTTGTAGTACTGGAAATTGCTGCCGTGTCTCCCATCAGATTTCCAGGGTCTGGAAACAGTATGGGTCTGATGAGGACAGCGAATGGTTAGTGAGCTAGTCCACTCCTCATGATTCAGACGCCGACTTCTGTATGGAGAGATATTCCGACATGCCATGTCAATTTTCTCTCTTTTTTTTAAAAAAAAACTGGAGAGCAGAGCTCCCCCATTTTCATTAACCGAAATGTAAAGATTACATGCCAATTTTCTCATGTTACTTAGTACTCTCTTCATTAAAAGAAAACAACCTCGTATTAGGATACGACACATCATAATATAACGAATATGAACATTTGCGACCTAGATTTTAAATTTAAAATTAATTTTAGGATATTTTAAACATGTATTTAAAAGTTTTTTAGTTATTAATAAGTCGTTTTGGCTTATAATCAGTTAATGACCAACCGATGGGATCCATCCTACTTCTACACATTAATAACACATATACACATTTCTGTAGCTGGCAAAAAGATCCGCATGACATAACACTCCTCAAGCTCTCGAGAAAAAAAACCATAACACTCCTCAATGCTCGGGAATGAGATGCGCACTCCCATTTTAAGCTATGGATTGCACACACTGCATTCATTTAGCAATCACCTTTATTAAATGAAAAGCCGTTTTTCAGGTTCCACTAATGAAAAAGGTGGTCTAAAAAAAGAGAGATGATACTAGCATTAGACGGAATGTCCAATGCACCTCACCTCACCACCTGCTGCACCGCTGCACGTGACCCTCCTCTCCATGAGAGTTTTCACGCTTCTCTCTCGCCTAAACCCCCCAAATTTCGTATAGTAGCAAGAAGGCGAGTGGAGAGATAGATAGAAGCAGCAGCGAACACCACCGCGCTTGTCTCTTTCTCCGCGCCTCCTCCCCTTTTGATCTCTCCCTCTCTCTCCTCCTCCTCCTCCTCCTCTGCTCAAGAAAAGCTCGGATTCTTGGCGGTTTCCCCCACCATTTCCCCCTCCTCGATCTGGGCCTCCTCCCCGCAAGCGTGCGCCTCGCATTCCCACCGAGCGTGCCTGCGTGCGTGCTGCGCTTTGCTGTGCTGCGGGAGGATGGAGGGTGGGGGGAGAGGCGGCGGCCCCGTGGTGGCGGCGCTGCTGCTGGCCGCGCTCCTCCTCGCCGCCGTCGCTCCGGCCTCCGCGTCGTCGTACCCCGCAAGTGAGTGACCACGCCTGCAGCCTCCCCGGGTTCGTTGGCTTCTTCGCTCCTTTGCTGATGGATGTGTGTGTGTGTGTTTTTTTGGGGGGTTTTGCCATTGCAGAGGTGGTGAGTGGGTTCCTCTCCAACGCGGCGTCGTCGGTGATGAAGCGGCTGTGGTCGCTCAAATCCACCACGAAGACAGGTGATTGCTGGAATCTCTCTCGTGCTCGTGGCGTTTCTCCCCCTGGGTTTTGGTTGTTTGAAGCAATTTTTCGCTCTCTGATTGCGAGGGAGCAGGAAGCGGAGGGAAGTCGATGGTGAAGTACGAGGGCGGGTACACCGTGGAGACGGTCTTCGACGGGAGCAAGCTGGGGATCGAGCCCTACGCGGTGGAGGTCACCCAGGGCGGCGAGCTGCTCGTCATGGACTCCATGAACAGCAACATCTACAGGATCGCGCTGCCGCTGTCCCGATGTGAGTGAGCCCCTATCTTCGCTGCCTTCCTAAATTCGGCTGGTGGCAATGCTAGTGCCCAGTGGGATTCTCGCGTTCTGCCAATTAGATGCTTGTCTAGTGTTTGGTAGAGGTGATGCTGATGTTGCGGGTTGGTTGGGAGTCATGAATTTTTGGTCTGCCTTGGTCTATCGCTTGATTGCGATGTGTTTGTTAGCTTTCAGTTTGCGATTGCGATGCTTTTTTAAGTGCCTTTTGGTTGGTTTATCTGTCTTGATTACGCACAATTTATGTTCAGCCAACATTTTACAATATTGTAGAAGTGGCGCAATCTGGTTGAGACAACCCTTTCAATAGCCTCATCAAGATGGCGGCGGCGCTATTGTATTCTAGCATTAGAATGACAACCCTGAGACGTTGATACTTGAAAGCCTGACTTTGATTAAACATTGCGCTTTATGGCTTACACCTAGGACGATACCCTGTGGCATGTCTTTTCTTGTGTGCATCTTCTGAGGCAATGAAATGGAAAATCATGTTTCAAGTAGCAGCAGATTTCATCCGATCTTCTCATGTTTCACATAGCAGCAGATTATTTCAGCTACACTGAATTTCATCCGATCTCCTGAAAATGGACCAAACAATGCAGATAGCAGACCAAAGCTTGTAGCTGGTTCTCCGGAAGGATTTCCTGGTCATGTTGATGGAAGGCCTCGAGAGGCCAGGATGAACCATCCAAAGGGATTTACGGTGGACGGCAGGGGTAACATTTATGTGGCTGATGCTATGAACATGGCTATTAGAAAGATCAGTGACACAGGTAAGCTAAAATGTCCTGTGGTGGGGGTATTTGCACATGGTTTTGTCTGTTCCCTAAGCATCCTATGTCTGCCTTTTGGTTTTTGCTGGGCCTGTCCAACATGTATTTAGCACTTGCATCCAAAGTAACAGATGAGAAGAGTAAACCAGCCAGGCAATATGAAGATAATATATTTAGTTTGAGGAAAGCAAATCTGCTTAGACCATTATCTCTGCAAAACTGCAAGGCATAAATCTTAATTTTGTTCAAAGCATTTATTTCTTTCCAAACTTATACTCAGGAAAAAGATCCTGACAACATTTGCTGATACATACACTTGATGTTAACTGAGTTTGATTTCTTGGTAAAATTAGATAGGCATGCTGCCATCATCATGCACATGTTTGTCTAATTTGTAGTAAACGGGAAGGTCTTGACTTGGAAGTGTTCTGACATTTAGGGGTTACAACTATTGCTGGGGGGAAATCAAGCAGAGGAGGGCATGTTGATGGACCAAGTGATGATGCAAAATTTTCTACTGATTTTGAAGTCCGCTATATTGGCAGTAGCTGCTCCCTTTTGGTGATTGACAGAGGAAACCAAGCGATTCGGGAGATTCAACTCAACTTCGATGACTGTGTATATCAGTATGAAGCTGGTTTTCCTCTAGGTATATCTTCATATCATACCCTGTTCTTGTTTCTATAGACTATTATTACTTGACCCATAAAACCTGATGTTGAAGCGTTCAATCTGAGTGCATGTTTAAATTTAGTTTGTATCTGAGGGAATGTTGACCTGTACAATACTTGCAAGTTGCAAATAACTAATTACATGTATTTTGTATACTGACAGGAGTTGCGGTGCTTCTTGCTGCTGCGTTCTTTGGCTACATGCTCGCGTTGCTCCAACGCAGGGTTTTAGGGATGGTGTCAACAGAAGATGTAAGTACTAAGTCTCAACATGACAGAATTCAATTGGTAGATTGTCAGAGTTAGATAATAAGGCAAGGGTTAAAATGGACCACAGACCTGCTGTAACCGAGCAGGCCAGCACATGAATATGTTGCCATCAGTCTTTTGTCACTCCTGGTACTAATGTCCATCAGACCATCACCCACTGGCCCCAGTCCGCTTCCTGCTTCCTTACTATGTCCACACCTACCCCGGTTTTACCGTCTCATGTGAAAACACACTGATTGAGTGTTCTTAGTGCAATTGGTGGGTAAATGCTAGCAGTAGAAGTTTTGGAGTATAGTTGCTAATTCGGTTAACATTACACAGAACAGAAACTTCTACATATCTAGACTAGCTGTAAAATTACAGCTACTACTTGTTTAGTGATTTGCTCATTGTGATAGTTGTATAACACACACACACGCCCCCCAAAAAACCCTAGTAATTCTTTATTTTTGTGCTAGCTTTCTCATGGTGCTAGGCTTGACAAGATTAGTACTTGTCCGCATAAACTATCTCATGTGTTCTTGCAGACAACTGGAGCTACATTGTTTTGAATTCAATTTTTACCACGCAGGAACCTGAGACTCAGACTCCACTAAAAGCTAGCATTGCAAGCATCCCTCCATACCAGAAGCCACTAAAACCATCTGTCCGTCCACCGTTAATCCCAAATGAGGATGAATCTGAGAAACAAGAGGTTGAAGAGGGGTTCTTTACCTCAATCGGTAAACTCATCGTGGGAGCCAAATCGTCTGTTGCAGAGATAGTTGGTGCAGCCTTTTCCAGAAAGAAGCGTTTAAACATTCATCAGCAGCAGGCTAGAGTACGCTCTTGGCCGGTTCAAGAAAGCTACGCCATCCCGCGTGATGAGACGCCTCCACCACTGGATACAAGAACTCCAACCCCACGCAAGAACTATGCTTTCATGTCAAAGGAGCCCGAAAAGATCCACCACATCCGGCATGGTCGGTCTCAGTTCAATGGTTGGAACGGAGACGCACCGCAGCAGCAGCAGCAGCAGCAACAACAGCAGCAGCAAATACATCACCAGCAGTACTTACAGCATCATAGGCAGTATTCATCAGGACCGCAAACTTTCTATGAGCCAAGCTGTGAGGCAACAAACGAGATTGTCTTTGGAGCCGTGCAGGAGGTAGACAGCAAGCGCCGCGCTGTGGAGATCAAGCCCATGAACCATGGTGATCCGCAGTATGACCAAGATGGGTTGCGGCACCGCAGCAGCTACACCGGTTACAGCAACAACTGGTAGATGGCCAGATGTCCTTTTTGCAGCTACATGATTAGATTTACTGCTCGTTAAGTTATTTTGCCGTCGTCGAATTTGTACTGCCTGAAACAGATAAATAGAAATTCAGGAAGTACCGGTGATATGGGCAAAGTCGAAAGCTGGTTTTTGCTGGATGAACGTCGTGATCTTAGACCTCTACTGATATATATATCTATGTAAATGGAATGTGTTTTTCGCGTCTGAATCTTTTCGCCCGACTGCCTGAACTTCAATTGTTCGTTCTGGAGGCATTGTTACCCATTTTCGTTGATGAACGCGGAACGTTGGTCAACGACCGCGGCGAACTCTTCACAACTTCGCCCCAGGACGCACACCCCAGGACGCACACCTGAGCCTTGTTGTGCATCGTCGTTCTCCGGTCGCAACTGCCTCAGTGTCTGGAGTCCCCAGTGGCCGGAGATCTGCGATACATCCATGGCTCCATGCAGTATGCCCCGTCAGGTCTCGTTCGGTTAATCCCTATGAGGAAGGGATTAGAGGTAATTTATTCCACACCTATTATGGTGTGGAATTATTCTCCCTCAATCCTCTCAAATACTTTTCAATCCCCTAATTATTCTCCCTTAATCCTCTCCAATACTCTTCAATCCCCTCAAACCGAACAATGCCTTCCTGTGCTCGGTATGCTCTCCTGCCCAGCCGTGCCATTGCGCCATGCCCTGCATGAGGATATGATCCTGAAAGCGAGGGAAGTGGAAACTGGAAGAGCCTTCTCACTGTCACCAATTCACCTCGTTCCTGTCCATATAGGCAATTTACTTTCTACTTCAACTACCAGCACGGCCGGGCACTATATGTAATCGAATGGACCGATACAAAAGTGCAAGTGTTCTCCTGGACTGAACTATGGACCGGGAATCACATGTATTCTAGAAGTATTCTACACAGAGAGAGAAACGTACATTCGTATAACAGCTACTACTCCGTCCAAAAAAAGGACAAACCCTAGCTACGAACCTAGATGCATGGCCAGGTTCGTAGCTAGGATTGGGTTTTTTTTGGGACGGAGGGGGTATGCTGCATATGATCAGGACTCCAGGAGACACGGCATAATCACAAACCATGCAATACATTGGTACTTTTACTCTGAAATCCAGGTACAGCATACCTGAAACAGTGGGCTCATAAATGAAAAGAGGGAGATACATCAACCGACAATCTTGAGCTCAGCTCCACCAGCTAATGCATCCATCATATTGCATGAATTCCCCACATTACAATGGTATTACAATCTAGTTTTGTCACAATTTGAAGGTTGTCTCAACCTTTAGCTCCCAATAATCAGTCATCTCTTCCTCATGGTAAACCGAGTGAAAGTAGCAGCAGTAAAAACTCATTTCCGCCTATCCTTGGCTCTTTTGAGTGTTTTCTTGCCCTTGTTCCTCCACTTCTGGTTGCCTCCTGGAGTGCGGCTCTCCTGAATTTCCCTTACTTTGCGCATCCTGAATTGCAGTGGATATTGATGATAAACCCGATGTCAGAAAAGGGAACATAAGTATTTGCTAGTAGACAATTCTAACATCAATTCTCAGGCAGTCCTAACAAGAAATCAGAGTTTACAGTATAATCATGTTTTGGTATGAGATAAAAATACGGTGAGCTTACCTGTAGTTCTTAAGATGTTGATCAGATAAGAGCTCATCAACCAATGTTGTCTTGCGCTCCCTCTTTGTCAGCCTACTTGAGAAGAACTCAGATGCAGGCTCAATAACTGTACCAACCTATACCATTACAGAAATTTTCATCATACAAGTTGATTATGAGCAGCCATAAGCTGACATATGACCTAAAAAATGCTGCCCAGTATGACTACTTACTTGGAAGTATTTCGGAAGGGCCTTGGATTTTCCTGCCCTCTTGAAGTGTCTTTTTGGGTCCATTACATGTCTCAGCTGCAAGATGGATGGAAAAAAAGAGAAACATTTCAATTACAATATAGCACAAGCGCAGAGCCAACTTTATACAGCAGTGTGTTACTTAGATCTCAACTCTCAAATAAAACAGTTCATCAGATGGAAATATTATCACATTACTATCCAAAGAAGGCGCAGAACATGGATCCTAGTTCTCTTAAACTACAGACTAGTAATTAATGTTTTTCACATTCTACTGATTCAAGAAAGGAAAATTCTTCCAGTCTTCTTAAGGAACTATTATGAAAGTTTTTAGAAAGGTGAATTATCTAAAGTTTAAGGAAAGTACAGAACAAACACACAAGGACAAGATGCCAATTCTGTACAGTTGCTCTGTTGAATGATGCTGTGAGTTGCTCTACCACGGTTAAATTCCCAAATTTTCAACTATATATTCCTTCCCACAGAATCGATGTTAGTAACTCCATACCTGCAAAATCTCAAGATCTTTCTTCAACTCGGGAGTGATGGTGGGAGCCGGCATGTCGAACCTGTAAACCCAAAGCAGCAGATCATAAGAACTCACATAAGCTTTCCTCCCATGTATTACTGGTAATCAAGAAACCCGGACACATTCAAAGTGCGAGCAACTCACCAGCCCTTGCCGGAGGTGTCCTTGACGTTCTTCCTGGCCAGCTTGTTGGCCTTCCTCGGGTCCCTGGGTGGCACGAAGAGCCCGCCGACGAGCTCGCTCGCGGGCTTCCAGAGCGACCCCTGCGCTCTGCTAGAGCTGGCTCCCGTGTCCTTCTTCCCGCCGCTGGTCGTCGGCAGGGAGGGCAGCTTGGGCGCCCACGACAGGCCAATCGGCGCCGCCTTCGCCATCGCTCCCGTCCTTCACCTCAACTCAGATACCTATCCCAACTCCTGCCTCAACGTTGCTCGAGTACGCGCCGGCGGTGGCGATGGCGGTGGCGGCGCCAGGGAAGAGAGAGGAAAGCGGCGAGGCGGCGGCGGCGTGAGAGGGAGTCTGCAATGGCGAAGGGAGTAGGGCTAACCGAGAAGGAACTAGGAAGAAGTAGAGGAGTTTGGGCCGTTGGACTGGGGCCCTCGAAAGAAATTTCATGGGCCTCATTGGGTTGAACTTTCAACGGACTGGGCCGGTGTGAACTACGTACGTGACTACGGGCCTGTTTGGAGAGTTTCCAGCAGCCGTAGCTTCTCACATAATTAGAAGTTCTACTAAACATTTCTGGCACAGTTTCTCTCGTAATCAAAAACTTTACTAAACAGTCTAGCTTTTCATCTAGATTATAAGAAGATGTAGTTATAAAATCCAAAAAATTAAACTATAAGTTAGATTCTGAGAAGATGTAGTTATAGAATAAAAAAAATGAACTAAAAGTTTAGAAGTGGTTTCTATAGATTCTGAAAAGTTAGCTATCAATCTACTGCTTTTTAGAATTTTAAGCTCCGCTCGACGTCGCCGGCCGCGGCGGCAGCAGGCAGCCTACGCGTCGCTCTCGTCGTCGTCGTCGTCGTCGAGCAGCCGAATAATTCCGGCGCCGCGCTGTGACGTTCCCCCGTGTGTGGCCAGACGACACCGTCGCGTCTCGGCGTCACGCAAAAACGGAAGCCGCGAACGCGAGTGCAAAAGATTTCTCTGGAGCGGCGGAGCGAGCGAGCGAGCGAGCAAGAGGCGAGAGCGCGCGAAAGAGACCGTGCGCGTGCGGTGCGGCCCCGGAACGGACGGACGAACGGGTGGGATCAGGAGAGAGAGAGAGAGAAAGCGCGCGAACGACACGAACCAAGGAATCCGAGTCGCAAAGCAACGAGCTCCCAAATTAAATTGAGCCCCGAGGTGAGCGGGGTGCGGTGGTCCGAACTCCCGGCGTACGTCCTTCCTATCCTACGCGCGCGCGCGTCGTTGCATGCAGCAGGCAGCCACGCGCGTCGTCGTGACGACGCAGGGTCGCGCCGCCGCGGCGCCATGGGGACGCTGCCGGTCACCATGCCGCCTCCGCAGTCGCCGGAGCTGCGGGTCGCTGCGGTCGACGCTGGACCAGCGCGGCGAGATGAGGGCCCGCTGCTCTCGTTCGACTGGGGCTTCCCCGGCGGATCGCCCGCTGGGAGGGGGGGAGGGTCGCCTCCGGCGGGCGGCGGGCGCCGCGGCCACGGAGATGTGGGCGTTCGCGCGGAAGGACCCGCGGAAGCCCGTGTTCGCGGCCAAGGTGGCGACGGCGCTCGCGCTCATCACGCTGCTCGTGTTCCTCCGCGAGCCCACCGACCTCGCCAACCACGCCGTCTGGGCCATCCTCACCGTCGTCGTCGTCTTCGAGTTCAGCATCGGTGCGTGTTGTTTTTGTTCCTCGCCACCGCGCGCGTGCCGCGATCATATGAGCTAAAAACTACGCACGATTTTTCTACACATTTATCGATGCGACTATTGATTTCTCTCGCTTCTTCAGAACATATATTTTTTAAGACGCTTCTAATTTAATCTACCAATAGCATGCTGTTGTCCTAGCTGACGAGCATACGAAACACTACAAATTACTACAAAAATTTTATCATGCAATCACAATTAACAGATCACCCTTTCCTTCGATGCTACAATTATAAACTCAGAATTCTTTTTTTTTTGAAGGAAAGGCGTGAAACTCAGAATTCTTTTAACCCGTTCAATAACTAATTCGGTTTCTTGTTGCACAGGTGCAACCTTGAGCAAAGGGCTCAACAGGGGATTGGGAACTCTTACTGCAGGAGGGTTTGCTCTAGCAGTTTCTGAATTGTCCTCAAGCATGGGAAATTTTGGCAACGTGATTCTGATCATATGCACGTTTGTTGTCGGTGAGTACATACAGATACTGAAATCGTTCTGCACATGATGAATATATGATTGATTATAATATATGTTTGAGCGTAGCTGATTCAAGTTCTTCTTGATTTGTTTAGCATTCGGTGCGACCTTGACAAAGCTGCACCCCAAGATGAAGCCTTACGAGTATGGATTTCGTGTCTTCTTGCTGACATTCTGCTATGTCACGGTCTCTGGATACAACACGGGGAAATTCATCGCAACGGCTATAAGCAGATTTTTACTGATTGCCATTGGCGCCGCTGTCAGTCTTGCGCTCAATATTGGCATACATCCAATCTGGGCAGGGGAGGATCTGCACAATTTAGTGGCGAAGAATTTTGATGGCGTCGCAAAATCGTTAGAAGGTATGTCCATCCAATGCCAACATTGTCACAATCGTGTTACATTGCATAGATTCAGTCATACAATAGGCTTGATTTGTAGACAGAATTTCAAAACCTTCTTTGATTGCCTGTCCCAGGATGCGTTGATGGATATCTGAAATGCATGGAGTATGAAAAAGTTCCATCTACGATACTGACGTACCAAGCTTCTGATGATGATCATCTGTATAGCGGGTGCAGGGCAGCTGTTGAATCATCAGCTCAAGAGGAAGCCCTGGTATGTTCTTGCCCAAAATGAAGTTCTTTTTTTTATATCTTTTCTCGTATATGTTAACACAGGTGATTTCCCTGTGTTTGCAGTTAGGATTTGCTATCTGGGAACCACCACATGGCCCTTACAAAATGATGAAATATCCTTGGATGAACTACACTAAAGTTGGTGGAGCATTGAGGCATTGCTCTTTTTCTGTCATGGCACTACATGGGTGCATTCTCTCGGAGATTCAGGTTTGTGCATCCCAAGCAAGCAAACAGATTTACTGAATTATGTCCTTTCCCCTTTAGCAAGAGTTAGCACTGAATTTCCTAACCAAAATT
This sequence comes from Oryza longistaminata, assembly GCA_009805545.1. Classification (NCBI taxonomy): domain Eukaryota; kingdom Viridiplantae; phylum Streptophyta; class Magnoliopsida; order Poales; family Poaceae; genus Oryza; species Oryza longistaminata. Next base: position 40,065,886 of record CM020179.1, read on the forward strand.
TCCGATTAAACTTAGGCGCCACCGGAGAGCAGACAGGTTTTCAGCGCAGAGCTCCATAGGGTTGGCCAAGAAGGCGCCAAAGTGTTGCGCGAGCTGGGGCACAGGGTTAAAACGATGACAAGACTAAGCTCTCAAAACATTCTATCAGAAGTCCACTTCGCAGCTGAACAGCTGCAGAAGAAGATCGACCAGAAGTCTTACCTCCTCGTCAACACGGAGAGATGGCAAGCTCTCATCAGGCGCCATGGAGGAGGAGCCAAGGATGGCGGGCTCGTTCCGGGGCGCCGCGCCACTGCCAGCCCCGGTGCAGTGCACAAGTCCAGCAGCTTCGCCTCGAGCACGTCCCACTCCAGCTTAAATTCGGCGCCCAGGACCGACGCATCGTACAAGCCGCAGCCGCCATGGCCGATCAGGCAGCCGTCCTTCCACCCGAGCTTGCCGTTCGAAGCTGCGGCGGCGGAGGCGAGAACCTACGAGAGCGCGAGCGCGCTGTCGCTGGCCACGTTCGCGTCGCTTCTGATCGAGTTCGTTGCTCGGCTCAGGAGCCTCGTTGATGCGTTCGAAGAGCTGAGTGAAAGCGCCAACTTCAAGGAGGACCCCGTGGAGGAGCCCTCCGCGATCAGCAGGGAGAATGGAGGTGTTTTGTACAGATTACGCAGGTTTTTTGGGCTTGGAGAGTTGAGGCAGAGGGCAGGGGAGCCCTAACCAGTTTTGTACGAGTGGAAATGGGTAGCCAGATGTATAGATATATTAACCCAGCTTAGGTGTGCGCTAGAATCGTTTTCGCTGACAGTGAAGATGACCGGACATGTAGGACATGTCGATATGTACAACTGACCTACTCACCTACATGAGGATTTCGTTTCTCAGGGGGTGTTTGGGTGAGAGGGACAGTCATACTTGGTTGCAAGTATACGCATTTCTAGTTACTGTTGCAGATTTTTGCAATGAATGTTGAAAATATGTCACCTGCATTGAACTATAGATGTGGAGCATCATGTCATAGCCATATCTATGAGTCATCCTTGACAAAAAGTTGTAACCATATGGTCTAAGCTTGTCAAACCTAGATCGTTTAAGCTGAACGAATTATCTGATCTCGTCAGTTAGACAGCTACAAATTTCTACACAATCTAGACTTTATTATAGTCTTAATAACGATAATGGTTATTATATCTGAAACTCCATTAATCCAAATATACATACACTGCTTCTTGGGTATACAACACCCTATATTACAAAAAGTACCCAAGTATACAACAAACAACCAGGATTTATACTATGGACTGTAGAGGAGATAGGGCGGCACATAACAGGATATGCTATTTGTAAGCAGCTCTATTGGTAGTCTCTATGTATCATTTACATATGTTTATTGCACAATACTTGTTAGAGGAAGAAGGGAAAGCCCTTTTGTGTTTGTGGCTTGGTGCAGTCTGAATTAGTCCATCCAATCTGCCTCTGTTGATTGTCATACACAACCAACTTGCCGCGCAGAGCATTATCTATATGGAAAATCAGGGAAGGATTATTCCAATGTTTGACAAAACCGACCATCTCACTATGCATCTAGAATTGCGAATCGAGGTAAAATTTTGCAAGTGCTAAGATGAAGCTCATCTATACCTCCGACTATTACTGTTGACCCATGATCGATGTCCTTTCCATTGAGGAATCCCAGGCAGACATTGCCTTTATCCTGGGAAATCCAGAAAGAAAAACAGATGGAGTAATTTTAGCACAGAACTCAAGTTAGAGGGGCCGATAGATGATAAAAGTTCTAACAGTATGAGGAAAGCATCAAAACTTACACTAATGATCAAGTAATCATCAGGAAGAATGGTGAATGTTCTGGGCATTACAAACCATCTTTTCCCAAAATGAAGATTCAAGGGCTTGAAGAGCTGTTTGACATCTTCCAAATACCTGGATATCATAAGATCACAAGGAAAAATGAATAGTTCCTTTTTCTGGAGAGTTGCGTGTTGAACTTCATCAGCAAAGGCAATCTATTGGAGGGCTATGATAACTCCATTGTTTTACCTCACAGGAAAATCAGTTGCCAAGCATAAAGGTAATGTACGATCTGAACTATCTTGGACGAAATTTGGGTAGGCATATTTGATCTGCCAAGGTCAAGGAGAAAAGGTAAGTCAAAATGTGGTTGAATAGTTGAACCCTTTTAAACAATTAAGAAAAATACTCACAGCTGCAATAAGGTTTTTGTATATTTCATCTGGGAGGTATGTATATGAACTTCCGCTGTCAAAAATCACTTGAACTGAGTTCCCTGATGCCCCACGCATACTGAGCTGTTGGTCCCCATAATATACCTTTTGGGCTTCTGTGTGGAACAAGTTACTGATAGTATAAAAAGATCATTAGGGAGAGTGAAAAGAATTTACCAGATTCTTTTTTTCAGGATCATTGCAATGTGCATACAGAAACTTTTGCTTAAGAATACGGAGAACAGGAAAAAAGTGGCCACTGGCCAGGGAAAACATGCAATTAAACTTCCAAAGAACAGGACTTACTCTGGAGCACTTCGGATAGGTGTTGATGTCATTCCCCATCTGGGTACATAGTCATCCCCTAGAAACATATATCCTCCACCATTTGGATCTCTAGTGATACAATGACCAAAAACATTGGAAATAATGCCTTGGTTGGCCAGCTGACTGGGAAGGCTTATTCCTGCACTGCTAAGACCAAGGATCCCATCGGTCTTAGCTGGTGAGGCCAAAAGCTGGCCTTGCTGATCATATGCACACCTACATTTGTAGGACATCAAGCAGTCAGAATGTCAGATATTTATATGATTTGACACCATTTGTCATAACATATAGTCTGTCGGCTACATATCCTCTCTTAAAAGGTTTGAACATACCCAAACACAAAATCTAGTTTTTCCCTTCCACCATTAGTAGTGATAAGATGCATATCATCCCTAGCAAGGACACCCATGGAGGAGCTTCGATCAGCATATTCAATCTCATAATCACATTGCTTGCATGTTTCACAGTAGTTCTGGTTGCCTTGCAACTCTTGACATAAGAAATCCTTGGGAGGGACTATCTTTTCTTTTGCCGGCTTATATAAAGGATGAGGTCCCTGCGAGTACAACACATGTTCATCAGATAAAAAAACAACAGCATTGAAAAGAATATGAGGCTAATCACAAAATGACAGAAATATTGTTGTATTAGTTTTGTTTTACTAACAACATATTTATAGTAGACAAGTAGAGATCCTAGCATAGTCTAGAACAATTTGTTAAGGATGTTGTTGGAAGTTGAACTAGAATGGAAATTGCTCATGTTTAGTTGCATACTTCGGCACAGTTTGTGCATGGTGCATCACACTGGATCCATGTCAAATCGCTTCCAGTATCAACATCAAGAAAATAAGGTCTGGGTGGATTGCCCACAAAAATAGATGTGTAGTACTGCCTGCATTGCATTTGGGGTACAATGATATTAGCAGGTGTAAGATGACATTAACCCAAATAGTTCAAGTATAACATCCCTTGCGTCATATACCGAAGACTTAGGCCAGAATAACAACTATAGAGATCAGTTTGGTAAAGGGTCTAACCTTAACTAAAATTGTAGAATTCACAAAAATAACAGTCCGTGTATAACAAGTACAACTATAAACTAAGACATCTTAACGGATTTTGCCGTATAATTCAAGAGAAGTACTCCTATAAGAGATCACTTGGTGAATATCCCCAACCCAGATCAACGAAATACTCTCGGGCTGCATTTGATCATCAACATGATTAAATCCCCTCGCTCTCTAACCAAACTAAGATGAGAAATAAATTTCTCTTGAATCATAAGATAAAGCTGCAAGAGTGACGCTCAAATCAAAATCCGATTCCTGAACAATTATACGCACCCATCAGGGAAGACATTCCCCTTGATCGGGAGCAGAGCCGTCGAGTTCGTCCCCGCCGCAGCTGCCTTCTTGACCTCCAATTTGTTCCTAGATTTCCTGCCGACGCCCCCTCCGCCGTCATTATCGAATCTTCTGGCCGCGAGCTTGATGTCTCCAAACTCCCGCAGCGCGCGCCCCTGCCGTGCCTTGGGGTACAGCGGCAGCAGGAACGACTTGGTCTCGTTCCTCTCATTCTGCGCCTCCTCCTGCATCCCCAAGAACTGGACGGCCACGTCCGAGTAGAAGGAGTAGTATGCCGCGACGGCGAGCGCCCCGAGAACGAGCACCATCGCCGCCGCCCCGCGCGGCGAGAACCCCCGCTCGATCGCCTAGCCTCCGCCCCCGCCCCCGCCCCCGCGGGCACTAGAGCCCGCGTCGGCGGATGCGTCGGCGGATGCGTCGGCGGAGGCGTAGGCGGGGGCGGGGTGACGTCGTCGTCGGTGTAGGTGAACGCGGTGATGGTCTTGCCCTTGGAGGGCTGGTCCGGGGGAGGGAGGGTGATGATGACCACGCCATGGAGCTGCGGCAGATCCGGCGCCGCCGGGGGCGGTGGGGGAGGCGGAGGCGGCGGCGGCATCACCGTCGAGATCCCGGCGGCGCTCCGGCGAGGTCAGAGAGGGGGAGCCATGGGAGGCAAGTGGCGTCTGAAACCGGCTAAGGGTAGGGGACGGTGGTTTTGCTGTGCGGAGGACTTGTGCTCTCACTGTGATTGGCCCATTGACTTGACTTTTCCGCCAAAGTGGTAAAGATTAAATAATATAATTTCGCGGATAATTCTACGGGCCGTGCCGTGTGCCGTGTGCCGTGTGCCGTGTGCGACAGTGCGACGCGGATAATTCTCAAAGCAAGGCTAATAATACAGCCAATTGTTTAGTGTATAGATCTTATATCCTATCTCTCAGGGCATCCACAATGGTTATCTATAGGCTCTCTACAAGAGATTCATGTCAGCATATTTTCCTACATGGAAGATATTAAATGAAGAGATAGAGCAAAACTATCTACTAACTTAGAGATAGTCTATAGAGAAAAACGAGGCAATGCATGAGAGAGCTATAGATACCCATGTAAACATACTATTGAGGTGGTTTACTATTAATCTAGTCTATTGCTGAGATGTACATGTTTTATAGATAGCACCTTACTTTACCATTGCGGGTGCTCTCAGCTCACTCATATATTAACTTTTCACTATAAATATATGGTTCACCTATCTCACAGATTTTATTGATTAATGTGCCTAAGCCGGCTATAAACTTATAGCCCGTTTCTCATGTCTCTCCTCTCCTCTCTCACTCACCTCAGCATTCAGTCTTCTTATAGCTCTCTATTATACTTGCTCTCATAGGCTGTCTGATACTCTGATCCGACAATGCAGTATTCCAATCCAGAATAAGTTCACTTAGGTCCCTCAAATTTGTTGTTTAGTCTGAACTTTGTCCCTAACCGTAATACCAAATATGATGCGTCCCTCAACTCCACAAACCAGTGCAAATAAGATATCAAGGCGGTTTCGGCTAATGTGACGTCTACGCGACATTGACGTGGCTCAGAAAAATCGAGACCCACATATCAGTGAGTGTCCGATTAAAAATAAAAAAATAGCAGTGTCGGCAGCCAACCCATCTTTCTCCTAGGCACAGTTTGTGCATGGTGCATCACACTGGATCCATGTCAAATCGCTTCCAGTATCAACATCAAGAAAATAAGGTCTGGGTGGATTGCCCACAAAAATAGATGTGTAGTACTGCCTGCATTGCATTTGGGGTACAATGATATTAGCAGGTGTAAGATGACATTAACCCAAATAGTTCAAGTATAACATCCCTTGCGTCATATACCGAAGACTTAGGCCAGAATAACAACTATAGAGATCAGTTTGGTAAAGGGTCTAACCTTAACTAAAATTGTAGAATTCACAAAAATAACAGTCCGTGTATAACAAGTACAACTATAAACTAAGACATCTTAACGGATTTTGCCGTATAATTCAAGAGAAGTACTCCTATAAGAGATCACTTGGTGAATATCCCCAACCCAGATCAACGAAATACTCTCGGGCTGCATTTGATCATCAACATGATTAAATCCCCACTCTCTAACCAAACTAAGATGAGAAATAAATTTCTCTTGAATCATAAGATAAAGCTGCAAGAGTGACGCTCAAATCAAAATCCGATTCCTGAACAATTATACGCACCCATCAGGGAAGACATTCCCCTTGATCGGGAGCAGAGCCGTCGAGTTCGTCCCCGCCGCAGCTGCCTTCTTGACCTCCAATTTGTTCCTAGATTTCCTGCCGACGCCCCCTCCGCCGTCATTATCGAATCTTCTGGCCGCGAGCTTGATGTCTCCAAACTCCCGCAGCGCGCGCCCCTGCCGTGCCTTGGGGTACAGCGGCAGCAGGAACGACTTGGTCTCGCTATGATTACTCCATTGTTTTACCTCACAGGAAAATCAGTTGCCAAGCATAAAGGTAATGTACGATCTGAACTATCTTGGACGAAATTTGGGTAGGCATATTTGATCTGCCAAGGTCAAGGAGAAAAGGTAAGTCAAAATGTGGTTGAATAGTTGAACCCTTTTAAACAATTAAGAAAAATACTCACAGCTGCAATAAGGTTTTTGTATATTTCATCTGGGAGGTATGTATATGAACTTCCGCTGTCAAAAATCACTTGAACTGAGTTCCCTGATGCCCCACGCATACTGAGCTGTTGGTCCCCATAATATACCTTTTGGGCTTCTGTGTGGAACAAGTTACTGATAGTATAAAAAGATCATTAGGGAGAGTGAAAAGAATTTACCAGATTCTTTTTTTCAGGATCATTGCAATGTGCATACAGAAACTTTTGCTTAAGAATACGGAGAACAGGAAAAAAGTGGCCACTGGCCAGGGAAAACATGCAATTAAACTTCCAAAGAACAGGACTTACTCTGGAGCACTTCGGATAGGTGTTGATGTCATTCCCCATCTGGGTACATAGTCATCCCCTAGAAACATATATCCTCCACCATTTGGATCTCTAGTGATACAATGACCAAAAACATTGGAAATAATGCCTTGGTTGGCCAGCTGACTGGGAAGGCTTATTCCTGCACTGCTAAGACCAAGGATCCCATCGGTCTTAGCTGGTGAGGCCAAAAGCTGGCCTTGCTGATCATATGCACACCTACATTTGTAGGACATCAAGCAGTCAGAATGTCAGATATTTATATGATTTGACACCATTTGTCATAACATATAGTCTGTCGGCTACATATCCTCTCTTAAAAGGTTTGAACATACCCAAACACAAAATCTAGTTTTTCCCTTCCACCATTAGTAGTGATAAGATGCATATCATCCCTAGCAAGGACACCCATGGAGGAGCTTCGATCAGCATATTCAATCTCATAATCACATTGCTTGCATGTTTCACAGTAGTTCTGGTTGCCTTGCAACTCTTGACATAAGAAATCCTTGGGAGGGACTATCTTTTCTTTTGCCGGCTTATATAAAGGATGAGGTCCCTGCGAGTACAACACATGTTCATCAGGAAAAAAAACAACAGCATTGAAAAGAATATGAGGCTAATCACAAAATGACAGAAATATTGTTGTATTAGTTTTGTTTTACTAACAACATATTTATAGTAGACAAGTAGAGATCCTAGCATAGTCTAGAACAATTTGTTAAGGATGTTGTTGGAAGTTGAACTAGAATGGAAATTGCTCATGTTTAGTTGCATACTTCGGCACAGTTTGTGCATGGTGCATCACACTGGATCCATGTCAAATCGCTTCCAGTATCAACATCAAGAAAATAAGGTCTGGGTGGATTGCCCACAAAAATAGATGTGTAGTACTGCCTGCATTGCATTTGGGGTACAATGATATTAGCAGGTGTAAGATGACATTAACCCAAATAGTTCAAGTATAACATCCCTTGCGTCATATACCGAAGACTTAGGCCAGAATAACAACTATAGAGATCAGTTTGGTAAAGGGTCTAACCTTAACTAAAATTGTAGAATTCACAAAAATAACAGTCCGTGTATAACAAGTACAACTATAAACTAAGACATCTTAACGGATTTTGCCGTATAATTCAAGAGAAGTACTCCTATAAGAGATCACTTGGTGAATATCCCCAACCCAGATCAACGAAATACTCTCGGGCTGCATTTGATCATCAACATGATTAAATCCCCTCGCTCTCTAACCAAACTAAGATGAGAAATAAATTTCTCTTGAATCATAAGATAAAGCTGCAAGAGTGACGCTCAAATCAAAATCCGATTCCTGAACAATTATACGCACCCATCAGGGAAGACATTCCCCTTGATCGGGAGCAGAGCCGTCGAGTTCGTCCCCGCCGCAGCTGCCTTCTTGACCTCCAATTTGTTCCTAGATTTCCTGCCGACGCCCCCTCCGCCGTCATTATCGAATCTTCTGGCCGCGAGCTTGATGTCTCCAAACTCCCGCAGCGCGCGCCCCTGCCGTGCCTTGGGGTACAGCGGCAGCAGGAACGACTTGGTCTCGTTCCTCTCATTCTGCGCCTCCTCCTGCATCCCCAAGAACTGGACGGCCACGTCCGAGTAGAAGGAGTAGTATGCCGCGACGGCGAGCGCCCCGAGAACGAGCACCATCGCCGCCGCCCCGCGCGGCGAGAACCCCCGCTCGATCGCCTAGCCTCCGCCCCCGCCCCCGCCCCCGCGGGCACTAGAGCCCGCGTCGGCGGATGCGTCGGCGGAGGCGTAGGCGGGGGCGGGGTGACGTCGTCGTCGGTGTAGGTGAACGCGGTGATGGTCTTGCCCTTGAGGGCTGGTCCGGGGGGGGAGGGTGATGATGACCACGCCATGGAGCTGCGGCGGATCCGGCGCCGCCGGGGGCGGTGGGGGAGCGGAGGCGGCGGCGGCATCACCGTCGAGATCCCGGCGGCGCTCCGGCGAGGTCAGAGAGGGGGAGCCATGGGAGGCAAGTGGCGTCTGAAACCGGCTAAGGGTAGGGGACGGTGGTTTTGCTGTGCGGAGGACTTGTGCTCTCACTGGTTTGGCCCATTGACTTGACTTTTCGCCAAAGTGGTAAAGATTAAATAATTATAATTTCGCGATAATTCTACGGGCCGTGCCGTGTGCCGTGTGCCGTGTGCCGTGTGCGACAGTGCGACGCGGATAATTCTCAAGCAAGGCTAATAATGCAGCCAATTGTTTATTGTATAGATCTTATAGCCTTCTCTCACGGTATCCATAATGGTTATCTATAGGCTCCCTACAAGATATCCATGTCAGCATATTTTCCTATATGGAAGATATTAAATGAAGAGAGAGAGCAAAACTATCTACTAACTTAGAGATAGTCTATAAAAAAAACGAGGCAATGCATGAGAGAGCTATAGATACCCATGTAAACATATTATTGAGGTGGTTTACTATTAATCTAGTCTATGCTGAGATGTACATGTTTTATAGATAGCACATTACTTTACCATTGCGGTGTGCTCAGCTCACTCATATATTAACTTTCATATAAATATATGGTTCACCTGTCTCACAGATTTTATTGATTAATGTGCCTAAGCCGGCTATAAACTTATAGCCGTTTCTCATCTCTCTCCTCTCCTCTCTCACTCACCTCAGCATTCAGTCTTCTTATAGCTCTCTATTATACTTGCTCTCATAGGCTGTCTGATACTCCTGATCCGACATGCAGTATTCGAATCCAGAATAAGTTCACTTAGGTCCCTCAAATTTGTTGTTTTCTGAACTTTGTCCTAACCGTAATACAAATATGATGCGTCCCTCAACTCCACAAACCAGTGCAAATAAGATATCAAGGCGGTTTCGGCTAATGTGACGTCTACGCGACATGACGTGGCTCAGAAAAATCGAGACCCACATATCAGTTAGTGTCGGATTAAAAAATAAAAAATAGCAGTGTCGGCAGCCAACCCATCTTTCTCCTATATCTCCCCCTTCTCTCTCTTCCCTATCTCTCTCTAGGCCAGGAGCGGGCGGCGAGCAACAGAGGCCAGGAGACGGGCAGCGAATGGCAGGCAAAGTTGCAGTGGCTATAGTGGGTTCGAAGGGCGGCGTCATCCTCCTTTCTCCCTCTTCATCATCTCTTTATAGGTTGAGAGACGGCAACGAGCGACGGGCAACAGAGGTCGAGAGGCGGGGATGGGTGACGGGTGGCAGATGTGCTTAGAGCTCCACCGCCATCACCGCCGTGGACAACCAGAAGTGAGAGCTCCACCTCCTCGAACCAGGACTAGAGTTCATGGACACGTGGACCAGCTCCAGCGTCATGGCGGCACGCGCGGGGCTTTCCATGGCACCTGTGAAGGACCGGTCAAGGATGTCCCTATGGTGAAGGCGAGACACCACGTTGCATTGCTGCCCAAAGGAGGTGCTTGAGTGGCCAGAGGGGCTGAACCAGGGGCTGACCCCGCAAAGGGCGTCGTTGAGCACCTCATCGTCGCGCCACCCCCTTGTCTCGGAGGTGTAAGTAGTAGCACAATGGCACCGACGAGGGACTCCCATAGAAGAAGCAGTGAGTGCCGTGGGTACTGAACACGGGAGGGGCGACGTGGCCTCACAGTCCTCGAGCACGAGTACAATGTCCGTGTACGGTTTGTGGTCCTAGAGCCCTTTGGAGAAGCCATGCCCAGGTGGTCGATGGTGGCGACGGTGAAACCGACCTTGGCGAGGTACACCACTGTGAGCTGCACCATCCAAATGGACTCCCCGTAAAGCCGTCTACCACTCGCTTGCTCCATCGCTCTCTGCTCCTTCCAGCCTAGAGAGGGATAGGGAAGAGAGAGGTTAGGAGGAGAGAGAAGGAAGATGGGTACTATTTTTTTTTAATCGGACACTCATTGACACGTGGGATTTATGGTATTTTCTGACTAAGTACCACATCAATGCCATGTTAGCTGAAACCGCCGCTCAAACGGTCTTGGGACTTGTTTGCACTGGTTTTGGGAGTTGAGGGACACACATCATATTGGTATTGCGGTTTAGGGATGAATAGTAGACTTGCGACAACTTGAGGGACCTAAGTGAACTTATTCCTTCCAATCAAGCACTTCCTGGTTAGGTGGGCCAAAATTAGGCCTGCTGGGCTTACGCCTCAACCGGCCCATTTAGATACGAGATATTTCGCTCGCGGCCCACGCGGTGCTCGTCGTCGTCTCCTGGCTAGCCGGTACCAGCCACTCACGCAGAGTCGCAGACTCGAGGCCACCACTGGGAGGAGGAGATGGACGCCGCCCGCAGCCTCCCTCCTCTTGGCGGCGGCCTCGCCGTATCCACTCCACCTCCGCCGTCGCCACTGCCGCCCAAACCGTCTCGATTCCTCACCTATCGCCGCACACACGCCAAACGGCGACAGCGCCGCTTCCTCCGCCTGGCCTCCGCTGCGGCGTCGTCTCCCCGCCGCTCCCCGCTGCTTCGCGCAGCCGCATTGCTCTAGGTGGGTCGTGGTGATGGAGAGACCCCCCGCGCCGCGGAGGCGGCGAGGTTCCGTGCGGAGGCCGTCGACCACTACGTCGCCACACTGGCCAGGGTATTGGGGAGGTAAGTGGTGGGAGGCTGCTTTTTTTTTTTTTTTTTTTTCTTTTTTTTTTTTTTTTGTAATTTTTGCCCCCTTGCGCGCTTTCTGAGGTTGAAAGGATCGTGCAGCCAGGAGGAAGCACAGATGCGCATATACGATGCTTCGTGGGACGGGAGCTACAAGTTCTGCTGCGAGATCGACGATGAAGCGTCAAGGGACCTTGCGAGTATGTTGTTGAATCCTTGGTCAAGTCAATTGTGCACTTTAATGAGCTGATTTTGCCTCGTGTAATTTTGCATGAAAATGATATGAATTCTAGTGGTAGATGTTTTCTGCTACTCCTATAACCTGAGCTTGCCATTTGTGTTAGTTCCTTATGCTCTTGCAATGTACAGAAATGCCCGGGGTATTAGCTGTTAAGCCAGATATGGATAAGGTTGATATGTCAGAGAAGGATAGTCATGGCTCAGGCCTCTCAGCAGCTAACCTAGGAAATTTCAGTGATGCTGTTTCCAATCACCCTTCTTCTAGTGGGGAAAATGAGTTTTGGCTTGTGCGAATGGAGAAGCCTGGGGTTGAAGTTGTGACAAAGGCACAAATGGTGGATCATTATACCCAAATCCTCATGAAAGTGTTGGGGAAGTATGTACCCTCATCATCAACCTAGCTTCTATTTTGCTACATATGCCCTGTGGATGATACAACTGTTCTTTCTTCCCAATGTCTAGTGAAAAGGATGCACAAGTCAGCATATATCACATTTCATGGGAGAGGGATTATGGCTTCTGCTGTCACATTGACGAAGAATGTGCAAAGGAGCTAGCTGGTGAGCAACTTTTGTTGTCCACTCCTTAATATGCATATTATATGACTATTCTATTTCTAAGTTTCTATAGGAAACTATTTATTTATTTAGACGCATTGACAGTATAAGTTTGTGCACCAGATGTTTCTGGAGTGTTATCTGTTCAACCGGACCCAAATTTTGGATCCGACAACAAAAATTACAAAGGTTTGACTATTGTATTCTGTTTCTCATTTCATATATTTATATTTATATTGTAGTCCTGAATCCTATCATCAAAATTGTGCCTTTTTGAATGTCATGGGCCACATCAATGCTGCTAGGAATAGTTTTTGCCTTGATTTTTGTTCCAACATTATTTTTTTTTCTGAAATGAATCATTCCAATAATATATTTCCTGCTAAGAAGCAAAATGCTTTGTTCCGGACTCCTAGCTACCTAAGAGGGTGGCAAAAATACTACTTTATTCATGACTCTAACCTGAACTACAATGGTAGACATCCTATATCATTAAATTTTGGTGCTAGTGTTAAATATTCCTGGGGTCTTAATTTGGTATGAACATGTTGAGTCTGTTACATCTTGTACTCACTGGCATATTCTCCCCTGAAAACATACCTAGTAGGTCTTGCAGTTAGTGTATTCATTCATAGTGCTAAGGAATAATGAATAAAACACCCACATTGTTTTTTATGATTTTAAAAATTCAGGTGATGACAGCTTCAAATCGTCGGAAGCTACTCAGGCTAAAGTCAAAACTAAAAGGCTCTTTGTTACAGGTAAAGTCAGCCTGTACTACACATGAATTTCAGTGTGTTTATCTAGTCATTTATCATTTACATGAGAATGCTACCTTCTTTGTCCTGGAGTAATATATTTTATGTCTTCCCTATTGAATCCCTATGTTTTATGCCCAATTTTCATTATTCAGTGGATAGGTAGGTAGTCTAAATTAGACAATAAGAACATATGTGAGGGATAGTAATTCTAAAATGTGAATGACCAAAGGCACCAAACCCCACTGAGAAATATTGGTTAGATGCAAAGCATATGAAAATAAGTGTCTTCCATCAGATTTCAAGTGTAACAAGTCATACGAGAATGTGAAATAAAAAAACTTCTGTTGTTTTTGCTCTCATCTGTGAGATAAACAACACTGCACAACAAAAGCATACACTGTAATAGAAAATCAGTTATATTTTAATCCTGTTTTACCTAAGTCTGGTATGATATTTCTAATTTCTGGCAGGTCTTTCATTTTATACATCTGAGAAAACTTTGCGGGCTGCCTTTGAGCCTTTTGGTGAACTAGTTGAAGGTTTGTGCTGCTAATACAGAAATGCTCATACATCTCCATTCAGATCTTTTCGTTTGAGATATTGAGTTTGATCCATTTTTAAATTATTACAGTGAAGATAATAATGGACAAGATATCAAAAAGATCAAAAGGGTATGCTTTCATAGAATATACCACAGAAGAAGCTGGAGGTGCTGCTCTGAAAGCAATGAACGGACAGGTAACCTGACAAAATTCTCTTTGCTGGTAGGCTGGTAATATCTTCAAGACATTCATTTATCTCTCAAGCTTATGCATACGAGTCAATTTACAGATAATAAATGGCTGGATGATAGTTGTCGATGTTGCTAAACATAGATCGAGGAACCGTCAACCCCCGTAGATCCAATCAAGTGCTTCGATCGCGTTATCATACTGGATGAACAAAGCATGACACCTAGAGATTAGACACAAGATTAGCAGTGAGTACGAAGTAGAAACCATAGTTTTCCGGTGGTGTTGTATTTTTTTTTTTTTTACCGGAGCGGTGTTGTATTTTTGCGTGGCCTGCTATTCTAATGTTTCCAAGAGATGATAGCAGGCTACAGATTCCATAAGTTTAGTAATATCTGACATGTACTGGATTGATGCAATATCTTTTGGTACTGCATTGGTAATATGAGCTTGAATAGATCATCTCATGTAACATATTTCTATCAACAAATAATGTGAAAAAAAAGAGATGTGATTAATACAAACAGACAATTCCCTGAATTAAATTTCAGGAAGGGCAAGTGTTTCAGGTTCACTTCCAGCTGATACCAAATTAACTTTCAAATCTTCCAACATCTGATAGATATCTTCGCTTTCTGTGTGTAACTTGTCTGCACTGACAAAGGAATGTACATGACCATCTAACTCGATCCAGCTAAGCCCAGGCTGCTTCATTACCCCATGCTCCTCCATCTTCCTCCTCGTTCTCTTCAAGTCTTCCCATTGTCCAGCTCGTGCATATGTGTTGGATAACAAGACATAGGAGCTGCCATGGCTTGGCTCTGCGTGTGCCAGCTTTCGAGCAGCAACCTCTGCCATCTCGACATTGCCATGGCTCTGACAGGCAGCTAGAAGTGAGCTCCAGATCACAAGACCCGGATCTTCCGGTAGACTGCTGGTGAGTTCGAAGGCTTCTTCCAAGAACCCGGCACGGCCGAGAAGATCTATCAAGCAACCATAGTGCTGCATCGTCGACTTGATGCCCATGCTCCTCATTAGGTTGAAGTACTTGAAGCCTTCGTTGACTAGGCCCCCATGGCTACAAGCATTCAGGACGGCCAAGAAGGTGACACCGTTAGGCTTAACGCTCAATTGCGTCATCTCGGTGAACAATCTCAGCGCCATCTCTGGGTGACCATGTGCTGCGAAACCACCAATCACAGAGGTCCAATGCTCCACATTCTTGCTGGGGACACTTGAGAAGCACCGGAAGGCGTCGCCCATGCTTCCGCACCTTGTGTACATGTTGATCAGAGCAACACCAAGAGCACCATCCAGTGAGAACTCCCGCCGAATTACGTACCCGTGAGCGCACCTCCCAATTCCAAGCACACCAATATCGCGAACAGCTGATACAAAGCCGACCATGGTGGCCTCGTCAGGTGCCAAACCATAAACCATCGTCATCTCGGCAAACAAATCCACTGCCTCCTGAGCCCTCCCATGCCTCGCGAAACCAGCAATGACAGTGTTCCAGGAAACCACGTTCCGCTCCGGCATTTCCACAAACACCTCCCAGGCAGCATCCAAGTCGCTGGCTCGCACAATCCCATCAAGAAGCACGTTCCACGACACCACCGTCTTCACCGGCATTCCATCGAACACCTTCCGCGCGTCGCCCAGGCGGCCAAGCCGCGCGTAGACACGCACAAGGGAGGTGGAGGCGTGGACGCCGGAGACGGACGGCGGGTCGCCGGACTTGACGAGGAGGGCGTGGATCTGCTCGGCCTCGGCCGCCGCGGAGGGCAGCAGCCGCGCGCAGGCCGCGAGGGCGGGCACCTTTTCTTTTCTTCTCCCTCGGTCTGTTGAATGCTTGTCCTCTACTATGTTTGTTCTACCTATTCTTCGTCTCATCTGTTGCATCTAGTCCGTTCTAATCTCTTCCTCTAGCTCCTTTTATTTTCCCTTTTGTTCTTCTCCTTTTTTTCATGTATAGATTATACAGTTGGGTGGCAGTGGTTTGTGATATACTAGGTGAATTATCAAGTTTGTTGTGATTCGTTATTTTTCCAAGTAGAGCAGTAGACAATCCATGTTTATTGCATAATACAAATGGCCATAGGCCACAGAGTTGAGGGCGCTTCTGATCATGCACATGCAAAGTTTATTGTTTGAATAAAAAGATCATGTTAATATAATAGCCAACCTATTGTACTAGTTAGTTTTGGTAAAGGCTATAAAATGACATGGATATTATTGGAGCTAACAGCTGGCTGCACTGTTGACCTTGCTCTAAATGTGCGCCCGGTTGGCCACGGTGCCCTTGTCATCCATCCCAAGAACCTTTCCTGACAGGTGTTGTTTCATCATAAGACAATCATTGACACTTGTCCGGCCACTTTGTGGATGAAAATGCGAGGCCACTTTTGCAGGCCAAGGGAATGCATGGATCGCGTGGTCTCGATCGGCTTTGGTCCTTCGCTTTCCTCAAAGTAAAAAACCTCGGAACTTGGAAATTAGAAATGACATTGAGGTTAGCATCGAAGCGAGCACAAGTGCACTAGGATTGGTCCGGCTAACCATCGTACCACGTGGGCTCGCCAAACAAAAGAGAGGCAGCTCCGGAGCACAAAGCCGGTGTGTGTTCTCCCGTCTGAATTCTGATATATAGTTCATGATGCATGAACATATGCATGCAACATGCATGGATATTACTGTATCCAGTATTCCAGTACAGTATCACACATTGAGTCATCGAGAAGATAAAAGAAAAATATGGGCCTGATTGGTTTGGAGAGAGAGTTTAACCTTACTGAGATATCGGTAAGCCAAAATCTGGGTGTCGTCAAAATTTCAGAAAAAATTAAATCGGGCACCTTATTGAAGTATTCTTAAGCTAAACTGTATAATTAATTTTACAAAGGTTGTTTAGGTTGACGTTTGATTTGATACCAGCTGGAGTACCAAAAACATGTGTGTTACCAACATTTTTGGCATAATGTTTGTTTATCGATCACTACCAAATTATGCCGGTAATGTCTCGAGCCAAAGTCTGAGTACCAAATACTTCAACGCTGAAGTATGAGTCCTGTGGACTAGCTATTGCTTCTCCACGAGACTACCAAGCACTGTCGGAGTGGATTCAAAATAAAGTATAATGTATGAAAAAAATTACTTGAAAAGTCTTTTTAGGAGTGGATATCTAGTAAACTAATGTATCACAAAATTTGTGAAGTTTGTGATAAAGAAAGTATCTGGTTAATGGAATGTGCAAGGGCCATGCCGCCCTTCCTTTTCCCCCAAACCCCAAATGATAAAGAACGGCATAGCAGTGTTGTTAATTTACTGATCATATAACAACATCTTTCGACATCCTAACTAAATTAATCTTTCCCCTCACCAAAAGCCCAGCCCCTGACAAAGTGCCTATATATTAACGTGCCAAAGCAATAGCAGCTACTTGAAATGGGCATAAACATCAGAAACCGTTTGTATTTGTGGAATCAGCGTACTACTATTATAAGATAGACACGTACGCACTTTTGTTACAAACTTACATGGGAGCAATATCTTTCTAGGAAATAAATTAAAAGTAGTTCATGGCATGGTTATAATATGAGATAGCTATAGGCTGAAACGATGTCGACATCTCCCATGTTAGAATTAGACCCTCCCATGTTGCCAAGGGACGCATCCTCATGATGGGTCTGTGCAGGTAAGCAACAGACAAGAGCTGGCTAAACATATTCTGAAATCTTAATAAGGTGATTGTACTTTTATATGCCCACCTTTTCAATATACTAGGACTTTAGCGCGCTTCGCGGCGCCCTACCGTTCGTGAAGAGCTAAATAGCTTATAGATGGTTATATGTAAGTAGTATTAAATAGTACTCAAACAGGGGATTATAAAAGAGCTGCTGAGAGCATCTCAAGCAAAACAAATATTTGACCAATGTTTCCTGTGGAACTCCAATATTATAAATGTTTGACCAGTCTGGATAGCGAACATCACATTGCCAACAGGCAAGTAGACAAAGCGATGGGATCCTCTAACGTACTGCCCTCTAACTTTGAGAGGATGACATATGTAGGTCCCACAGCTAGCGGACCCACATGTCAGCCACCCATGTTAGAGAGCAGTACGTCAGAGGAGCAGCTTCCGTAGACAAAACATGAGTATTGCAGTATTTAAACAAACATTTAGCATGCTTCACAAAGTCTACTGAGATTATATAGGATATTAGGGCATGTTTTCAAATCTGTAATTGTATATATAATTTCACTGTCATTCAAACCTTGAGAAAAAAATACCAAATTATGAAAGCATTTTCATATCCTATTTAGAGTTAGATCAAGTACAAAGATAGTAGTACTCATGTAGGTCAATCGATAGAATTCATAATCACTTTAAATTCATATTGTCAATAAGAAGTGTCACAGTATGAACAACACATTTATATTAGTAAATTTGTTCTGAAGTCCTTCATTCTAACATAGGCTGCCACATAACTTGAATTATGTCATCATAAGAGGATAAAAAAGTGCCTGAATTCTGCAAGATAAAATCACCTAATAAGTTTAGGTCTAGAAACCATGGTAACCTCTCATACTTAAGAGAGGAAGTAACAACAGAACTGGCCACATCTTTTCGCTTATGCATGCATATACTTATCCAAACCGCTTATTGCCAATTAACAATAATTTATAGGTAAAACTTTTTTGTACATATTCTTCATGATTCAAAAGCAAATGTTATAAAGTAAACTTCGATGAAAAAGTCAGAAAATCATATTCAAAATGAAGTTTTAAAATTCAAAAGTTGGCTTATAAGCATAAGTATAGGCGAAAAGATGATACTGAATATGTATCACTGTATATAGAAATGGGTCAGTCATTCAGTTTCTTAAACAAAGCAGCTAATTCAGTTTCATTATGTGGCAATGATATCTTAAGTTTCATTATGTGGCAATGATATCTTATACGGAATGTGTTACAGATCATGCAGTTAGAAGCATGAATACCAGAAACATTTAGTCATGTAAATGAAGCAGGAAGCCATTTATAGAGCAGCTTCCTCGTAAAAGTGTCTAATAAACTAAATGATTTTTGGATATGGCAACAGAAAAACCAGCTGATCAGCCAAGATACTCTTGAAAAGGCAAGCCCATGTAATGCGGTTACTGAAACCATCTCTAATGAATATAGTGTTTTTGGATTTGGCAACAAAAAGATTATAGTTGATTAGCCATGATAATCTCTAGACAAAAATACCAGGCAAGTGAGACCCTCATATTCACTGAAAAGTCACAAGTAATGTAGGTAATGAAATGTAATGCAATAACTAATTACACTACTCATCATATGGGTATCCTACAAAACATGTGGCATGGGTTCTCAGTCATTCGTACCAAAATTTCAAATGTCACATCCAAAATACACAATATAGCTGAGTGGATGACAGTACTGCAACTCTATAATGTTTGGAGAACAGAAATCTAAACCAAAAAAAAAACTGTGCACCCCTTAGAAATCTAAACAAAAAATTAGTTCACTGCTTACCTATGCCATGTAAAAGCAAAGGTGAAGCTTCAGCACACTCCTTTGAAACAAAGAATTTTGGGACAAAAGGTTCCAGTTCTACATGTTGTACAACAGGAAGTACTGCATATCGTATAAATGAGCATTCAGACATGGGATTTCATATGGAACCTTTGGTGGATACAATTTAACTAACCAAGCGAACTTCATCACAAAATCATATGCAAAATCAAAACAATATAATGGCATTTGCCGAACTTACATGAGCTTGAAGATAAAAGAAAAATATGGGCCTGATTGGTTTGGAGAGAGAGTTTAACCTTACTGAGATATCGGTAAGCCAAAATCTGGGTGTCGTCAAAATTTCAGTAAAAAATAAATCGGGCACCTTATTGAAGTATTCTTAAGCTAAACTGTATAATTAATTTTACAAAGGTTGTTTAGGTTGACGTTTGATTTGATACCAGCTGGAGTACCAAAAACATGTGTGTTACCAACATTTTTGGCATAATGTTTGTTTATCGATCACTACCAAATTATGCCGGTAATGTCTCGAGCCAAAGTCTGAGTACCAAATACTTCAACGCTGAAGTATGAGTCCTGTGGACTAGCTATTGCTTCTCCACGAGACTACCAAGCACTGTCGGAGTGGATTCAAAATAAAGTATAATGTATGAAAAAAATTACTTGAAAAGTCTTTTTAGGAGTGGATATCTAGTAAACTAATGTATCACAAAATTTGTGAAGTTTGTGATAAAGAAAGTATCTGGTTAATGGAATGTGCAAGGGCCATGCCGCCCTTCCTTTTCCCCCAAACCCCAAATGATAAAGAACGGCATAGCAGTGTTATTAATTTACTGATCATATAACGACATCTTTCGACATCCTAACTAAATTAATCTTTCCCCTCACCAAAAGCCCAGCCCCTGACAAAGTGCCTATATATTAACGTGCCAAAGCAATAGTAGCTACTTGAAATGGGCATAAACATCAGAAACCGTTTGTATTTGTGGAATCAGCGTACTACTATTATAAGATAGACACGTACGCACTTTTGTTACAAACTTACATGGGAGCAATATCTTTCTAGGAAATAAATTAAAAGTAGTTCATGGCATGGTTATAATATGAGATAGCTATAGGCTGAAACGATGTCGACATCTCCCATGTTAGAATTAGACCCTCCCATGTTGCCAAGGGACGCATCCTCATGATGGGTCTGTGCAGGTAAGCAACAGACAAGAGCTGGCTAAACATATTCTGAAATCTTAATAAGGTGATTGTACTTTTATATGCCCACCTTTTCAATATACTAGGACTTTAGCGCGCTTCGCGGCGCCCTACCGTTCGTGAAGAGCTAAATAGCTTATAGATGGTTATATGTAAGTAGTATTAAATAGTACTCAAACAGGGGATTATAAAAGAGCTGCTGAGAGCATCTCAAGCAAAACAAATATTTGACCAATGTTTCCTGTGGAACTCCAATATTATAAATGTTTGACCAGTCTGGATAGCGAACATCACATTGCCAACAGGCAAGTAGACAAAGCGATGGGATCCTCTAACGTACTGCCCTCTAACTTTGAGAGGATGACATATGTAGGTCCCACAGCTAGCGGACCCACATGTCAGCCACCCATGTTAGAGAGCAGTACGTCAGAGGAGCAGCTTCCGTAGACAAAACATGAGTATTGCAGTATTTAAACAAACATTTAGCATGCTTCACAAAGTCTACTGAGATTATATAGGATATTAGGGCATGTTTTCAAATCTGTAATTGTATATATAATTTCACTGTCATTCAAACCTTGAGAAAAAAATACCAAATTATGAAAGCATTTTCATATCCTATTTAGAGTTAGATCAAGTACAAAGATAGTAGTACTCATGTAGGTCAATCGATAGAATTCATAATCACTTTAAATTCATATTGTCAATAAGAAGTGTCACAGTATGAACAACACATTTATATTAGTAAATTTGTTCTGAAGTCCTTCATTCTAACATAGGCTGCCACATAACTTGAATTATGTCATCATAAGAGGATAAAAAAGTGCCTGAATTCTGCAAGATAAAATCACCTAATAAGTTTAGGTCTAGAAACCATGGTAACCTCTCATACTTAAGAGAGGAAGTAACAACAGAACTGGCCACATCTTTTCGCTTATGCATGCATATACTTATCCAAACCGCTTATTGCCAATTAACAATAATTTATAGGTAAAACTTTTTTGTACATATTCTTCATGATTCAAAAGCAAATGTTATAAAGTAAACTTCGATGAAAAAGTCAGAAAATCATATTCAAAATGAAGTTTTAAAATTCAAAAGTTGGCTTATAAGCATAAGTATAGGCGAAAAGATGATACTGAATATGTATCACTGTATATAGAAATGGGTCAGTCATTCAGTTTCTTAAACAAAGCAGCTAATTCAGTTTCATTATGTGGCAATGATATCTTAAGTTTCATTATGTGGCAATGATATCTTATACGGAATGTGTTACAGATCATGCAGTTAGAAGCATGAATACCAGAAACATTTAGTCATGTAAATGAAGCAGGAAGCCATTTATAGAGCAGCTTCCTCGTAAAAGTGTCTAATAAACTAAATGATTTTTGGATATGGCAACAGAAAAACCAGCTGATCAGCCAAGATACTCTTGAAAAGGCAAGCCCATGTAATGCGGTTACTGAAACCATCTCTAATGAATATAGTGTTTTTGGATTTGGCAACAAAAAGATTATAGTTGATTAGCCATGATAATCTCTAGACAAAAATACCAGGCAAGTGAGACCCTCATATTCACTGAAAAGTCACAAGTAATGTAGGTAATGAAATGTAATGCAATAACTAATTACACTACTCATCATATGGGTATCCTACAAAACATGTGGCATGGGTTCTCAGTCATTCGTACCAAAATTTCAAATGTCACATCCAAAATACACAATATAGCTGAGTGGATGACAGTACTGCAACTCTATAATGTTTGGAGAACAGAAATCTAAACCAAAAAAAAAACTGTGCACCCCTTAGAAATCTAAACAAAAAATTAGTTCACTGCTTACCTATGCCATGTAAAAGCAAAGGTGAAGCTTCAGCACACTCCTTTGAAACAAAGAATTTTGGGACATAATGCCACGTAAAAGTAAAGGTCAAGCTTCAGCACACTCCTTTGAAACAAAGAATTTTGGGACAAAAGGTTCCAGTTCTACATGTTGTACAACAGGAAGTACTGCATATCGTATAAATGAGCATTCAGACATGGGATTTCATATGGAACCTTTGGTGGATACAATTTAACTAACCAAGCGAACTTCATCACAAAATCATATGCAAAATCAAAACAATATAATGGCATTTGCCGAACTTACATGAGCTTCTAGCTTGTAAAATAAAAATTCACCCTTATAAAGAGAACCAAACCTCTACTGCACATGGATTTACAGAGCAAGCAGCTCAAAGCTCCAAAGTGTTAGCCTGCCTACCATGCTGCAAAATCTCCCCCATACAGCACTTACACACCACAACCAGTCTCAACTCTCAAATCTCCATTGACTGAGCACGGAGGAAGGAACACGTGGAGGTGACGGCAACATACTGCATGAGTGAATGGCGATGGATCCGTTCTGCAATAAATCCATCCAGCCTGACCCTGTCCAGATCCATTCGTTAGCATAAGAATGCAATGGCAGGGATAAGATTTCTTCCAGATCCACTATGCACCACTACAACCACAAACCCGGTAAGAGATAGGAGTCAGGAGAAAAAGGAGAGAGTGCTCACCTGAGACGCAGATCCATCAGACTGCCTCGCCAGCGACCTCGAGTCCCAGCCATCCGGATCGACTGCTGCGCTATCGCATTGAGAGCCTAGCCGTCGAGCTAGAGCACACCACCACCATCTCGAGCGTCTGGAAAGGCTCTGCTCCCACGCTGTCCTCCCTCCTCCCTTTCTCTCCCTGCGACATGCTCTCCTTCGGTGTCCTCCCTTCCTAGCACCCTTCCCTCTAAGTCCTCACTTCGTCGCCCCTCCCT
Source organism: Oryza longistaminata (assembly GCA_009805545.1). Lineage (NCBI taxonomy): Eukaryota > Viridiplantae > Streptophyta > Magnoliopsida > Poales > Poaceae > Oryza > Oryza longistaminata. Next base: position 40,089,233 of record CM020179.1, read on the forward strand.
ATCCACTGACGGTCTTCCTCTTTGATCCACTCCCTAGCACAGATTGGTTGCCTCCCTCTTGATATCAAGCTGACTCGCTCATGCCACCGCTGAAACTGAGAAGAGGAGTGTGTGGGTTCTCTTTCCCCTGCTTGATTCGGAAGAGGGGTAGGAGATGGGGGAGGGCAGGGAGAGCGCGATGGGAGGCCGTCGTGGGTGAGAAGCGACGAAGGAGGGAAGACGATGCGGCGCCGACACCGGGGGGGACCGTTTGTATTTGTGGAATCAGCGTACTACTATTATAAGATAGACACGTACGCACTTTTGTTACAAACTTACATGGGAGCAATATCTTTCTAGGAAATAAATTAAAAGTAGTTCATGGCATGGTTATAATATGAGATAGCTATAGGCTGAAACGATGTCGACATCTCCCATGTTAGAATTAGACCCTCCCATGTTGCCAAGGGACGCATCCTCATGATGGGTCTGTGCAGGTAAGCAACAGACAAGAGCTGGCTAAACATATTCTGAAATCTTAATAAGGTGATTGTACTTTTATATGCCCACCTTTTCAATATATAATGAATAGTATCATATAACTACAAGAGCGGATTTCCAAACCAATGGGCAAACTAATTGTGCAATGGCACCGTTTATATATATATAATGACCATATATACATGTCACTGACATACATGTACAGTTTCAATGATTTAGGTCATGGTCTGTAATTATATATATCAACAAGCTAGAAAGCAAAACACTCACGTCAAAAACTTTCCCAAAAACTTTCCCATAAGAAATTTCATTATAAAAAGACGAATGATGAGAAGGCATTTCTAAACCTATGTTCAGATTGGTCCAATTAAACCACTCAAAGATTCTTGTACGGTGCATGATAAAAAAACTAAGTATATGTAAGCCCTTGAGCATATTTTTATAGTTTGATGGATAATAAGCATCCTAGGATGCCTTATGTCTATAGAGACCTTAATAAAACTCAACATATCAATTGAACTGACAAAGGCGCATTATAGATTTTGGATTTAACGAAGTCTTAACCTTAGCTATATCTTTGCATATGTAGCCTACACATATTTGATAAAAAAAATTGCCTCTAGCTGCTGCTGCTCATCTTGAGATGATTTCTGGTATATATATAATATTAAGTTCTTAATATCTGATCAATCTTGCAATAATCCTGATCATTAAGTTCCATGTAAACACTTGTCTGGTGTAGATTGGAGCCTCTCCTAAAATCCCATATGTTAATTTTAGGCCTTGTTTAGTTCCCAATTTTTTTTTCCCAAAAACGCCACATCGAATCTTTGGACACATGTATAGAGTATTAAATATAGATAAAATGAAAAACTAATTGCACATTTTGCATGGAAAATCACGAGACGAATCTTTTGAGCCTAATTAATCTATGATTAGGCATAAGTGCTACAGTAACCCGCATATACTAATGACGGATTAATTAGGCTTAATAAATTCGTTTCACGGTTTCCAGGCAAGTTATGAAATTAGTTTTTTCATTCGTGTCCGAAAACCCCTTCCGACATCCAGTCAAACGTCCAATGTGACATCCAATTTTTTTTCGCAAACTAAACAAGGCCTTAACATGCTAGAAATTTAGAAAATTCCACATTAATTGACTATAATCCATCCTAAATATTCATCCATGGCATCTAGGATGAGATCAATATAATAATGTTGACAACCAAATTCGGCACCAGATTGATTCTATTCATAAATTGCCGAATTAAGAGCCTTTTTCGTAGAAGGCTGTGGTTAATTAGACCGCAGTGCATGTGCCGGTTTGATCAGGACCATGGCAGTCTGATGGCCAATCTGATTGGCGTGGAGCATGCGGCCTAACCGGCAAACTCCAAGTCCGATAGAGTCTCATGTTCTTCTGCTTGTTTGAGATTTTTTTTTTAGTCCTAATACATCGCAGGACCTACTTACACTACGAGAATTCAGAATTTTCTTGGTGGCCATCTGATCTCTTTGGCGGTTCAACATCACCCAAGGTAAAGTGTATTCTTATCGGTCTAGACTGCCAATGTTACATTTCTTGACTTTTCGAAAGTTTGGTATTCTCCGTAATTTTCTTGGCGATTAGACCGCCAACAAAATTTTCCCTCACGGTTAGCAGCCAAGAAACCTGGATTTTCCTGTCACTCTAGACTTGGGGGTTTTTGGCCGCAAAGAAAATTCCAAATTCTTGTAGTGTTGGGACGTGGACAGGCTTTGTTTATGTAAGACCAACCCCTTTATAAGAGCTATAACTGATTCATCGAGACAACCAACACACAATCAATCAAAGAATCGTTCTTGTACCATTTTTCTTTACTTTTACCTCTTTAACCCTAGTTCATCCATCCTCATCAATTTGCATTGAAAGCCATCCACCTTTTGCGGCGAGAGTACGAAATCTTTTATAGGTTTGTCCCAAAAATCTTCCGTTCCGTCCATGATATATATGGTTGTTTACCCCCAAATTAATTTAAATTGGTTCTGCTAACCTATTTTGATTCTATCACCGCCAAGATCAGAAGCCACACCATCTACTTTGGGCAATGGTTCAGGATCAAGAGGCACCACTACTTCATCTACATCAACAATATCGGAGGCTCGATCGGTTTGTGTGTCGTCAAATAGTCTTTTGTAACACGTATATGGCTCCAGCATGGATTCATGTCCAGCTAATTATTGCAAGCAAAATGGGATGTGTTGAGTCCTTTCCTATCACTTACATGACACTATACATATTAATTTTTAGCTTATATGCAAATTCTATTGCCAGTATTATGAATGGGGAGTGGTACCTATTTTGAGCAAACGATGAGGTGTACAATATCGTACTGGAAAATGTAAAATGTACTTATCATGAGCTGTAGCGGCACTCATAACCAATCAATAACTGGCACAAGGAAAGCCATGGAACATCTTTACATGGTCTTTCTTGCAGCATGGTTTTAAAGTAGCAAATTCGTGCTACCGTATATGAACATGTGACCGTGACACAAAATCAAGAAATCCAGAATGAACATGGATCCTAAGCACATGACCTCACCGATCGATCACCACCAAAGCCTTTTTCCATTTGTGTGGCAACAATAATTAAAGTTTTTGTATAGTTTAGTACATGGCGCCGGCGGGTAATTAAGCTGCAGCCACCTGCATCCGATCCATTCGTGCATATAACCTAACCACCCATTTCGCCTTCTCTCCACTCTCTCCCCTCTCTCTCTCTCTCTCTCTCTCTCTCTCGGTATTGCAAGATACTAGCTAATTAACTAGCCTTTGGCCTTCAGTTTCCCCATCGATTCATCAGAGCACGCCTTCAATTTCCTAATCAATCTCCCATATAATTCCCCTTAGCTTGTATGCCTATCATTAGTACTTCTTGTGCTGTGTTGTCTTCTTGCCTTCTTTGAGCTCTAGAGCTAGCTAGGTTTGTGACCTGCTGTACGTGCGTGTGTTAATTAGATAGATGTCTTAGATCTGGGAGAGAGCGAGGAGATGGGGAGGGGGAAGATAGTGATAAGGAGGATAGACAACTCGACGAGCAGGCAGGTGACGTTCTCCAAGCGTCGGAACGGGCTGCTGAAGAAGGCGAAGGAGCTATCCATCCTCTGCGATGCGGAGGTCGGCCTCGTCGTCTTCTCCAGCACCGGCAGGCTCTATGAGTTCTCCAGCACCAAGTAAGCAATCCATCGGATTTATAAGTATATATGAATATTTCCCCTAATTTAATTGTGGTTTCCTTAGTTGTTCTCTGATCTGCTTTGGAGTCTCCTTTTGTTCTTGATTTCTTTTTGAAAGAACTCTCTTTGTTCTTTCACTAGATAGGTATATGTCTATTCATCTTTCATCCTTTCAAGTTTGAGACGTTTTTATCAACAAAATGACCCAAGTATGTCTGATCAGCTTTCATCCTTTCAAGTTTTGAGGCATTTTTATCAACAAAAAGACCCAAGCTAAGCATATATATATGCTTGGCTATTAGTCCTTGTGATCTTTTAGTAAGCTATAGCTACATAACAATCAATATGTATGCATATAGTGTCAGTTTAATTGTGATGTTTTCCCTCCTTTCTCGAAAACAATTGAAACTTGGCACTACTAAGTTTTGATCACTCCTTTTCTTTCAAAAAAATTATAAACACTTAAAATATGTTATATTATTAAAATATGTAGCGTAGAAAATATAACCATACAACTTCCATTCATCATCATATAATTATTTAAAAGTAATTTGTGATCAAAGTACCAGCGGTAGTACTCAACCATGTCAACCAAGTCAGTTATTCAAGAACTGAGGGAGTAAATACTAAATGCAAAATTAATATGAAAATTTTTCTTCTGAACACAATAATGAATAACTTTTTTTTTGTCTCATGAAATGAAATATTTTTTTCAGTACTTCTGCTATATATCCTTTTTCAGCGTACGTATGTTCACTATTCTGAATTGATTACAACTTAGAAACTCAAGGTGGATATATAGCGGAGAAATATTAACATGTTAACGTTTAATAAAATTAGATGAATTTGTTCTTTTTTGTTTCAAGTGATGTTGATCTGTACCAAAATCAGATGGCATGTGTCCTAACACAACCTTTGCTCCTAGTTTATCATGGTCAAACTTATTAATCAAAGAGATTTAGCATGCAATCTTGACAATCAAATCTTTACAGAGAATGGCATTTCTATATATGAAGCCTTACATGCATGATGCATGTGCATAAATATTTTTTTGGAGCTAGAGTGTGGTAGCTTTACGTGTCACTGCATCAAAGACAGATAAATATTTCCAGATTTTTAAATATCCTTTTATCTGTGTGTTTTGTCTAAGTAAATTGAAGGTTTTTTAATATAAGCTGTATGTTTTAGCTAAAAATGAAACAACTGACTCAACCATTTGGCTTTACTTGCATGCTAGCATGAAAACTGTGATAGACCGGTATACCAACGCAAAGGAGGAGCTACTTGGCGGGAATGCAACTTCAGAAATTAAGGTATGGTTAAGAAGATAAGCTATCTTGTTAATTGCTACTATACTAGTGTTTTGGTAAAATGGTACTACGAGAACACGCATGTGATCTTGATCTGACAACCAATGACAGCTTTTAGTCTCTTTAAGATTGATTTTATAAATAAGATACTGATTGGCCAACTAGTTAAAGTACTGAATGCACTGTGTTCTCATGCATGCATGCAACTGGGCATGGTGCACTGCTCACGCTGAAGAATATTGTGAGTAATTATTCCTGAACCCCTCTGGCTGATGCAGGCATGCAGCAGGGGTTGTTAGTTTGTTACTGAGGCTGTGTTTAGTTCCATACCAAAATTGGAAGTTTGACTAAGATTGAAAGTTTAAAGAAAAAAGTTGAAAGTTTATATGTGCGGGAAAGTTTTTGATGTAATGGAAAAGTTGGAAATTTGAAGAAAAAGTTGGGAACTAAACAAGACCTGAATTACATATACATTGTTTACTGTATATATAGACGCAAACCTTTTTATAAAAAAAATCATGGGAATTTTAGATGTTATCATTCCTAGGAGTTTTTTCTATACAGTTCTTTTTGAATCAAAGAAATGAATTCTATGAAATCTTACAAAATTCCTATTGAATATCTTTTCCCGCTTAATGAGGTAGAACCTCACGAAAAGAACACTTTGAGTCTTCTTTTATCCCTTCTCTAATTCCTGTGTTTTTCCTGCGGTACAATCAAACGGTCATTCTTATATTTTTCATGTGTTTTGTAATCATCTGTTTTACACTTGCATTTCTGTTAGAATAATGTGTTTTTCCTAATTGTATGTTTTTTCATTCATGTGATTCAAAAGTGCCGTCGACATTTTCCTATCTTCTCCTTCCAGATGCCATATATAAAAAAACTGATGCGTATTGTGCCTAATGTTGATAGTGCCCTATAACTGGAGAACTTCAACAAACTCCCCTCAAAGGAGCTGAATATGCGCACAATCCGATAGTACAGAATCTTCTGAACTTGAGGTTGGCAAGAGCTGCAAGCCACGCATGGGCCAAAGGGGGCAGATTGCCGCAGGTTCCTAGATTAGGACACTGGGCCCAACCATAATCTAACTAAGCCCCTGCAAACTTCTCAATTATCAAGCGTGTTCTGGAGCAGGAAGAAGCACTAGTCGATCTCACTCGGTTAATGCATCAACAGTAATGCATAGGATGAAAGTAATCGAGCAATTCGTAATCTCAACATAAGCAAAAACAAACATACTTTAAACAAGACAAAACAGTGTACTCCCTCTGTCCTAACAAAAAAAAGACAACCGTGTTCAACGTTTGACTGTCCGTCTTATATAATTTTTTTATAATTAATATTTTCATTGTTGTTAGATGAAAAAAATATGATTAATACTTTATGCTAACTTGTCTTTTTAATTTTTTTCATAATTTTTTCAAATAAGATGAACGGTTAAACGTTAAACACGGAAACCCAGAGTTTGTTTTTTTTCCTGAACGGATGGAGTACAATACAAGAGCTTGCAGAGTATTGTATAGGCAGGAGAAGCATTTGATATTTTGATGGTAGTGCAATGCGGTACAAGTTGCTTGAAAACAACATGCTCAAGTCTTAATTTCTCAGAAATTAACTTTCTTCATAGTGGCCGCACTGGTGCTCCCGTAGTCCCGTTACTCCACTACTTAGCTTCTCACGTTTTTCCATGAACCACACACTTCAGCATCTGAGGGCATCAGGGCAGGCCATCCTCAAGTTTGCAAATGATGGAAAATCCATGCACATCCTGACATCCAACGTTCAGCCAAAGAAGCGTATGAAGATCATAAGGCGATTCGAGAAAAAAAAAAAGGCAGATTATAGGTGCATACGTACCTTTTGGCCCGGTAAGGACTTAGCTGATTGCATTGGTCCAAGATATGGCGCAGTAATTTCGCTGCATCTTATGACAACCACAAACTCAAAAAACAACACCCAACAAATACTGAACCTGTCTGAGTATCTAACATCCATATTTCAGAGGGGGGCAAACTTACTCGGTATATTTATGCATTATGTGGCAACTTGGAGGTGAAAAACAGTTGGAGACTCAAAAGGAAATCTAAAAACTGTTAGAAAATGGTTTTCTAAATAACAGATGCCAATAGCGTAAGCAGAATGGCTGTAAAGCAACAAAAGCCAGAACAACAAGGATACATAGCAAACCAAGTGATATTAACAGTTAAAAGTACCGTTGTTGCTCAATTGACCAGTAAACTCGACAGACAATTGTAAACATAAAAAATATATACCTTAAGAAACAAACCGTCTACGCTTAAAAATTTCACTGCTGCTGATGGTATGATATTCATGTTACTGAATCATGGGGGAATATTAAGTGATATTTTCAGGAGTACTAGCTTATGTACTCCTTTATGAATTTCATTTCCATGTCATCGTTTATTTAATGTTTATTCTTTCTATATGTCAAGGAAAAGGTCAAAACAAGCATCCACACCTACATGGTCTCAAAGAACTGTAGTACATAGCATGCCCCCACAGAGATCCTTCTCTTTCCCTCTATTTTGGGTTCAAAAATGCCATCGCTCATGAAAAATACAAAAAGATACCAAACACCAAAAAGGGATAAATCTGATTTGCCTTGAGTTTACATTGGAGACTGTACTCATCATTACTACAGTATAACTGTTATATCAACAAAATGGTTGAAAACAAAGTCCTGATTAAAGATGCAATTATACATAAGTACCTCCTATGTCTATGCGTAAGTTTTGTGCCAACAAAGTGATCAGCAGTTATGCATTATGCACTCCAATGGCCAGTCCATAATACAGATCAGCAGGTTATGTCTAGATTTTTTTTTTCCTTAGAACACAGGGAAGTTCAGTGTGCAAATTTTCAGCTAGGAGTTTAGGACCAAAGGTTTAAAAGTCTGATGATGATGAAACAACCAAGCTACTGGAGCACTAGACAAAAACAAGTGTCAGCTGAATTGACAAGTTAATAAGCACTGAAGACTGAACAACTATAACACTCTGATGCACTTGTGCTACGCATATCCCACATCTTGAGATATTGGAACTATGTGAATCAGATAGCATTTTACCTCATCTCAAATGCATATGTGATTGAGTTATGAGTGATTTTTGGCAACATACTGCGTTTCTAGATTAATCATATGCATATAGTTCAAGGAAACTGACATGATTTTCTTTTTTTGCTGATAGATTTGGCAGAGGGAGGCAGCAAGCTTGAGGCAGCAACTGCACAACTTGCAAGAAAGCCACAAGTAATCATCTAATGACTCTGCAATGGAAATAGATCATACATTAATATAAAATTCATCAAGAAAGTAGTTTATCAACAATTTAAATGCCACATGGAATTGTATAAGAACCACCAAAAGATGCTTAAATACTTGAAGGAAAATTTTAGGAATATAATTAGAATATTCACTGTCAGATTTATTTTAATAGTATTCCTAAGTTTCTTTAACAAATAAGTTTGGCCTGTCTCAAACCATGTCGACAGAAGAGAGCTGTAGTGACATATAGATAGGGACTTCTTGAACTGCTGAGATTACTCTTTTGCATGGTTGTAGGCAACTGATGGGTGAGGAGCTTTCTGGCCTAGGTGTTAGAGACCTCCAAGGTTTAGAGAATAGGCTTGAAATAAGTCTACGTAATATCAGAATGAGAAAGGTTATATTCCTTGTGCTCTTCAATATCCGTATCTTTGCTTTTGATTTGCTATAGGCTAATGATGATACAGTAAACACCTATCAAACAGGACAATCTTTTGAAAAGTGAAATCGAGGAGTTACATGTGAAGGTTTACCCCTTGCACTTAATGTCATTTCATTATTTCAATGCAAAAGAACATGCATGGAATATTGTGAATTTTGTGTACTAAATATTAACTTTACTTCAGGGAAGCCTAATTCACCAGGAAAACATCGAACTTTCTAGAAGCCTAAATGTCATGTCGCAACAAAAATTGGAACTGTATAACAAGGTTCGATGCAAAATTCTCTTAGAAACTTGTGACTACATGTTAACGCATTATCCCAAGCAACTAAAGGAACTTGATTTCAGCTTCAGGCCTGTGAACAGAGAGGTGCCACAGATGCAAATGAAAGTTCCAGCACTCCATACAGCTTTCGTATCATACAAAATGCTAATATTCCTCCTAGTCTTGAATTGAGCCAATCACAGCAAAGAGAAGGGGAGTGCAGCAAAACAGCTGCTCCAGAACTGGGGTAAGTATTTCTTATCTAGAATACATAAATTGCATTACTCAAAGAAGGGGAAGCTCAATCAAGCACGTATGTTTTCATATGTAGCAGACTTCATCTGCCTTAAGACTATGCTGTACAAGCTGGACAATAAGTGATCAATTTCAAACAAGCACAAAGCCTTTCAGATGCAAGTAGTATTTTTGTGATAGCTGAGACAATAAAAAAGCGTACAGACTACAGACTGGACAGATTATGTTGTCAGATGCTCATGTAATGACTGTGGTGTAATAAGAAATACGTAGTATAAGTTTGTAACCCTGCTTACTCTCTATTGCTTTCTAGAAAAGCTCAACCAAAACTCTGAAAAGTCTTTGGACTAAAAAGGTTGTAACAATGTTTACCAGGAAGGTGCTTTGGTGATGAAAAAAGAGTTGTCACAATGCCTAAGAAGGAAGGGGTGTGAGCTACTGGCGAAAACTGTTATGTATTGCACATCGTGAATAATGGCTGTTGAACATGTCTACTCAGACTTAACAGTCAGCTCTTACTCATGGCTGTTCAAGTGGTGTTACAGATGAAGGTGCATCCAACCTAATTCAAAGCAGCAACACTCATACTGGTGCTGCAAATACCGTGTATGCTAGAGAGAGGTGGTTGGATAGAAGGCCCATGTATCATGTCATGCTGTTGAGCCCACCTAAAAATCAGAAGAAAGTGCAACGGTCCATAGTGATGGAGAGGTCTTAACATGTGTTTGATTTGCCTCCATTCTCAACCATACCAAAATTTTGGCAAGTATAATGTAATTTGGCTACCATTTGGTTTGTTGCAAAAAAAAATTGGCAATATGTATTGGTTTGTATCTAATTGGCCTAAAATTGACAAGGTAACTCTATCAAATTTCGGCAATAAACCAAACACCCTAACTTTCACCAAAATTTTGGCAATGCCCATATTTTGGTAAGGTTTACATAGGCTATAGACCAACCAAACCCTTAAACCTAAAGATATCGTGTTCAAAATGATAACATCAATTATTATCTGAGAACCATTTAGCTATATTCTAGGAGAAACTAAAACCCTCACATTCCTTTTCTTAAAAATTTCTGCAGTATGCCAACTTTGAGACGCTAGATCATTGATTCACAATTTCACGTGTCACAACATTTATTATTAGTAGTATTCTACTGCAAGTCTGCAACTAAGAAATAAATCTTCTGTTAAACATGAACGGCTCCTGATGCAATACACTGGAGTTAACCACTAAAATCTCAGCAATTGAAAGTTCCACTTAGCAAAGCCCATACCACATTAAAATGGTAATGCCTGTATTTAATTGATTTTGAATTAAAAATGGTGCTATCAACTTTGAGTTCCAAAACTAATTATTTCCAAAGAAAAAGGTAATTCAATAATTACCATCACTTGGTATAGATTGGTCTTCTGTGACAGAACCACTGAAGAATTACACAATACATATAAGAATGAGCTACATGAGTTTACTGTCTTACTTGTGAGAGGTCTTACTTGTGCCTTTCTTGTAAGTAATGCGGTTGTTGCCTCATGCTTGGTGCCACCATGTGCAATAACTAGTCAAGCAAAATATAAAAAAAATGTTATTTGAGAAATGCACATTGAGTGACCTACAAAGTAATAAGCACAGAATATAGTGTAGCTGCTACTTGAAAATTGAATCAGTCATAAGCAAATAATTTCCTATGCTCAAATGGATTCTAGAATGTCGATAAACGGCACAATCCTAAATACTTTAATGGTCATCAGCATGAGGCAAATTCAGCTAACAGAATGGAGTATGCAAACTGGTAAATCTCAGTTAGTTTATTACTTTTTCCAGAATATAACACTGACTCAAATCAGATATTTGAGTCTAACTATGATTCGGTGATTCCGAAACAGAAATCTGCAGTGCAGACTTACAGTTTCTAATATCTGAAGGAATCTAGCAAATCATCTACAAATGTCGTTAGAAACAACCCGAGGTTTCGAGCCACTTGAAGCCCGGAATCCCCCCTACTCCCCCATGAAAATCCACGCGCGAAAACCCTAGAAAACCAGACCCCCAGAGCTCCCAACGAGCGCATGATCACCGTAACGCAAACCACGCCACACACGAAATCCAAACAAACGGAACCAAGATCTAGCAGCAGCAGAAGAAGCAGAATGGGGGGTCTAGAAACTTCTCTCCGTACCTCCAATCCGCCGCGGGTTCCAGCCATGGTGAGGCAAGGGTGTGGGCGACTGCGACCGCGAGCGATGAAGCAGACGGGTGGGAGGCCGGCGCACTTTAAAACGGGGGCGGAGAAGGGTCTAGAAGGATCGAATCGATGTTTCCAGAACGCCAAGTGGGAGATAGGAAAACTAGAAAAAGGCAGGAAAATTGGCGCAGTGGAGTTCGGCTTTTTTGGCCAAGGGGACGAGAGGAGGGAGGGAAACGGAGCGCGGCGAAAGGGATTAGGAGGGGAAGATTTGGGTTAAGCGGGGATTAGTTTAATTGCGTCGCGGGGAGAGGGTTGTGGCCGCGCAGGCGGCCACGTCGGCCCGGGCGGATTTTAAATGGAACAGGTGTCGGATGCGTAGCGTGGAAAGAGAGATCTGTGCTCGTTAATCAATTCGGGTGTAACTTTTGTAATGTTGTCCTGGTGAAGGGGACTCTGAACTGATGAGGGGAATAGAAAGTTCCAGAACATCTAAGAATGCGTGTAAAAAACAATGGATTCTACTCTCGAAAGTTCGAGAACATATGGACATGTAATAATGTGGAATGACGAATCGTCGAATAAACTTGCCGCACTCGGGTTTAGTCGAATCAACTGCTCTAATATGGATGTGTTTAGTTCACGTTAAAAAGTTTGGTTGAAATTGAAACGATGTGATGGAAAAATTGAAAGTTTGTGTGTCTACAAAAGTTTTGATGTGATGAAAAAGTTAAAAGTCAAAAAAAAAAAAAACTTCGAAACTAAACACGGCCAAACAAGCAGTACGTCGTTTGGCTGTGGAATTTGAGGTTGGGTCTCTTTTTCACTAACTTGAAAAAAATGCCCGTTTGTTAGAATAAGTGAAAGCTATTATAATCTTATTATTGTTATACGGTTTAGCTAAGATGAAATTTACTGTGTGAATTCACTTGAACATATAATTTTAGAGATTCACGAGCTGCAATTAGGAGTCCGATCGTCTCGAGTTAGCATGCAAGTTTTTTTTATAGAGATTTCTTATGCGAGTCCTTCTATATTTCTAGAAGCGAACGAACTTAAAAACCGACTTAAAAAATATAGATACACATTCCTTAAAGGGAACGAAAATAAAACCCGACTCATACACGGATGACGTACCAAAGTACCGAAAAAACATCTTCAATTTTTATAACAGCAGTGAAGAAAAGGGGAAAGGTTATCCAAATTTGCTTTGATGTTTGCAACTGAATGATTAAGTACGCACGAAAATGAGATAGTCATGCGCATGACTAATTAAGTTTCAGTTATTTAATATTTTAAGTAGTGTTTATACAAAAGTTTTTCCCAAGATGTGTCGTTTATTATTTGAAAACGTACTAACGAAAATCAAGATAGAATTTACGTCTTATTAGCTACAGCAGATGCTACTGTGGACGCTCCTACAGTGAATCAACTATTGGGTGTTAGTGCGTTGCAGCAACTATGGCTACGATGTAGACGTAGCGCAAGGCATCGTCTCCCAAAGCATCCAAAAGTTATAATGAAACTAGGCGATGCCCCCGCGCGTTGCGGCACGATTTACAGTGAAAATTTGAAGCAGGATCAGAAAGATTAAATCACCCCAATTTTCTTCTTTTCTTTACTTAATTTTGCAAGTTTGCTGTGACAAAAATATTAATCTAATTGCAGATCTGAAAAACACACAAATAAGGAAGAAAAAAAAAGCAAGCTGAATCAACAGATATAATAAAACATGGGCATCACCGTGTTTCTTAAAAAAAATCCCTTCGTGGCCTGCTGCTTGCTGCCATGGACTGGAGGTCGCCGTGAATGGCAGGCCGCAGTTGACGAGAATTTATTCGTGGACTTTGAGCCTCTGAGTAGAACAAAGCCCAAAAGGGCCCATAATTCACAGTTTATACGGGCCATCGACGGACGACATCATAGACAAGTGGACCCAAAGTAGTCATTTGAAGTTGGCCCGTTTAAATCCAGCCCATGTCCGACTTAAGCTGAGCTGCCAAGTGCAAAGGACTGAAGATTAGTCCTCCATTCACTCCCATACTGACGGTGGAGATAGCGATATATAGCATCGACATTCTAGATAGGTCATATAACGACGCGACTATATCTGTTACCACCTGCACTGACCTAAGATCTTTATGTTTTTTTTAATAAATAGATTTAAATAAAACCCGGCCTCCACATCTCAAGATATGTACACAGCCACATCTAACATCTTTATGTGTGGATATATCTACCACGATGCATGTGACAATCATGTTGTAAGACGATTTAATTTCTTTTTCTAATTATTTTTTAAGTTTAGTTAAGTTTATGAAAAAGTCAATAGCATCTATAACTGCAAATTAGATTCATTAAATCTAATAGTATTGGG
>CM020179.1:40105775-40209914 GCA_009805545.1 Oryza longistaminata
CGGTGGTGAAGACGATGTTGCCATCAGCAACGACGGCGGAGTACACCAAACGTGGAGACGAAGAAACCAATTGGCGTCAGACAAGGCGCGGCCAGCAACTGTGTAGACGAGGATACCAGTCGTCTGCAAACGAAAGCAAACCGGTGGTGAAGACGTGCATGCCCAACAACAGCGATATAATAGACCAATCATAGAAGCGAGAACACCAGTCGGCGGCGACGAAGATAGGTCGACGGTGAAGACGAGGTCGTCATCGGCAGTAGCACAAAAATGATGACATGTCCTGGACGGCGACATGCCAACACGCCACATGGTAGTTCCGGTGTTACATGCATGTGAACACATAAAACAATGTGATTAGTAGCAACAAGGCGTATAGATATTCATATACAGATGATGCTTCTGCATGCACGTTGGTTTGTGCTTGACATGCATATGCATACGAGACTAATATTTGGTGTCAGCATGCAAAGTAAACAATAATAAAGCTCGACCAATTTGTTAGTAAACAGAGAAATAAATATTCTGTATATAGATGGACCAAAGATGCATGGCATGATTATTAGTTAGGCTGTATTTAGATCTAAAGTTTGGATCCAAACTTCAGTCATTTTCTATCACATCAACATGTCACACAGATAACTTTTCAGTCACATTATCTCTAATTTCAACCAAAATCTAAACTTTACGCGCTGAACTATCAACCCACATCATGCTCATGTTTCCTGGCATGCATGCGTCGTCGGTTGTGCAGCATGGCGAAGATTGATAGAGTAGGCGCTGCAGCTTCGCCAGGCGTACGTCGGTTCTGGCGACCGGCCGGCAGGGGCTGCTGCTCTGCGCGCATGTGGGGCGTGCCTCGCGGGGGTTTGGCCTCCGCGTGCAGATGCGTGCTGGAGGCGGACAACCGGTTCCGATCCGGGCGTATTGCGGGCAGGCGCACAGCGATACCTCCTCCCCGCGGCTTGGATGACGGGGCGACGTAAGGTATTCGGCAAGAGGACTTTTACGGAACATTGTACACTAGCAGTATATTTATGGATATAATAGGAATTTGTCAAAAACCTAAAAAGGGCTTATTAGTCATTTGAAGTTGAGATTTAATACCGTCCATCGACAGTACCCTGGAGGCCTGGATCTCGCATGAGCGGTCGGGGCATGTTCTGACGACGACGCGCTTGTAGGCTCCTCGTTTTTACGACTGCGCGATTGCTCCCCGCGTGGCTTTCTCCTCCGCATCCGTCCTCGCAGCTCCAGCCTTTCCCAAACCACTGCGAGCTGGCTGCCTCCCCCCGCTTCCCACCTCCGGTCTCACTGCTCCTGTACTCCCCAACCCGCGGTGGCGAAGTGTTGTACACTACTCTCGAGGCGGCTGGAACGCAGCATCAGCCTCCGTGCCCTCTCGCGGCGAGGCGGCGCGCTGCTGTAGCCGGCTGCCTCCCCATCTTCCGCCCTCCCTGTCCGGCCGTCGCCGATTCTGTAGGCTTCCTTGGACTGCTGGTGCTGCAAAAAATGTTACTTCCATGCGGTCTGCCTCCTGAGGGACAGACAAAGATTGAGGTCAAGCGTTCAATGTTACTTCCTCCGTTTCAAAATGTTTGACACCGTTGACTTTTTAGTGCGTGTTTGACCATTCATCTTATTCAAAAAATTTAAGTAATTATTTATTTTTTTATATCATTTGATTCATTGTTAAATATACTTTCATGTACACATATAGTTTTACATATTTCACAAATTTTTTTGAATAAGACGAACAGTCAAACATGTGCTAAAAAGTCAACGGTGTCAAATATTTTGAAACGGATGGAGTATGTAATAATGTAAATGTGCATAAATACAAGAAGCATGTCTTTGTACAGTCGCTGTTGCGTCGAGTTCAGGAAACCGAGCTCAGCCCCATCCATCCATCTATTCGGCTATCTCTCTCAA
The DNA here is from genome assembly GCA_009805545.1 of Oryza longistaminata. Taxonomy (NCBI): domain Eukaryota; kingdom Viridiplantae; phylum Streptophyta; class Magnoliopsida; order Poales; family Poaceae; genus Oryza; species Oryza longistaminata. Next base: position 40,107,708 of record CM020179.1, read on the forward strand.
AATTTAAACACACCCACCTACTCCCTCCGTCCCAAAAAAAAGACAAACCCTAGTTTCCGTGTCCAATGTTTGACCGTTCGTCTTATTTGAAAAAAATATGAAAAAAATTAAAAAGACAAGTCACGCACAAAGTATTAATCATGTTTTATCATCTAACAACAATAAAAATACGAATTATAAAAAAATTTCATATAAGACGGACAGTCAAAGTTGGACACGCAAACCCAGGGTTTGTCTTTTTTTGGGACGGAGGAAGTACGTTAGATCAACGAGAGGCGGTTATCAAAGCGACACGAGACTACGGGTGTGTCTGGACACATATATGGAGCACTAAATGTGGATGAAAAAAAACAATTACACAGTTTGTATGTAAATTGTGAGTCGAATCTTTTGAGCCTAATTACGCCATAATTTAACAATGTAATACTACAGTAAACATTTGCTAATGACAGATTAATTAGGCTTAATAATTTCGTCTCGCAGTTTACACGCGGAATCTGTAATTTGTTTAGTTATTAATCTACGTCTAATACTTAAAAAAATTTGGGCAAAGAATTAAACATGGTACTTTTTTTTCGACTGCGGCGAATTTAACCGATGATCCGGAGGTAATAGAGTGGTCTCTTCTTAAAAATAATACAGTCCGAATCAGCCACCCTCCCCCCGGGCGCACCGTCCCCGGCCGTTGCGCAGCAGCCATAGCCCCAAGTGCCTCTCCATTTCTCTACTCCCCAACTCCTTCATGTCCTCTCTGCCCTGAGCAGGTTCACAATTCCGACGAAAACCGGTTGAATTCCGCGAAATTTTGACGTTTTGACACGGCTCTGTATTAAGTTTCGATTGGAATTTCGAAGGTTAAACAATAGATTTGGTCGAAATTTATCGAAAACCGTGACACTGATGGAGCTCGAAATTTAGTGGTCAACAAGTAAATGTAAACCCTGGCCCTAAGTATTAGGGGTTGTTTTGGGGAAGCTCACGATTCTGAGAAACAGCTGGTTGGTACATAGCTTCTAGGAATTTGGAAAAGCTGAATTTCCCAGTTTCTGGCTTATAGTTTATTTTCTAGATTTTACAACTACAACTTTTTAAATCTGGACAAAAAAAACCGGATTGTTTGGGGGGTGGGGGTTCTGATTCTGTGAGAAGCTGCAGCAGTTTGAAGATCTCTCAAATAGACACTTTTAGATTTGGGTGAGACCACCATAGAAAGAGGGAAGTATTTGTCACGTTAGTTTTCAGAATATTCATTTTATTCATATAATAAACAGAGTAATCCGTGGGTGATCATAAATACTTAAGTTTCTTCAAATAGAAATGCCAACTAGAGCTGCAAATTTCTAATCAATTTCAAGGACAGTTTGCCCATGTCGAACTCATGCGACTTTGATAATCACAACATCCTATAGTAAGATTGTCCAATAATCCAAGTACTTGAAAGGGAGGAATGGATTATAATTCTCAAGGGAACGTCCCTCGTTTACATTTTTCTTTTAGATCCAATGTAAAACAGTTATGTAAAATTCTGAAAAAAAAAAGTTTGTTCATGTAAAGTATGTTGACGTCTATCAGCATACACACTGAGTAATAAAAAAAATATAATTTAGCGCATGAATATTTTTACTACGAGTAGTAAATAAAAAAAATGGTTAACCTGAAACGGGCTGGAGACGTTGAACGATGGAATTGGCCAAGCCAAAGCTCTTTTTGAACAAAAATCATCAATTATCAGCCACCAAACCGACACGAGGCTCGTAGGAGGTCCTCCTGGGAAGCCAGGGGTGCAGATTTTTCAGATAGGGGACGAACCAATCACTGCCCACCATCTTGCCACGTGGCCGATCACTACACAGATCATCCCAAAGAGGCTCAGCGCGAGCGCTACTGTACTTTACTGTTCCTGAACGGGACGATAGCCGCGTAGCCAAGGAAAAGAAAGCAGAGGCCAGGGAAGAGCCAGGTAGAGCCGAAGAGGGTCCACGACTGACATGGCCGCCACGGCGTGCTCCACGGCGCCTCTTCTCGGTGGAGCTCGCCTCCCCGCCGTCGGCACCGCCTCGCCGCCGCCCTCCGTCCTCCTCCTCCCCCGGCGCAACTTCCCCTCTCCTCTCCGCCTCCATGACGCACCGAGGCTATCTCTGCTCAGGGCGAAGGCGTCATCCGACGACACCTCGTCCTCCGCCGCGACCGGCGACGAGCTCATCGAAGACCTGAAAGCTAAGGTACGTGACCGATGCATGAAGTATTGAACAGAAGTTAATTAGCTCATGAGTCATGAGTTTTTATGCAACTGTGTTTGTTTTTACCTGTGGCAGTGGGACGCCGTTGAGAACAAGTCCACCGTCCTCACGTACGCCGGCGGCGCCATAGTCGCCCTCTGGCTGTCGTCCGTCATCGTCGGCGCCGTCAACTCCGTGCCTCTGGTTCGTCTACATTATATTGCTCCTGCTAATTTTGTATTAGTGGTAGAACAGTTCAACAAGTTCACGTGCATTTGGATGCTACAGCTTCCCAAGTTCATGGAGCTCGTCGGGCTCGGATACACAGGCTGGTTTGTGTACCGCTACCTCCTCTTCAAGGTATTCGATTACGCGTTAATTAAGACTTAAGAGTCTGTTTGTTTTAGTGACCTACCAAAGTATTGGTAGTGCTAAAACTTAGGTAGGGCAGCTTTTTAAGTGAATGGGTTTGGATTGATACTAATTGGGAGCCAAATTTTATATTATGGTAAAAAAATGTTATAGAATTATGCCAAATTAACCTTGGGCATTATCATTCAATTAGCTCCAAACCAAACCATTATATTCACTATTCAAACTACCCAAAAAAAAAAATTGATAGAGCACATTTTGGCATCAATCCAAAATGGCCCTAAATCTGAATAGTTGCATCTAGTAGTAATAGCTGTTGCAGCACTGCTGCTGACACGGATATCTTGGATCCTATTCGATTACAGGAAAGCAGGAAGGAGTTGGCCGACGACGTCGATTCTTTGAAGAAGAGGATTGCTGGGACAGAGTAAAATGCCGTCCTCTGCACCAATTTTTTGGAACGATTATTTGGATGGCACATTGCAACCAAAACCCGTTGTTTAGAGTACTAGTATTTGGTACCGCGAAGCTTTGTTGGTTTGTTCCTTTCCTTGATGGGCAATAACAATGTCTTCATGTGTAGTACATGATGGATTGATGGGCTGCAAACCTGCAACACAACTTATCCTGATGAATTATTTGAAGTTTTGGGCCCGGGCGCCCGGCCCATTGTGCCCACCAATCCACGAGATATTGAGCACGGTTGCAACTTGCAAGTTGCAACGAGCAAATGCAGGCTACTACATTTTGCTATCGTAACTACTCCTACCTTAGGCGTAAACATTTTTAAAGGGGATTAATCTTTCACTAAAATTGTTCATCATAAATTTTACTTTATTCAATCCCAAAAAATTGATCTAAAGAAACTGGCCAACATGCTGTCGATCCTGCATGTTAGCGGACAATGCTTACAGCAGTGATTTTATGAATGTGATTAGCATGAACACTTTTGATCGTCCCGGTAAGAAGTTTTCAGATACTTGTCCAGTTATCTACATGCAAGAAAATAATTAAGTATGTACTGATTACTCAATGTACATGGGTGTGGCACTGTGGCGTAGGCACAACCCAGTTTACATATACAAGTCATTTGGTTTCCTTTGTGGAGTGTTTCTACAAAACCATGAACACCAATGTTTACACATGTACAATCACCTACTTTCTCTCCGGTCGATGGAACAGAGATAAAAGAGATCCAAAAGCACCGAGCCAAACACCAACAAAACCGAAAAAAAAAGGAAGAGAAAAACTTTTGAATTGAACAACGTGTCAACGTTATACTACTTGAATCGTGCAGCTTCGACAAATTTTGCGTGAACTTTTGTGCCAATCGAGTCCGTGAGACATACGATCGAACGCAGGCACGTCTCGACACCGGACACGTACGCATGGTGCCGCGCGCGATCGTACGTCTAGGTGACGGCGCACGGGGCGGCGGCGGCGGAGGGGCGCTTGACGAACCGGCCCTTCATCCGCGGCCGCTTCTCGGCGTTCAGCTTCCGCACCTCGTACCGTATCTTCTTGGAGAACAACCGCGTACGCCGCTTCTCCCTGTACCTCGTCACCCGCGCCTCCCGCCCCGGGCCGTCCATCCGCGGCCTCACCGTCATCATCCCCACCTCCGCGCCATGCCCGCCTCCTCCCGCAGCCCACAACCCCTGCACCAACACCAACACAGTTCGATTCAGTATGCATGCCGCATGCGCTAGCGTGAGAGTTTGGACGACACGGTATTGAAATTGCAAAAATCACGTACCGAGTAATGGTGGTCGTTGGGCCAGAAGTCGTCGAGCTGGCCGTGAGGCGGCCGGCCGTCGGTCCACGGCGAGTTGCCCCAGCTCTCGATGATCGCCTCGTAGTTGAGCCTGAGATCCAGGCTCCTGTGGAAGAACTGCGAATCGGCCGCGGCGCCGTTGCTCGCCGACGACTTCTGTTCGTCCGGCGAGGTGCAGTTGAAATCGATGTCCAGCGCGTCGGCGGATTCGACGTCCTCCGGCTTCGGATGAGCGCGGCATGATGGGAGAGAAACCCTGCTGTTGGAGGCAACGCCGCCGTCGGGCTCCATCTTCACCCGGCCGGATTCTTCTACCGGCGGCGTTATTAGCCCTAGGGTCTCCATGTAGAACGAGTCCTGCAGCTCGTTGCTGTCGTCCAGGCCTTGTCCGAGTAGGGCTTCCATGTCGGCGGCGAACTCCCTCAGCTCGGCGTCCGTCGGCTCGAAGTTGACAAAGCTATCCGGGAGCTGCTGCACGGGCGACGACGGCGCAGCTGCCGGAGACTTGGCGTCTTCCACGGCGCCGTCGGCGGCGTCCTCCTTGAAGCACGATGAGGATGCGGCCGCCGCGTCATCGATCGGGGGCGGCGAGCAGAACTCGGCGAGGGAGGGGTCAAAGACCGGAACGCGGTACAGCAACTGCCCCTCGAGCTCCTCGTGAGCTCCGTCTTCGTCGGCCTTCCGTTCGTCCGACGACTCCACCGCCATCTCCGGCACGACGAGTCGCCTCGAGAGCAGCTGCCCGACGCTCTTGACCTGCGGGCGCCGGGTGCGCGCCTTGCGCTTCGACCATGCCGGCGTGACGCCGCCCTTTCTCTTCGACGTCGTCGTCCCCACCACCGCCGCCTCCTCCTCCTTCTCCTCCACCGACGCCCGCGCCGTCAGCGGCGGGGGCGACGACGCGCGCAGGCGCAGGCGCTCGTGCCGCCTGGCGAGCGGGTTGGCCGAGTGCACCGACGTGTCGCACCCCTGGCACAGGAAGGCGTCATCCGCCGCGCAGTACCACCGCGCCCGCCGCCGCAGGCAGCTGTCCCGCCGCGCGCGCCGCCTTGCCGCCCACGGCCCCCGGCCGCCTTCCCCGAGCTGCAGCTCATGCGTCACGACGAAACAAACGAACAAACAGAAGAAATCTCCCAGCACAAAACGATGATCCCACAAAAAACCTCCAAAAATCTCTGTGCAGCTCACTTGCACTCGATCTGTACAAAGTGTGTGTTAACCTATTGTGCGAGATGCGACGAGGGCATGGTATGATACGCCAAAAAATGACAAAAGTATCACCGGATAAGGGCCATACTTGAGAGATATGTCCAAGTGGAGTACTCTTTTCCGGAGGAATCCTAGCAGTGTAGTGTGCTTTGCACTTTTGGTGTTGAGATGGGGCCCAATTGCAGGTCTTATCTGGAACGTGATTGGTCTGGTTGTAAAGCCCCATCCGGTTCCCTGCTCTGCGATTGGCTGCAGCGATTTTGGCGGGCCCACTGTAAAGGCTTATGACACGTGGGTGGAACTCCTGCGGGATCCACGACCAGCATCGCGGTCTCACACTCTCACTGCGGGCGGCTCAAAAGTTGAACGGTAGATTTTAGAAAACCTCATATTATGGTTAAAATTATAGTAAAGCACATGTATTATGATATGTGATACTTAATTTTAAAACTAAATCTTAGAGTTGATTTTGATCTTTTTAATTATAGTTTTGCTTTTAAGTTGCTAAAAATGCACTAAAAAATTTCTCATAAATTATTTGCTTATCGTTAATAAGCGTAACGGCTCATAATTAGTAGGCAAAATGATGTAACTGAAGTGTTATGGTTTACAATTAATCAATAAGCTTTTGAAATGAAAACAAATTTTAATCATGTTTTTCACCACAATGTTACAGTAAGCATATCGCATCATAGTGAGCCCCACCGATAAGCCTATGTTTCTTTCGAGGGGAGAGTATGATAATTCTGTAAAATGTCTGGAACATGTTTTCGTGACCGTAGGGAGTATTTAAAAACGACACTCATGAACAATGATCAATTATTTTCCTTGCAGTTGTGCTATCCCTATCTTGTTGAAATGATCTCAAAAGTTGTATTGGAACTGGAGAAAGATGGTTAATCTAATCACACTTCAACAGTAATATGTATGCGTGTTACTATTTATAAGTTTTGTGTTAGCGAGATATAGTACCATGATTTGTCCTAAAAAAAAAATTTTTTAGAGAAGGGTATTTTTTACCCGGCCTCTACATCCAACCGGATATATACGGCCATTGAAATAGGGAACTTAGCCCCGCAAACAACCCAATCTGAAATTCGCTCCATAGGAGATTTGAACTCAAGACCTTGGGGTACTACTCAGGTCACTGTAACCACTAGGCTACATGCTCTTTCGTGGGGCTTATGACTTTGCAAACGATGTAATGCTACACTCATCTCAAAGTATAACAACTTTTAGCTATGTATTTGAATAAGAGTGTGTTCATATACATAGCTAGAAATTGTCATAATTTTAGATGGATATACTAGTATATATAAGTGACTGCATTTTTGTTTAAATAAAGGTCAGGATTCCCATTATTTTTTTTAAAAAAAATGACTTGTATGGTTAGCTAGATAGATAAGTTGTACCAAAACCATGGACTTATTGCTCTAGTTATAATCTGCTACAAGCTAAAGAGATGAACTTGACTGATATCTAAAAAATAGAAAAAAATATGGTTCTTGAGAAAGTACCTTGAGATATCTAAATTTTATATAAAAAATTTGATACCTCGAGACATCTTGTACGTGGAGGTACTAAACTTTACGCTAGAAAATATGTACCTCTTGGTACCTTCTTAAAAATGGTAAAATTGCTAGAGTTTCCGGTATCTTACTTACCTTCCAGCATGCTGTTCCCACCATTCCTGATAAGGATTTCAGAAAATTGCAAAGCGGAGACTTGGTATCATTGAAAGATACTGCTTAAATATTGATTTGCCTTTGGAACATAGCAGAGAGGTCAGCATGAGGTTCAAAAAAGACTCGCACTACAGGCTCCGGGCGTATCTCTTATCCTGTTTGGATAATGCATTCACTCTCCATATACATATACGTAGTATGTCTCTGTATTGTTCCTTTTTTTTTTTTCATGCCATTGGCTTGTCTCATTATCTGCATTTTGGAAGCCACACAGAGATACAGAAGAAGAATGCATGCATATGCACCTCATGTTTAGCTACTGTTCGCCGTCAGTCAGAAAATATCATATCAGTTTCAGACTTCAGAGACGAGGAAACGATAACATCAGTAGTATTATTCAGAGTATTATGTGTACATATATTTGGTTCATGCAACATAAGGAAACCGGGTGAACTGTTAACTGAATCCACATTTATGGAGTCCCAAATCAACGCTCTAAACACTACTCACATTGACTATCGATAACTGATTAGTACTCTTGCTTTGCTTGTGTCACATTCTTATCTTGTTTTCGACTTTCAGTGACAACTGACGAGCGAAAACACTGTGGATTTGTCCACTGGGAAAACTACGAGAACTCGTCACACTTCACACCTTGCTTTTCCCATCAACTGGGGAAAAAATGTATACGCTCCTATGCTGTTCCGCCTGGAAACGAGCAAGTCGACTTTAACCCAGCCAGTTGCCATCCTACTCCATCCGTGGCTCCAAATATATCTCTGTCTAGAAGAAACTTTTGGGGCTAACGACATTCAGAAACATCGTTCATTAGTTTCAGAAAAGAAACATCATTCAAAGGGCAGCGTATAACAATTAACAACCTCCTGTTTGTACATGGATCTGCCATCGCCTATTTTTCTGGACGGTACGCGTACATATCTTGGCGCATAGCCGACAACCAGAGTGTCCATTTCTACTACTATTAACACGTCATAATCCCAATTTTCTCGGAGTTGGGGGAGGATAGTAGATGGGAAAGCCAAGCATAGGAAAGGTCTAATAGGATACCAATCCACACATGTCGCCGTTGATCGGACGGTTATGGATGGGAATGCTCTATTACAACGGACCAGAAGAGTCCGAACCTATGCGGATCAGAGAAAAAATGACTGGAAAAAACGAGGCCGTCGCCATGCTCCGGCCAGCGCGTACTGTCGCCAATTTCACCTTCATATCTTGGCTCCTTGTGCCGCCGGCCGCTGTACGTGTCGCCGTCGGAGTCATCGTCGTCTCAACCTGGATGCCATCCCGGTCATGCATACCACACAGACCGTAGCTAGCGAGCCGGATGTAAGCAACTCTCTTCTCAACGCATTGTTTTCTACTGCTGCGTACGCGGCAGGGGCTCCAGTGTCTATCCAATGGAGTCGCGTCCCTCTCAGCTGCGAGACATTAGTTACGGTCGCAAGAAGAAATTTTCAGAACTTCGTATTCGTACTAGTATCTGCAAAGGGGCAGGGAAATGCGTATACTCCATCAGCTCGTCCACCACAACGTCGGCCCATTTGCAGGTTAAATTCCTTACAGGGTGGCCCAAAGTATACCGGCCCAACTTTTCACCTAACCATTGCATTTGCATATACTCCAGAATGATGATTTTTTTTATATTTGTATTTATGTTTTAAAAGTTTTAAAAAATAAACCACAGTTTCAAAGTTTTGTACAAATATACTCCTCCCATTGCACCATAGGGTGGGGCTATATAAATCGCCCTATCGTAGGGCGGGCTATGTGATGTGGCACAAGGTGGGAGGTGCACACCCGTGGCAATTTTGCAGATGGACTCTTCTCGCCTCCCCGTAGGCCGATTTAATTTGGTGACAATAGTAACAGTTTGGTGATGCATGGAGCGTGCCATGATAATTTTGCAGATGGCCCCCTCCCGGCGATAAATTTCCCTCCCCTAGGGCGCGCGATTTATCGCTGGGAGGGAGCACCTGCAAAACTGACATGGAACGCTCTCCCACGGGGTGCAACGCCAAATAGATTGTTTTACCGTAGGGCGATTTATATGTCTCGGCTTACGGTACGCTCGCCCTACGGTACGGCGAGAGGAGTATATTTATATAAAACTTTGAAATATGATTTTCTTTGTAAATCATTTTAAAAAATAATATAAAATAAGAAATCCCATAATGATAGTGACACACCCTAATAATCATAGGGCAAATAAAACACTAGTAATAATTACAAGGGTTTAATACTGGAGATCTTTGAGCCTCCATCGTTTCGCCAACAGCTCATTATAACCATAATGCTTATTAATGATAAAAAATAATCCAGATGTAAAACTTTTATACATGAACTTAGTGGGAAAATAAACTGTTACGATGATAAAAAAAATCAAAATCAATTATAAAAAATAAGTTTTAAAATTTAATTTTTAGTTAGGACTGATAAGTTGAAGAGAAAATGATAAACGAGTGTATAATATACCTTTTTCAGTTACCGTTGAGCTGTCAATTAAGGTAAGGTCATCCATTATCTTTTTTACAATATCTACAATTATACTTCGAGTTTAAACTTATACATTTTTAAAGTGGTATATCACGTATTGGTATATCCAACTAAAATTTTCTCTTTAGGTGACACGAAGGAAACAGGGAGATGTTCCCTTGATGAAAAACAACACCTCTACATTCCGTTCCATCAAACCCACTGCCCACTTCCCACCTTATGAATGTGCTCAATGGCTGAGCTTATTAGTGTGGCTCGCGAAATAAGGTACTAGGTTGTTAGCATATGCTTGTTAAGTATTAATTACTCCTTTAATACTCCTTTCATTTTGATATGTATAAGTATTTCTAGATTCATTAATAAAGATTAAGGTATTAATTACTCCTTTTATTTTGTCATAAAAGTATTTCTAGATTCATTAATAAAGATTAAGGTTGAGAACAAAATATTTTAGTACACCTCGGTAAATAAGGGATGTATGGAGGTGAGAGAATATGTGGGGGTAAGATGAGAGTAATTTTGAGCGAGAGATGATTGATGAGATAAGTATACTGTAAATAATGCTAGAAATCACTATTTTTAGAATAAGATCTATTTCAGGGTTATGGATATCACATACCCAATAGTAATCGACTAAGCTCGACGGGGTCACCATATACCAAGTCTTATACATAATCATACCTCGTATATAGAATGAGTTCCGATAAGAAAGGATAAATAGAGTTCAAGTTGGAAACGACAATTACTACTCGGATCATATCTATATTTATTTCCTTGGTCCTACTTGGACAAGGGGACATCTATGTGTATAAATGCAAGACCCCATAGGAGGAGATGGGAGACATAGATCAACACAAGACAAGCCAAAACAAACCAATACGCCGCCAAACATCGACATTAGAGATTAGCCTAACAGACCCAATCTGGTGCCTGCGGAGGCCGACAAGAGGGATCTAACTCCATCTCTGATCTCGCCGAGTTTATATTCGAGAAAAAAGACTACCATGTCATCGACTACGTGTTGGTGTTCGTGCCGCCACGTCGACGACAACTAGATAGGTTATCCCAAATATGATACTCATGTGATTCAGATGAATAAATAGGAACACCGGTTTCGACCAACAAGAGTAGGTTGTTACCTTCCTATGAAGGAGCCGAACCTATGTAAAAATCCTCGTCTCCGTCTCTTTTACCTCAAGATCGCATATATCCTGATACCAACGATCTCCATACTATACAAATACCGTAGTTGTGATCTAATACGCCGATAATTTAAATATTAAAAGTTATTATATTTTGAAACGGAGGAAGTAATAAAAACTTTTAAAAAATATTTGATTTTTTTAAATAAACTTCTTTGTATATTTTTACACGAAATACGTAGTTAAAAAAGTGTGTTCATAAAAAAAATTGAGAGAGCATCAAAGCTGAGTAACGGAATAAAACAACCCTAAAGGCTTTATACTCCCTCGGTTCCATAAAAAAACGAATCTAGGACCGGATGTGATATATTATAGCACTATTAATCTGGATATATGTATGTACAGATTCGTAGTACTATATATGTTCAGATTCATAATACTAGGATGTGTCACATCCAGTAATAGGTTGGTATTTTATGGTACAGAGGGAGTAGTTTGTTTTTACATCTCCTGGAAGCTTCTACTTTAGGAGTATTTTTTTACACATTTTACAAATTATTAAATGGTACTCCCTCAGTCCCAAATTATAAGCATTTTTAGTATAGTGTCAAGTCTGACTATTAATTGCAAAGAAATAAAAAGGATCAATCATGTAAATTTGATATTACTAGATTTGTTGTTAAATAAACTATCATAATATGCAACTCTTTTTATTTAAAACATCTTATTTTTATAGATATTGTTGGTCAAAGTACCACCTTGAAGGCTGTGGCCCTTATGAATGTGCTCAATGGCTGAGCTTATTAGAGCAAGTTCAATAGTATAGCCAACTACTAGCTCCAATTTATCTATAGCCAATCTAATAGCTCATTCATACAATAGTTACATACTACACTATTAATACCTGGTCCCACCTGTCATACACACACTGTGTCTTGGAGTCCGTGCTACAGCTGGCTATAAATCTGCAGCCAGCTGCCCTTCTCTCTCCTCATTTATCTCCTTAAAATATATTTGCAGCTGGCTTATAGCCCGCTATTGTACCTGCTCTTAGTGTGGCTCGCGAAATAAGGTACTAGGTTGTTAGCATATGCTTTGTTAAGTATTAATTACTCCTTTAATACTCCTTTCATTTTGATATGTATAAGTATTTCTAGATTCATTAATAAAGATTAAGGTATTAATTATTTTGTCATAAAAGTATTTCTAGATTCATTAATAAAGATTAAGGTTGAGAACAAAATATTTTAGTACACCTCGGTTAATAAGGGATGTATGGAGGTGAGAGAATATGTGGGGGTAAGATGAGAGTAATTTTGAGCGAGAGATGATTGATGAGATAAGTATACCGTAAATAATGCTAGAAATCACTATTTTTAGAATAAGATCTATGTCAGGGTTATGGATACCACATACCCAATAGTGTAACCGACTAAGCTCGACGGGGCCACCATATATACCAAGTCTTATACAGAATCATACCTCGTATATAGAATGAGTTCCGGATAAGGAATGGCAAATAGAGTTCAAGTTGGAAACGACGAGTACTACTCGGATCATATCTATATTTATCTCCTTAGTCCTACTTGGACAAGGGGACATCTATGGGTATAAATACAAGACCCCATAGGAGGAGATGGGAGACATAGATCAACACAAGACAAGCCAGAACAAACCAATACGCCGCCAAACATCGACATTAGAGATTAGCCTAACAGACCCAATCTGGTGCCTGCGGAGGCCGACAAGAGGGATCTAACGCCATCTCTGATCTCGCCGAGTTTATATTCGAGGAAAAAGACTACCATGTCATCGACTACGTGTTGGTGTTCGTGCCGCCACGTCGACGACAGCTAGATAGGTTATCCCAAATATGATACTCATGTGATTCAGATGAATAAAGAGGAACACCGGTTTCGGCCAACAAGAGTAGGTTGTTACCTTCCTGTGAAGGAGCCGAACCTATGTAAAAATCCTTGTTTCCGTCTCTTTTACCTCAAGATCGCATATATCCTGATACCAACGATCTCCATACTATACAAATACCGTAGTTGTGATCTAATACGTCGATAATTTAAATATTAAAAGTTATTATATTTTGAAACGAAGGAAGTAATAAAAACTTTTAAAAAATATTTGATATTTTATAAATAAACTTCTTTGTATATTTTTACACGAAATACGTCGTTAAAAAAGTGTGTTCATAAAAAAAATTGAGAGAGCATCAAAGCTGAGTAACGGAATAAAACAACCCTAAAGGCTTTATACTCCCTCGGTTCCATAAAAAAACGAATCTAGGACCGGATGTGATATATTATAGCACTATTAATCTGGATATATGTATGTACAGATTCGTAGTACTATATATGTTCAGATTCATAATACTAGGATGTGTCACATCCAGTAATAGGTTGGTATTTTATGGTACAGAGGGAGTAGTTTGTTTTTACATCTCCTGGAAGCTTCTACTTTAGGAGTATTTTTTTACACATTTTACAAATTATTAAATGGTACTCCCTCAGTCCCAAATTATAAGCATTTTTAGTATAGTGTCAAGTCTGACTATTAATTGCAAAGAAATAAAAAGGATCAATCATGTAAATTTGATATTACTAGATTTGTTGTTAAATAAACTATCATAATATGCAACTCTTTTTATTTAAAACATCTTATTTTTATAGATATTGTTGGTCAAAGTACCACCTCGAAGGCTGTGGCAAAGTCTAAAAATGGTTATATTTTGGGACGAAGAGAGTATTGTTCTTTATATACTGTATTTATGTTTTTATTTAAAAAGAATCAAATAATTACTCCCTCAGAGAGATATTCATACTCCCTTTATTTCAGATTATAAGACGTTTTTTTCTTTGGCCAAAGTCAAACTGTTTTAAGTTTGACCAAGTTTATAGAAAATAATAATAATATTTTCAACCCAACACAAATTTATTATGAAAATATATTCAATTATTGATTAAATGAAACTAATTTGGTATTATAAATATTACTATATTTGTGCATAAACTTAGTTAAATTTGAAGTAATTTGACTTTGACCAAAGCCAAAACGTCTTATAACTTAAAAAGGAGGGAGTATTTTATAAAGGCTAAGGCTGTGTTCTTACCCCAGGATTCCTAACTCATCTCCTTCGTTTTATTTTATAAAGGCTAAGGCTATGTTCTTACCCCAGGTTTCCCAACTCATCTCTCTCGTTTTCCGCGCGTACGCTTTTAAACTGCTAAACGGCGCGTTTTTTTGCAAAAAGTTTCTATACGAAATTAAAGTTGCTTAAAAAATCATATTGATCATTTTTTAAAAAAATAGCTAATACTTAATTAATCACACGCTAATGGACCGTTCGGTTTTCCTTACGCACTGTTCCGGTTGGGAACCGGCTCAAGCGAACACAGCCGAGTCGATATGACACTTGACATAGATGTTTTTCTCTTCTCTTTCCATGTAAACATATTTGTCTAGTTGGCAAGACTAAGAACCCTTTGTTAATGACCGTTTTACATGCCGACGCTTCCATGTTAATCAAGGGATAAAACAAGTGAGAAAAATAAATGCCACCTGATTAACCAGTCATGTAATGGTAAATTTCAAAAAAAAAAAAAAACCAGTCATACTACCTCCGTCCCAAAATAAGTGCAGTTTTGCACTATTCACGTTCAACGTTTGACCGTCCGTCTTATTTGAAAAATTTATGAAAAAATTAAAAACATTTAGTCACACATAAAGTACTATTCATGTTTTATCATCTAATAGCAATAAAAATACTAATCATAAAAAAATTTCAAATAAGACGGACGGTTAAACGTTGAACATGAATAGTGCAAAACTGCACTTATTTTGGGACGGAGGTAGTACTAGCTATCACAATCATACTGACGGAGACATCAATTAATTATTTTTTTCCCACTATAGTGCGTGCACACAGTAATACTCCGTACTACTACGGGCCTGTTTGGATCGCAACAAGTCTTTTCACCTTGTTACATCGAATATTTGATACATGTATGAAGCATTACATATAAACAAAAAAAAACTACTTATACAGATTACGTGTAAATTGCGAGACGAATCGTTTTTAAGCCTAATTGCTCCACGATTTGACAATGTGGTGCTACAGAAAACATTTGCTACTGACGGATTAATTAGGCTTAATAAATTTGTCCCGCAGTTTACATGCGAAATATGTAATTTGTTTTATTATTAGATGACGTATAATACTTCAAATGTGTGTTCGTATATTCTATGTGACACGATAAAAAATTTTACCCCTGGATCTGATCACAGCCCATGTCCGTGCCTATGTCCATCCTACCGGACAGTTTATACTTTTGCTCCAACCGGCAACTTCACGTTAGTAGACCCCTGTTAAGAGCAAGAATAATACCCACCCTATCCTATAATATAAGGGATCTTGAATGAATGTGACACATCACAGCATCTAGATTTATTGTACTAGAATATGTCACATCGCAGCATCTAAATTTATTTTACTAGAATGTGTCACATCCACCCAAAATCCTTTATATTATGAGATGGATGAGTAATGAGCTATAAGGGCAATCCCAACCCTCCACCTAGAATGGTATCTATGGCATTAACTACATTGCCAGGTAGGACTTTTAACTTATGTGGCACTATATTAATTAAGAGAGAGAATGAAGAGATGAAGAAACTGGGTCTCATGCAAGACACAACTTCAACACGAGAACCTATGCACTAGACACTAACAAGTTTTGCATTAGGAGATAATAGTGTGTTCATAATAGATGAAGAATAAATATGATTGGTAGAGAAGAGATATGATGTATTTATTAATAACCCACTTTAAGAAACCATAGGTTGTAGAGTGTAATTTCTATTGTGATGTTTTATTGACATGGCACCATAGACACTGCTTATGGACACTATGGGTTGGGACTGCCCTAAGCAAGCTACTAAATAAAAGTGGGAAGTGTTGGCTCTTAAGCAAGAGCTAACCACACATAAGCTCTAAAAAATATGCATTAAATTTGTGTTGGAACAATGCGAGAGGATTGAAAAAAAATAAAGATAACCTTATAACTAAACTATTATATATTATATATGTTAGTTTTAACATCGACTAATATGTAAATAGTGAGCTTTACTATTAAACTTGCTCTAATGTGAAGGCCTGAGGTACGTGCAGTACTCAATGAAAGATACTAGTAGAGTACTGCTACTACTTATCTTTATAAAAAATAAAGGTAAAATGTCCGTACCTTGCTATGGGTATAATATCTATTCTTTGTTTTTCCCATGCTTATTTTAATATATGTTTTTTACTTAATTCAAACATATTTTAAACAATTACATAATATCAAAAATATCGGAGACTAATTTATAAAATATGTAAAAGTAATAGTTGTGGGCTCTAGTGGCAGATCCATCACCACCACTATAATCTTTTATAGTATTAGTAGTATAGATATACGGAAGTGGATTTTGCATCCCTCGAGAGGATATCCCCTCTTTTTTTTTTTACATGTCACTTAAATGGTTATAAAAAATTAAAGAAAATTGAAAAGATGTATTAACATGTGATATATCATTTCGCAAACATGCAAGTTCAAATTCAACATTTACATCTCATAACGAAAAAAACAAATTATCGATTGGATACATCCGATTCTAAAATTTGGGTGTTGTAAACAGCTGTACCCATAGGTTAGCCTAATGTGTAGTAGAGACTTATTTTTTAGCAAAATTTTTTATAGCCACCTAGCTACCAGGCCAGTACTACTAGCTATAGATGCTAGTAAGGCAGAAGATGCCATGTGATTAAGCTTTCATTTCTCATCACGTTCACCACATGGGCAGCAAAAGTTTTGCATGAAACGGGATTAGTTGCAATCTACAGAACACAGTACACACTCGGTCTTCTATATTCCGCTGGACGATAGCAGGTAAGTACGTACCAAGCCATCCATATACATGTGTCATGCAATTAAGTAGCTTGGTCTCTAAACAAACAAATACAGAGAACATATCATCAATATAACTATTGTGAATTAAAATAACATAATCATCTCTATCATGTGGGTGCAGCTTAGGCATGATCTACTACTAGTAGTAGAACCAATCTTGATCATACATCTTTTCTAATCCCATAAATCTTATATATTTATACCACCACCTCAAATAGTGCTAGCATAATTTTCTTTCTACTCACAATGTTTAAGACCGCTTATATGGGTGACCAATAGACACTACTACACAAATGGTTTCCTATACAAGCACCTCAATAGGTTGCAGACGGATCATAAATGTCCGCATTTGAAAAAGTCGTCAACCTATTTTCGCATATGACTCCTTAAGAGACCCGCACGCGAGAATCTATTTTCACAAACGGCCCTCCTAGGGAGCTGTATGAAAAAATAGGGTAATTTTTTTAGACGGGCCTCTTAAGCGGCTGCACAGAAAAATATATTTTTGCAGGCAGGTCTCTTAAAAGTCCGCCCAGAAGTTTGAGTTATCTCCTCTTTCCCTGTTTAACACTTCGATGTTTTTCAACTCATCCTCTCTCTCTCCTACCGCATCCTTATCTCCTCTGCATACTCTTCTCTCTCTTTCTCAAATTCTCCCGGCCAGGTAAGTGGTGGCGGCTAGCGGGAGCACGGCGAGGGGCACGTGGTGGCGGGCAAGTGGGCAGTGGCGACGACCGTGCCCCGCCCGGATCCAGCGGCAGTGGCGGGAGGAGCATGGCCGCGTTAGCGGTGGGAGTAGCCTGGCGGCGGCGGGAGGACCCCGGCAGCAGCCGGCGCGCTCAATTTTTGTGAATTTATTTTGGATTTTTGTTTTCGCGTGCGGACGACATAAGCACCCATACGCGAAAAATCGATTTTTGCGTGAGGATACACCACCTGCATGAAAAAGTTGGATTTTCACGGACCTTTCCAGCTCCACATGTCAAAACCACTTTTGACCCGTCTGGAAAAATTGTATTTCTACAAGTGAGGTACCAATACTCAGCTACTTTACTCAATTATTACCGTTGATACGGAAACAAGTGGACCGGATCAAACTTGACGGCGATTGGTTATTAAAGCATACGCAAACCTCAATTGAATTACGTTGTACCAGTGCCAATTTGGGAACGACAGGGCTGGACACTTGGACAAAAGTTTTTTTTTTCCCTGAAAGAATTCATGATTAGACTATAGAGTGGGTAACTGGGTACTGGGGGAGAGAAATGGAGGATACCGTATATCCATGTTATTATAGGGGACACAGGTATCCCTAAAAAAAAAGGCCGTATATCCATGTTATTATAGGGGACACAGGTATCCCTAAAAAAAAAGGGGGACACAGGTAGAGTAGATCGTGTGCAGAATTATTAGGGGACAAACAATTGCCGGAATAAACAGTTACTAGTATAAGCCAATAGACTAATATTCATTCCGTCTCATTTTAAACACAGCCATCAGTTTCCGTTCCAATTTGATCGTCTGTCTTATTTAAAAAAATTTATAATTAGTTTTTTTTGTTGTTATGATATGATAAAACATGAATAGTACTCTATACGTTAGATATAAGAACTCAAAGAACTTATAGTTGTGTTTAAAATGGGACGGAGTGAGTAGTGAGTAGTAAGTAGTAACATGACCGTGATAGTCCTTTTATTACTCCTACTAGATCACGTCTCATTCAGCACAGTTGCACAGGCTTTTGTTGCACGCCATTTTCGCCATCCTCGTTTCATTTAAACATGCCAGTCAAATTTTCTTTTATGAACCAAAAACTTTAGGTAACTGATGATTCTGCTCAACTGCCAGTCATGTTTGCTGGGATTATTGGTAAGCCCTATAAACGTGGGGTTTTGTTTTCATTGGTAATAATACGG
The DNA here is from genome assembly GCA_009805545.1 of Oryza longistaminata. Taxonomy (NCBI): domain Eukaryota; kingdom Viridiplantae; phylum Streptophyta; class Magnoliopsida; order Poales; family Poaceae; genus Oryza; species Oryza longistaminata. The sequence continues at coordinate 40,126,499 of CM020179.1, forward strand.
ACTGGTGGTCAAGCTATCAGTAAAGGACATTGTAAAGGTAGCCATGTTGGTTGTGGCACAACCTCAAAGCTGTATAAATACTCTGATGAAGCTGTCGATAAACGTACTACAGTCGAACACCGAGAGGCCGGTGTACTACATATTCCATTTTTTAGTGCACAACCTCAAAGCTGTATACTATGGCCTGGTTTAGGGGGGTGTTATAGATTTAGGGGTGTAAAATTTTATCGTCTTACATCGGATATATGGGCACACATTTGAAGTATTAAAAATACTATAATAACAAAACAAATTACATAATCCGACTATAAACTGCGAGATGAAATTATTAAGCATAATTAATCTGTCATTAGCAAATGTTTACTCTAGCACCACAATGTCAAATCATGAAGAGGTACGGTTAACGCAGACAAGAAAAATGTCGCATGAATGATACTGTTTTCCTCTCCCTTAAAAATGGAGAGGTTCTGTTTGGCTCTAAACAGTTCATGCCAAACTCGGTGTTGGCCATGACAGTACGATTTGTTTGCGATGTACGAGCCATTCCCTAACGGCGACAACATTTTGAAGCTCTGTCTCTTCCACTGCTAATGTGGTCCGTGTCATGGTGCGCATCAACAAAAATCGTTGTTGGAGCTTCTGTTAAATATATGTAAAGAAACTAGTTACATTTAGCTCATAAATTCTATTAAATGTCAGGATTACAAAAATTAGTCAATATTTGTCTTAAACTCTCTCTTAAATATATAGAAGAGGGACGATAGGTTAGTAGCCTAGCCGACCGATGGTAGCGAATACCCTACTACGCTAAAATTATATTGGATCTACGAGAAGTACGCACATTAAGTGTTTTGGAGATATAGGATTTAGTTGAACCTCGTTAATAAATAATCACATCTCAATAGCGTTATCATGTTTCGATATTTTATAATATTTTTCACATTCAGTTACCAATATCGATTTTAGGATCGGTTTTATAGCAATTATACACCACATATTAGTACTAATATGCTTCGTAGGTCTTGAACAGTTAAACTTCATTTCCATGTGTAGGATTGAAATTTATTTTTGCAATCGGATTCCCTCCAGTTCTCTATTCTTCAGTATTGCAATACGGGAACAGCGGAACAGCAGCTGGTGTTTGAAATACTTCTAAGGGTGTGTTTGCAACCCCTTTTTCCCAACCCATCTCCCTCGTTTTCCGTGTGCACGCTTTTCAAACTGCTAAACGGTGCGTTTTTTGTAAAAAATTTCTATACGAAAGTTGCTTAAAAAAATCAAATTAATCCATTTTTAAAAAAAAATAGCAAATACTTAATTAATCACGCGCTAATGGACCGCTCCGTTTTCCGTGTTTACTGTTCCGGATGGGAACCAGAAGCAGCTAACACACCCTAAGTCATGTGCCTACTACTGTAGTAGTAAGTAGTAACCTCTATTAATCTCTCACTACTAGAAAAAGATCTTCGTTGGGTCGACCCAAAACCACAATACTAAAGATGATCTTTAGTCCCGGTTAAAAACCCCACAGCTATTTTATGATTTTTAATCCCGGTTGATATCTTTAGTCCCGGTTCATTCCCTGTCAGTAGGATGTCAGGGGGCCGAGGATCTTTAGTCCCGATTGGTGACACTAACCGGGACTAAAGATCATCTTTATAGTCCCAATTGGTATTACATTGAATGTTTGTATATATGTATAAAGTATTAATTGTGGACAAAATAAAAAACCAATTACACAGTATGCGTGTAAATTGCGAGATGAATCTTTTAAGCCTAATGGCCATGATTTAACAATGTGGTGCTACAGTAAACATTTGCTAATGACGGATTAATTAGGCTTAATAAATTTGTCTCGTTGTTTTCTGGCGGAATATGTAATAAATTCGTCTCGTTGTAATTTGTTTTTTTGGCGGAATATGTAATTTGTTTAACACTTCAAATGTGTGTCCATGTATCCGATGTAACAACCAAACCTAAAATTTTTCTCCAACTAAATAAGCCTACGTGCATGTGTGCACGCTTGACGATGTCATGCTTGTGTGCCATCGGTGGCGCGCAGCTGGACCACGGGACCGACGCGGTGGCGCGTTACCACGGTGCGGGATCGTCCCGGCTATCGGTCCCTCGCGTCCACGCCGCGCAAACGAACTGGTCGCGCGCCCTCATTCCGCGGCACGCATATATTTTCACATTTTTTTTTCAAAAACACGTGTATAACTGCAAAAAGTTTAAAAATAGCGTATATTTTAAAAAAAAATTGTATTATTCAGCTGCTTGAGATGCGCCGATGCCTAATTGCCTATTGGCTCGCTCTGGTTAAATTCATCGTTTCATCGCACGGTACGAGCACATGACACGGACGGACTGGCTCACTTGACTGGCTTCGTTAAGGGTACCACAATGGTTATCTATAGGCTCCCTACAAGAGATTCATGTCAGCATATTTTCCTACATGGAAGGTATTAAATGAAGAGAGAGAGCAAAGCTATCTACTAACTTAGAGATAGTCTATAGAGAAACGAGGCAATGCATGAGAGAGCTATAGATACTCATGTAGACATACCATTGAAGTGGTTTACTATTAATCGAGTCTATTGCTGGTGCTCTCTATAAAACATGAACATCTCAGCAATAGACTAAATTAACAGTAAATCACTTCAATGGTATGTCTACATGGGTATCTATAGCTCTCTAATCAATTGCCTCGTTTTTCTCTATAGACTATCTCCAGCTTAGTAGATAGTTTTGCTCTCTCTCTCTTCATTTAATCTCTTCCAAATAGAAAAATATGCTGACATGGATCTCTTGTAAAGAGCCTATAGATAACCATTGTGGGTGCCCTAATGGACTCGCCACCTCACCTACTCACCAGGCTTACTTTCATCAATCTCACTGGCTTCTCTGCAGCCTCTGAACCGGGGAACAGAAGCCGGGGGGCCTGGGCCTGGAAAACTTTAGGTAACTGATGATTCTGCTCAACTGCCAGTCATGTTTGCTGGGATTATTGGTAAGCCCTATAAACGTGGGGTTTTGTTTTCATTGGTGATAATACGGACTGGTGGTCAAGCTATCAGTAAAGGACATTGTAAAGGTAGCCATGTTGGTTGTGGCACAACCTCAACGCTGTATAAATATTCTGATGAAGCTGTCGATAAACGTACTACAGTCGAACACCGAGAGGCCGGTGTACTACATATTCCATTTTTTAGTGCACAACCTCAAAGCTGTATACTATGGCCTGGTTTAGGGGGGTGTTATAGATTTAGGGGTGTAAAATTTTATCGTCTTACATCGGATATATGGGCACACATTTGAAGTATTAAAAATACTATAATAACAAAACAAATTACATAATCCGACTATAAACTGCGAGATGAATTTGTTAAGCATAATTAACCTATCATTAGCAAATATTTACTGTAGCAACACAATGTCAAATCATGGAGCAATTAGGCTTAAAATATTCGTCTCATAAATTAGTTGCAATCTGTTCAATTAGTTATTTTTTAGCCTATATTTAATACTTCATACATGTGTTCAAACGTTCGATGTGACAGGGTGAAAAATTTTAGGGTGAGATCTAAACAGGGCCTTAGTTCCCTAAAACTTTTTCCCAAAAACATCATATCGAATCTTTGGAGACATGAATGGAACATTACATATAGATAAAAAAACTAATTGTACAGTTGGGGGGGAATCGTGAGACGAATCTTTTGAAGCTAACTAGTCCATAATTAGCCATAAGTGATATAGTAACCACATGTGCTAATGACGTATTAATTAGGCTTAAAAGATTCGTCTCACGGTTTTCAGGCGAGTCATGAAATTAGTTTTTTCATTCGTGTCCGAAAACTCCTTCCGACATCAGGTCAAATATCTGATGTGACACCTAATTTTTTTTCTTTTCGCGAACTAAACAGACCTGTATATGTTATCCGGGGAGGAGACAAGTAAATAAGAGTCGGCAATCAGCAGCAGATGGGTAAGAAGTAAGAACCCAACGATGATTATGTTTTAACTGTGCTCAAGCTACCTCACGAGAAAATTGCTATGCATATGACACAACCGTCCGACTCACGTACAATTAAATTCGATCAATGTTGTAAACAATTACAGTGCATATGAATATGCTCTTATTTAATTGATTTATGATTGTATATTTGTAGTTATAAATGAGTTGTACAAGTAGATCGTGTGTATAGCAACCCACGACGCAGCTGAAACGGAGGTACGGTTAACGCAGACAAGAAAATTGTCGCATGAATGATACTGTTTTCCTCTCCCTTAAAAATGGAGAGGTTCTGTTTGGCTCTAAACAGTTCATGCCAAACTCGGTGTTGGCCATGACAGTACGATTTGTTTGTGATGTACGAGCCATTCCCTAACGGCGACAACATTTTGAAGCTCTGTCTCTTCCACTGCTAATGTGGTCCGTGTCATGGTGCGCATCAACAAAAATCGTTGTTGGAGCTTCTGTTAAATATATGTAAAGAAACTAGTTACATTTAGCTCATAAATTCTATTAAATGTCAGGATTACAAAAATTAGTCAATATTTGTCTTAAACTCTCTCTTAAATATATAGAAGAGGGACGATAGGTTAGTAGCCTAGCCGACCGATGGTCGTGAATACCCTACTACGCTAAAATTATATTGGATCTAGGAGAAGTACGCACATTAAGTGTTTTGGAGATATAGGATTTAGTTGAACCTTGTTAATAAATAATCACATCTCAATAGCGTTATCATGTTTAGATATTTTATAATATTTTTCACATTCGGTTACCAATATCGATTTTAGGATCGGTTTTATAGCAATTATACACCACATATTAGTACTAATATGCTTCGTAGGTCTTGAACAGTTAAACTTCATTTCCATGTGTAGGATTGAAATTTATTTTTGCAATCGGATTCCCTCCAGTTCTCTATTCTTCAGTTTTGCAATACGGGAACAGCGGAACAGCAGCTGGTGTTTGAAATACTTCTAAGTCATGTGCCTACTACTGTAGTAGTAAGTAGTAACCTCTATTAATCTCTCACTACTAGAAAAACGATCTTTGTTAGATCGACCCAAAACTACAATACTAAAGATGATCTTTAGTTCCGGTTAAAAACCCCACAACTATTTTATGATTTTTAATCCCGGTTGATATCTTTAGTCCCGGTTCATTCCCTGTCAGTAGGATGTCAGGGGGCCAAGGATCTTTAGTCCCGATTGGTGACACCAACCGGGACTAAAGATCATCTTTATAGTCCCGGTTGGTATTACATCGAACGTTTGGACATATGTATAAAGTATTAATTGTGGACAAAATAAAAAATCAATTACACAGTATGCGTGTAAATTGCGAGATGAATCTTTTAAGCCTAATGGCCATGATTTAACAATATGGTGCTACAGTAAACATTTGCTAATGACGGATTAAGTAGGCTTAATAAATTTGTCTCGTCGTTTTCTGACGGAATATGTAATAAATTCGTCTCATTGTAATTTGTTTTTTGGTGGAATATGTAATTTGTTTAACACTTCAAATGTGTGTCCATACATCAGATGTAACAACCAAACCTAAAATTTTTCTCCAACTAAATAAGGCCTACGTGCATGTGTGCATGCGTGACGGTGTCATGCTTGTGTGCCATCGGTGGCGCGCGGCTGGACCACGGGACCGACGCGGTGGCGCGTTACCACGGCGCGGGATCGTCCCGGCTATCGGTCCCTCGCGTCCACGCCGCGCAAACGAACCGGTCTCGCGCCCTCATTCCGCGGCACGCATATATTTTCACATTTTTTTTTCAAAAACACGTGTATAACTGCAAAAAGTTTAAAAATAGCGTATATTTTAAAAAAAAATTGTATTATTCAGCTGCTTGAGATGCGCCGATGCCTAATTGCCTATTGGCTCGCTCTGGTTAAATTCATCGTTTCATCGCACGGTACGAGCACATGACACGGACGGACTGGCTCACTTGACTGGCTTCGTTAAGGGTACCACAATGCATTATTATAGTAGTACTAGATGTTTGTTTAGCTGATGTTATATTTTCTTCTTTTTTTAGAAAATACAATTTGTCTCTTCAATGTTATGACTTATAAGTTTCTCCTATTATTTATACATGTTACGATGCTAATATTCCTTTTGCATCTAATATAAGAATAATCTTGTGCCAGAGAATTAAAGAATTGGTACAACAAGAAGATGCGCAATCCTTTGATCTATCATGGTTAGATGGAATAGTCAACTTCACATCCTACATGTACCATACTAATTTTGCAATATCTTATGTTAACTAGAAATATCTTGCTAGACATGTCGTATTATGATATATTGTAGATTGTATTGGAAGTTCATGTTAGCTAAACATATGTAATTGAAAATCCCACGAATTCTTTAATTTTTTAGTTTTCCGAAAAATAGTATTAATTTGTATCTATCTTGGACCCTTAATTAGGTAATTTATTAATTAAATTTCTAGACATGAAACTAAACAATTAGCAAGTTGTAGTTGATGTACTCTTATTTTGATCTAAGATGTTATACTAATTTTGAAAATGACCACATGTTATAAACTGTCCGCGCAACGCATGTTTTGTTGACTAATTTATTCTAATTGATTTTACTCATGAAACATTATGGTTTATTGGTGTACAATAGCGATAACTAACTTAACAGAAATAACGGCGTGCAATTGCTTATTACAGTCCCCATTGAAACACAAGATTAAAAGACGGAGAAATATGAAAAAAAACATATGATTTTAACAAGAATACAAGTAAGTACAAAACAAAAGATTGCAAAACCAAGAAGAAGAAAATATAGGAATGACTATTTGAATAGATTGTGGAGAAAATGTAGGACTTAAATAAGAGAGAAAGACTAAAAGAATTTTTGTAAGAGATGGAAGTTTTTCTAATTTTCTCAACATGCATTGACCCATTTCTTAATAGTTTCATAAGATTTGGAAACCTCTTCAATTCTTTGTTTCATTCATATAGATATAGAATGCTATAAAATTTCTTCATAACTTTTTTTTTCAATGAGGCCTATATATATAGGTTCTGTGTCGTATATAATGCATGTAAAAATCCGGATGATATAATCATACAATTTTGGAGGATATATCACATTGACCTGACTTTAAGTGCTTAAACAAAGTTATATATATGGAGTAGTAGTTTAGGTTCGATAGAAAAGGAAAAAAATGGAGAAAATCTATAACCATACAGTTTATGTTGGTCATAAAAAATGTTGTGTACACGGAACATCCCCAGCTGCGCCAGCGTGCCCGTCCACACCAGATCCACGGATCGGCTGTTCACCCCACCACCCCCGGCCCCCGGGCTCAAATCTGATAGGGAAGCTGGCAGTTCAGGCTCCAGCTAGATGGACACTGATTTCCCCGCATTTGTTTAACTCCGCCCTCTTCCTCGGCCGGGAATCACTCCTCAGTCCTCACGCGAACGGCAACCAGTGAAGTCGCGGACACCCCACGCCCAGCTCACCCCACCACCTCGACCCCCGCCGCGTCGTCCCCCGCCCTCCCCGCACGGCTGCAACCCACCTCGCCGAGCTGGAGCTGGAGCCCAGCGGCAGCAGGGGACCCTACCCTCCCCGCATTTCTTTACTCCTCCACCTGAGCTCCCTCGCACTACGCTGCGCTGCTGCCACTGCACTACATTACGACGGGACGTTGACATTGGCAATGGCACCTCCCCTCCTCCTCCCCCTCCTCCTCCTCCCCCTCCACGCGGCGGAGTCCTCCTGACCCACACGGCCGCGCCGCGCGCGCCCTGCCTGTGAGGCGGGAGGGAGCGGGCCCGCCCGCGATGGCGCGGAGGCCGCGGCGGAGATCGTGCGGGAGATCGCGGCGGTGGGCGCCGCCGATTTGGCTGCGGCCGCCGAGCCGCTGCGCGCGGACTGCCTCCGCCTCGCGCGGAAGGTGTCGCTGCTGTCGCACCTCGTCGCGGAGGTCGCCGAGGCGGGGGCCGGGGACGGGGACGCGGACGCGGCGGATTCGTGGTTGGGGGATCTGGTCAGGGCGCTGCAGGCCGCCAGGAGGTTCGTCGAGCTCGGGCGCGCGCCGGCGCGACCGTCGAGGGCGTCGGATCAGGTGAGGGCGGGGACCATTTGGGTGCGTCCTACTGTCGGCGCAAGCTGCATTGCTCGGTAGTTGGTGCGATTCCCCCTTGCGTGATTTCGTCGAACACTTGGTGCGCATGCTTCGGGTGTCCTGTCCATGTGCTTCTAGTCATCTTGCTTCGCTTCTGTTGTTGACTGGCCTAGTACTGTGTAGCATTTAGGATTCACGCTACCTCAATGTCTCCTGCGCATGGTTTATATTGTTCGGTGGCTCGGTTGTGCTACACTGTTACTCCCCTCCATTCTAGTATATTTTGTGCCCTAGATGCAGAGCTAATTAGGTTTGTCCATATCGACGTATTTACAAATCAAACTTGTTCTAAAGAATCACAACTTGCTTGCAACAAGAACAGCAAAGGTACCAAACATCTTAGCATTCAGCCTTGTTTCCTACCATGCCTGCTTGTTGCATTGACAGGCTGAAATGCCACTGGCATCTTTCGTGATCAGATGCCCATTTGAAATATTTTGGATTTGATTGATCATCGCCTTTGTCATTTGAGTGCTCATTATAAGTCCACTCGTTGAAATATATTGCGTTGCTTAAATAATGCTGAATACATCATTTTGATATCGATATATACTACATAACAAGCTGATGCTGCAATGCATCAAGTTGTTTGTGATTGCCATCGGTATCATACTTATGATACTTCAAACAACATTGGCAAATCTGTCTGTTTGGTTGTGCTGTGTAAGAGATAACCGAGACAATTTTACTACTGGAAACCCCCTCTCTTATAGTTGGTTTTAGGTTTATTACGTACAGCGTGCTTGAGCTTTTCGTTGGGTTTTAGAGTTCGTTCAATACCAAGATGTAATTACTCATTTGTCCCTACATTCTTTTTTCTTGTTAAAAAGTCAGGAGGTTCTCTGGGTTAATCTTACTTCAGGGCTCAGGCTCAAACCTAGTCTTCTAAGCATTCTAGACAAGATTCTTTCCTTAGGGGATGGCAAATATTAGTTATGTTTTAGCTTTTGTTACCTGTCGAATTGTCCTCCACTCTAAGATAATGGCTTAGTTGCTGTTACATGGGCCACACTAATCATCTCTAAATGACGCAAAAGCAACTTCTGTTTCTTTATCTTTCTTATTTCTTAGAACTTAATTATACTGTATAGTGAAAATAGAGGTGAGTGAAAATGTACTGGCCATACCACAAGCAAATGCTGGTATGAGCAGATGTGGATGCGTGAGGTGAGAAACGGATAAAAGGAGCAGCTCAGCAAACAGCAATTGACAGTTGGGACACACGAGATGCTAGGGGGCAGTGATGGCCCTCCTGCATTTCAAATACTTGAGTAGAAATGATGAATATTTTGAGGAGGTGTGTGATAGGAACAAGGGCACATTATCATTGGTAACGGTTGATTGGGCTGGTATCGGAGATGACCGAAATGGTATATAACTGGAAAAATGTAATCATTGTGCGGTATACTGGTATTGAAGTGTACCCATGTTTTTTCAGTTGTTGAGTGGTATAAAATTTAGTTCATTATATTTCGATGTCACCAGACCAAAATTTCCCCATAACTTCTATTCCTGCATCCTGGCAATTTGGATGTGGTTTGTGGTGGCTTATTTCTTTTGATATATGTAGGCCAGTTGAATCTGTTCATATCTTCACCTTTTGCTTTTCGTGTTGCATCTTTCATGATTGTGCTCCTCAGTAAACTTGACCATCAAATGCATTTGCTTGAATTCTGTATGGGTTGACAATTGACTTGTGTCATGTCTTGTTCCATTTGCTTTTAAACCCGCATTTGTACGATAGTTAATTCTTATGCTTTCTTCATTGTTCCCTTTGTTAAGGATGCCGTCTGCAACAATGTTGCTGTTCAGTTCAAGTTTGTGACTTGGCAGTTGCAAACAGTTCTAGCAAGCCTTCCACAGAGCTGTTTTCAAATATCAGATGAAGTTCAAGAAGAGGTATAGCTAATCAGATTCTCTAAAATATGGTTCCCCAGTTAGTTCATTTTACTTAACCTTTATGGATCTGTAGGTTGATTTAGTGCGAGCTCAGCTTCGAAGAGAAATGGAGAAGAAAGGAGACATTGATGTAAACATTTTTTCAAAATTCCATGATATCTTAGCTCTTCATGTTAGTACTGTTGGATCGCAGTCTGAGCAATCACATGGCCAGCCAGACACACCACAGATGGAAAACTTATGCAACGGTCATCTGGAGTTGCAAAATATCATTATGCTAGTTTCAGAAATAAGTGGGGTGCCCAAGTCTGACGCAGAGAGAATAACTTCTCAGCTAATTGAAGGATTTGAAAACATGAGAGTTACAGATTCTAAAAAACCTGTCAGTGTTAGCCAATCAAGTGATGAAACAAAAGCATCTCCTGAGACACATAAGAAGTCTGACGCCGTGGCTATTCCTGAAGATTTTCGATGCCCAATATCTCTTGAGCTGATGAGAGACCCTGTCATTGTTTCCACAGGACAGGTAATGTTTCAAACCATCATTGTTTTTAATTTTCCTGCACAATATGACCTACATTATACAGTCAAGGTATAATCTGTCATCCACTGACAATGTAGTCACAAATTTTGCAGACCTACGAGCGTGCCTTCATCCAAAGGTGGATAGACTGTGGAAACCGGACCTGTCCTAAAACTCAACTGAAGCTACAAAACATTACTCTGACCCCAAATTATGTTCTGCGAAGTTTGATATTGCAGTGGTGTGAAGAAAAAGGGATCGAACCACCTACCAGATCTAAGAACGATGGTGCATATCTTGAGGTTGGTGGGGAGAGAGTAGCTATCGAAACATTAGTTCGTAATCTCTCTAGTAGCTCATTAGATGAACGGAAATCGGCTGCTGCCGAAATAAGATCTTTGGCCAAGAAAAGCACTGACAACCGTATACTTCTAGCGGAATCTGGTGCAATCTCCGCTCTGGTGAAACTTTTGTCCTCCAAAGACCTGAAAACCCAAGAACATGCAGTTACAGCTCTTCTGAATCTCTCCATATATGATCAGAACAAGGAACTGATAGTAGTTGCGGGTGCCATTGTCCCAATCATACAGGTGTTGAGGAAGGGGGGCATGGAGGCAAGAGAAAATGCAGCTGCAGCTATTTTCAGCTTGTCACTTATTGATGATAACAAGATAACTATTGGAAGCACTCCAGGGGCAATTGAAGCATTAGTTGAGTTGCTGCAGAGTGGCAGTCCAAGGGGTAGAAAAGATGCAGCAACAGCACTGTTCAACTTATGCATATACCAAGCAAACAAGGTCCGTGCAGTTCGAGCAGGAATCCTCGCACCACTGATTCAGATGCTGCAGGATTCATCCAGAAATGGAGCTATTGACGAAGCGCTAACAATCTTGTCAGTTCTTGTGAGCCACCATGAGTGTAAAATTGCCATAGCGAAGGCTCATGCTATACCCTTTTTGATAGACTTGTTGAGGTCAAGTCAGGCCCGTAACAAGGAGAACGCTGCAGCCATCTTGCTTGCCCTTTGCAAGAAGGATGCTGAGAACCTCGCTTGTATAGGGAGGTTGGGTGCTCAAATACCACTAACTGAGCTGTCCAAGACCGGCACAGACAGAGCCAAGCGCAAGGCAACCTCTCTCCTGGAGCATCTCAGTAAGTTGCAGGTGCTCTAATTCCACTGTCCATCGCATACCATTTTGCGTGTGTGCGTGTTCTACATGTACGTATACATACGAAAAGCTGTAACCTCATCTCTTATAGAGTGTGAATTTGGTGGGCCGGTAATGGGTTATTTCAGTTACCGGCTTACCCTCAACCTCAAGTGTGCGTTCATTGATTGCTACATAAAAAAGGGTTGGTGTTACAGACTTGTGTATTGTTGCTCATGGGCATGAAGTTTCTTTGAAGATCAAAAATGCAAAATTATTACGGTCACCATCAAAGCATCTAATAATGACTTCTTTGTCTTCAAGATATCAGCTTGACATTTACTAAATACTTTCACCATTCCATGGCTGGGGTGCTCTTTTTGGAGATTTGGAGAGCTATATGGTGCTTTCATCTTTGTAACCCTCAGTCCTTCAGAGCTCCAATATACTCATCTCGACATGATTAACCAGGTGATCTGGTCTAAAACTATGAATAGCCACACGGTAATGATGGCTTTAAGCTTACTTATTTTTTGATTTCAGGATCGTCAAATCTTTGGGGGAAAGCATCATTACTTGTTAATAATATCTTTAGTCACTAATTCAAGAATGAATCATGATGAAATGGACCGATGCCGTTTTCTGAGTGACATTTAATTTTCATCGATGTTGTCACACGGCAGGAAATACTTCTCGTAATTATTATATTTTAAAACGAAGAGACTGCTATCTCCGCCAAAAAAAGCCAACCTAAGTGGATTCGTTGTCTTAAGTGATGTCCCATCCCCATCTAGATTGGTTTTTTTTTTTTTGATGGAGGAAGTATGTCAGTTTCTCACAGCTAACATGATTACACGAGGACATATTTTGACGGCAAACACGGCCCCTGATATACCATGCAAAGAAAGAGAGGAAGAAAAATATATAGCTACTCCCCCATCTCAAAATATAAGAATATAGAACCGGAGGTAACATTTTCTAGTACTACGAATCTGGATAGACAACTAGGAATGTCCCATCCGATTCTAAGTTCTTATATTTTGGTACAGAGGTCGGAGGGAGTATTTGAAATTTTTAATGCATTTGATGTATCCGGAAGAGAAGTCGATGATGAATTAAACACATTATGTTAAAAAGATTCCTAGAAAAATCTGAATCACTCTAGTGGAACAAAAGTACGTTCCAACTTCGAAACAAAAGACAGTGGACAAAAAGAGAAGCAATTTGATAGTGGAAAATCTCAGGATTGCTTCGGTACCGACACAAGAAGCCTTTTTAGGAGCACCAAAGAAGGTAGATAATTGACCTGCTAAGCTGGTCTTATCCAAGATCACCGTACCGTTCTTCTTTATTGATGAGAAAGAAAGGTTCATCAATCATCATCATATGTACCAATTGGCCACTATCATATCTTGTCAGGTGACACATGAAACTATTCCTCTCAATACTACTACAACGGGAGTACTAACGAAAATGCACAGCCATAATCTTAACGATATCGAAACTAATCGGCTACTTGAAAGAAGCATTTTACAAATTTTGTAAGGTGACGCCGACACATGAAACCAATGACTGGCTGAGTTATAGGTGGTGTTTGTTTTTACTGAAGAAAGAGAAACAAATAGCATATAATTAATTAAATTTTAATTATTATGAACTTGAGAAATAAATTTATCTAATATTTTAAAACAACTTATTATATATAGAAATAGAAGGTTTAAAAAACGTGTTAACCAAACAATGTGTATGTATCTTCTTCGCAGCGAAACAAGTCGTCTTGAATTCCCTGATAGCCTTTATCCTGAAGACCAACAACCTGAGATCTACCAACTAGAAGGGCAGCTGAACGCCAACATTAACGCAACGATCTAAAGCAAAACATGTTACGTGACCTGAGGCCCTCTTTACAGTTCATACTCAGGCAGTGGCCCCCCAGCACGATCTTCTGAAAATCCCTGGAAAAAGTTACAATCTTGTAACCACATTGCTTGGCCATTCTGCCTGACCAGAGCCAATATTCCCCTGCTATAGATTCCTCCTTCCTCTCTGTTTCACATGCTCACTTCTACTGCTACTAGCACTTCACTTTGGCACCGAGCTTCCCATACCATCGTGGCATTGTGAGCGTTGAAATGGGAGAGATTTGTCTCCGGTAAAAACTGCAATTTGCACCGAGTAATAGTATTTGTGTGTTTTTTCCGAGGTTTCTTGTGCTAATCGGTGACCTTTTTACCCGTAATCACGCGGGCAAAAGCGCAGACACACGAGAGAGAAGCCACCACCACCTCGGCATCTCCTCGTCCTCGAGCCCAATACTATACTACTCCTTTGACTCCTCCGCTTTAAAATTTCCCTCTCCTCCCCCTCGCACATGACACCGCAGCTAAGCTCGCAGCAGCAGCTCAGGACAAAGCTCTCACGAACACGCAGCCGCATCCGCATCCGCACCACCACCGAGAGACCAAGAAGGGAGGAGGAGGGGGAGGAGGAGTGACGGGAGCAATGGGGAACAGCATTGGGGGAAAGAGGAAGGGAGCCAAGGTGATGCAGCTGGACGGGACGTCGTTCCGGGTGAAGCCGCCGGCGGTGGCGGCGGACGTGCTGCGCGACCACCCGGGGTTCCAGCTGCTGGAGTCGGAGGAGGTGAAGCTCCTCGGCGCGCGAGCGCGGCCGCTCGCGCCCGAACGCGCCGCTCCGACGCGGGAGGCTCTACTTCCTCGTCGCGCTCCCGCGACGCCCGCCGCGGGGCCGCCCGACGCGCCTGGTCGGGGAACCTCCGCGTCGGCGCCGGAGCGCCTCGAGTCGCTCATGCTCGCCCGCCGCTCCACCTCGCACCTCTCCTCCTTCCCCGCCGCCCAGGCATCCGCCTCCGCCCCGACCTCCCCGCTCCCCGGCGGCGCCTGCTCCGGCGCCGCCACCCCGTGCGTCTCAAGATGCGGCCCCGAGGGCGCAGGTGGAGAAGCTGATGGGGGAGAGCAAGGACGCGTCCGAGGCGGCCGCCAAGATCATGGAGCTCTGCGCCGCCGCGGGCGCCAAGAGCGCCAGCGTGACCCCGGAGAGGCCGCCCGGGATCTTGCGGAGCCCGCGGTTCGCGGCGACGCCGGAGTGGGGAGCCGGGTTCATGGTGCCACCGCCGGCGCCCGGAGCGGCCAAGACGCCGCAGAGGTGGCCGACGCTGCCTCGCACCAAGGAGGTGACGAATCACCTCATCCCCTTCTCACCATTTGCATTACATTTACTCCTCCGTTACTATTTCCTCCCATGTGCACACTGAGATTTCCACATTTTGCGAAACCAATAGGATTTGTGATTCCATCACCAACTTGTTAGGTGCAATGCTCTACACTACAGTCTACGCATTTTAAAAATCACAAATAACCGAACAAGGTGACAAATTTCTTGCTAAACCACGTTAGCAAGTTAGCTTGTACAAGCAATGCGGAATTCAAACTGCAAAACAAAAAAATAATTGTACAATTCTTGACTTTGGCTTCACTTTGCTCACGCATTTTCTATAGCACAAAGCTACAAATGGCCACTAGCATACCAATCGACAAGGTTACATGGCAGCATGTTAGATGCCGCGTCATTAGCAGCAGGAGGAAACAAGCCGAGAGGCAGTTTTCTTGTCGTTGCAGAGAACCAGAAGCTTGTTTCAGTGGAGCACTAACAGTTTGATTCTGCAGAAAAAGTGGGGAGCCAAACCGAGGTTCTCCGCTCATTGCGGGAAACAACCAGCACAAGTGCGCTAGACACACAGATCGGTGGAATGTTTCCTCGCCTTCTCGTCTTTCACACTTGAGAGAAATATTTTTCTGACCGAACTTGAGAGAAATTAGGGTGATCATAGAAGTGGAGTTTTCTTGCAAGTTTGTGCTCTGAGATATCTGGAACTTAGTTGGCAGCATGTGGAATTTTCCTCGTTAAAGATCCTAAATAACCTTAGCGATTCACACGAGCACAAATTATTTGGTTTTGCATGTGTGATGAAGTTGCTAAACCTATAGTATTCATTAGAAAAACAATGCTGTCAATAATGCTTGTAGGAATAGTGAGATAGTGCTGACTGATTTACAATAACATTATTTTTCCACTGGTCATCAAACACAATTTTCTACTCTACCTTTTGTTGATAGTACATGCTTTATTATCCACAGATCAAGATGTTCTCTTTTTTAGGAGATCTGTATTTATTTTCGTTGTTCACATTTTCTGATCACTTATTTGGTATCCATTTTGATATTTCAGAAAAAAGCAAGGTTCGTGGCACTGCCGGATGAGCTGATAGCGTGATTTGTATTTCTGAAACTGAAATGGGTTAACATTGTACTGTCACAAAGCATGTTTGGTGACTGTCAAGCAGACCAGAAGATATGAAATTATAAACCTATCTTCTGTGTTCTGTCTGAACTATGCTCTTCTGAGTAACCAAAAACTATAGTTTGAAGATGAGAAGCCGCCGATGGGCTTCCAATTCATCTTGGTTTGACATCTAATTAGCGTGTTTCTGGCTTCTCTACTCTATGTGTTTTTTTTAAAAAAATTAGCTTCAGTTTGGTGGCTTATTATTATTAGCCCACCACCATGTTGTGCTTTGTGCAATCCAATTGCAGTGGTCTGGTCAACTCCTGTTGCTGCTAGGCAGCTTCAGCTAGAGGAGGCGCACATGAACATCTACGTATATAGATTATAGAGTACTAATTTGTGCATGAATTAGAGATGCAAATCTGCAGTTTCCAATTCACCGCATCATCTCATTCGATTCAATCATTTACTTGTGATTATAGAAGGGGGGATTATTAGTGCATAATTGATCAGTGAGTTGAACTGCCGACGAATTATTGCGACTGCATTCCTCAGCACATGCAAGTACATTTACAAAATCATACATCCTTGAATTATGACCTTTTTTTAAATCTCAACTAATCTAGATTCGGATAAGGATATTGGCATTTCTACAAATTAATCATCAGAAACCTTCAAATTAATAATATAATAGTTTGCGAAAGTCGCCAGAAGAACATGCGTGTACTACTGGGATATATTCTTTTTTCCGACCTCAAGCATTGTAGATTGGTAGGGCTCTTCTTTTATTTTAGCTAAGCAACGAAAAATAGCTTTAAGGTAAAAAAAGGCAAGGGTGAGAAATATAAAACCACACAAATATCCCCAAATCAATTCTAAAACCAACTTTTAAAATTCAAATTGTCTGCCTTCTAGTATTGTTCGTAACACTCTGAATTGGTTGCCTTCTAGGGCCTGTTTGGCACAGCTCCAGCTCCAGCTCCACCCAGCTTAGCCAAACAGTTTCAACTCCACCAAAACTGGGAATGAAGCTGGGTGGAGCTCTCTCACAAAATGAACTAGAGTTGTGGAGCTGGGTTTAGGCAGCTCCACAACTCCACTGCAGACTCAACTCCTGGAGTTAAATTTAGGAGTTAGAGCTGTACCAATCAGGTCCCTAGTCTTCTGCTTTCTCAAGTCCCAATTCTGCTTTCTCAAATTTATCTGTTTATATGCAGTAGTAGAACAAACCGGGCCTAAAAGGGACACTCGGCTTAAAGTCTTCATAACCCAAACAGTTGATGGGCCTCGCCCCTACTCCAGGCTCCAGCCAGACTGGGCTGTACTGAAGCCACGTTCCTTTTCCATCTCGCGCAATAGGCCTCACCGAGAAACCCACGCGTGTCGATTCGTTCGAGCGGCGCCACGGTGTTCGTCGCGCAGCGCATGCTCCACCTGATCAGCTGATGATGTCGTTCGTGCTAGACACCGTCTCCGCTTCGATCCCCCAATTTTGGGGCTCGCGCGCGACAGCTGCGCTGCGTTCACGCCCGGGCCGCAGAAAATTCACCGGCCTATTACCGTGCGCAGGCGCGTCACGATCGGTGTTCCTCTGCCTTCCCCGCCTCGTGTGGTTTCCCGTCCCCGTCGGTGCGCGAGGCTCGCGGCGCGCGGGGGTGGGGGCGTCTCTTCACTTATATAATTAGGCGCGCGCGCCAGCAGCGGCGAGCGCAAGCACACACCCCCCGCGCGCGCGCGTTTCGTTCGAACGATCGATGCGCCCCGGAGCACACGGCACGCACCCGCGCCGCGAGAGGAGAGGAGGAAACCAAGCGATGCCGTCGGCCCGCGACACTAACATGGACTTGATGGGAGTCCTCTCGCCGCCGGCCGCCGCACGGGATCGTCAGAAGAGCCAGGTTCGTGTCCAGAGGAGCCTCTCAAGCTCTTCTGGGGTGTTTCAGGGATCTCTCACGTTTCTCTTTGTGGGAAAAAAAAAAAAACTAGGCGAAAAAGGGTTTGCCTAATGTAGTAAAGCAGGGGGAGTTTGAAAGGGCTCTCTCTCACGTTGGGTAAGCTTGCCACCCGGCCCCCCCAGGTGCACGCCGCCGCGCGTGCGCTACCGCACCAAAGCGCCAGCGTTGTCGTGGACGGACGCATGCCGCAGCCGGCCGCCGTCGCAAGCCTGACGTTACAAGTTCCCGGAGGAGCTCACGATGTCACTTCTCTGGCTACTAGTCCAAGGTATCCGTTACATGGCCACTTCTTGGTTGGCCAAGATTGATTCTTATGTTTTCTCTCTGAAACAAAAACAAGAACGAATTTCGTCTGCTACTCTGCTAGCCTTTGACGGATGGGATGCATCTGATGATCTGAAGCAGGACCATGGCCGTGCCTGGAACGACTGAACAGCTGACGATTTTCTACTCTGGGTCTATGGTGAAGTTCGACAACGTCCCAAGGGAGAAGGTGTGCCTTGCTTTAATCCCTCCTCTCTCTTCTTGATCTCCCAGTCAAGCTTTGATTATGACTTGGCCATACAACACTGGGGACGTGGAGATTCGCTATGCGTGCAGGCTGAGGAGGTTATGTTCTTCGCTGCAAAGAAGTCTCCAGACGCAGGACACCAGCATGTTCCCCAGCAGCAGCAGCCTGCATATCCAAACAAAAAGAAGAGGATATTCTGTTATCAGGCTCCTGAGAGAGATGCTGATGGTTTGTTCATCCACGAGAACAAAACCGATGCCTGTTCACAGCGACAGCATCGGAGCCCAGAGGACGGGTATGCCACCATCAAGGATACGAATCCATGCTCGCGGCAAATCCAGATCGTTCCAAAAGGTTGTTTTCCATCCTGATTGTGTTGATAACCGTCTCGAAAATGATGTAATTTATGTCGTGATGTACTGATGTTCTCCTGCAGCAGATGTCTCATTGCTGGTGAAGAATGCGTCTCTTGTTAGCTTCCTGGAGAGCCGCAAGCAGAGGTGGGCAAAAAACTTTCACCAATTTATGCCATTTCAATCTGTTTAACTGTTCATATTTATTTATTTATCATAAATTTTGGTTCTTTCATTTGTTTCTGACTTCAGGTTGGCGAGTGCAGCTTACACTCGCCGTGAGAAATCTCCTGATGAAAAGGACATTTTTCCTACGGCTTTCCCACGAAATAAAACCCCACTCGGCAACACGGAACGGCATAGTGCTTTCACGAACCTGAAGAATATTAACGGAAATCATGACGAGGAGGCACTAGATACTGAGTTGAAGATCTAGCCGCGAAGTTTTGGATTCAGTTTGCGGCACGGGAACCTCTTGCTAATCAAGCACAAGTTTTGGACTCAGTAGGTGGAGTGATGAGCTAAGTAGAAACCTAGTGGTGCATTTGGTAGCAAGAGCCTTTTTTTTTTTTCTTATTTTAATTCTGAATTTCTGATGAGGTTTTTTAAGTGCAGTAGTGATGTTCACTCGCAGTTTCATATGAAACCGAGGCATCGTCACCCTTTTCTTCTTCTCATTGACGGGAGAAAAGGTTTTCGGATTCGTTCGGATTGTTGCCTCTGATTACATTGATCAGATTGCACGGTCCTTTTTGTAACTGAGGATAGCTGAAATAAAATACTATTTTGTTTAACTTTCCTGTGTAAACAATCATTTTGGTGCAGGGATACAATATTGAGGGCCACTATGAAATATTTCCTGTGGATGTTAGAAATGAAGAGTTGGGAAGTGGGCACCTTGTGTTGAGTTGTGATCCAAATTCATTTGCACTTAATAAAAGCCAGCTTCTGTCGTAGTGAAGCGGAGGCCCGTCGCTGGGAGGCTTAGGCCGGAGCTAAGCGGAGGAGCCCCCGCGGTACATATCGTCATCCCTTTTAGGTTCCACTATATATATATACCTCTTGTAAGTCGCCGTGCGGTGTTGTAACCTCACCCCCGAAATAGTGAAGATATTTTGTTGGCTGGCGCCCGTTGTTTTTTCTCTCCTGCTTTGGGAGGGTTTTCCATATTAAATATTATGGGCTGGTTTGGTTTGAGGCCTAAATTAGGCTTACCAATATTTGACAATTTCAATAGTATTTAGTATCTATTTGGTTTAAAGCCAAATTTTGGCATGCCTAAAAAAATAGGTCATTTCAATAGTGAACTTAGGCTATTTTGGCTTCAATCCAAACATAACTTTACCTTACCAAAAATTAGTCATGCCAAAACTTGCCAAAATTTGGCATTGACAAAATTTGGTAAGGTCTATTTAGGCCACAAACCAAACCAACCCTATGTCTTCTGTGATTGATCTATTATTTTTTATCATTCGTTTGGCTATCGTTTCCTAACACCTTGTTGGGAGAGAGCTTCTCGAAGCTACAGCTACTTCTATAATTTCAGCTACCAAACAATTTAGACTCTCACTTGGATTTGAAGACTCGGTAGCTACAATCTATAAAATGAAACAGTAGCAGCATAACTTTTCTAAATTATCATCAGTTGTTTCTTAGGATCTCCAGCTCCTAAAACGGAACCTTCATATGGTTGCAAGGATTGGGCCGGTCGCTGTATTTTTTTAAATGGAATTCGATCCCATCATTGTAATTTAACCAAGTTTTGAGGTTCAATGATGATATTTACTCATGAAACCTTTTTACATTTCTCGCCAAAGAAAACAGCTTCTTTCCAACAGTTGCATTATGATTTAAAACCTGGTGGTTTTGTTGGTAAGTGACCAAAAAAGAGTACATAGGCTAGAAGAACATTTGTTTTTACTTAGGAGAGTAGGGATTCGAACCTATGTTCATCCTGGCTGACTGGCTGTGCAATATCTGCTTAATGATAATATTTTCCATGATGCCATCTTTTTTTTTTTCATCAACGGGTCTGTCTTTTATTTTTCCTTCCAAAAAGGGAACGTAATATGCTACTATGCAAGCATTTCTACAATTCTACGATGGACTATGATACCATGTGTTACACCGTTCGACTATCTGATAACAACGAGCTTATTCAAGAGCTTAGGGTAGAGGACGCCAAAATATTTGATGGTTGTAGGCCTTCTGTGAACAAAGGAGGACACTCGAGACAGTAGCCCATTCGACGATTGGAAGATTCATGATGGAAGATGTCAAGGCCTTCGATAGCTGGAGATCATCATACCGAATATCGGAGTGTAATCGAAGACCATTGGCTCCTGTGATCATCTTTTTTGTCTGGACTCATAGATTACAAAAGTAACTAAGGGTGAAAACTGAGCGGATTCAGACGGATAGTGGTCATACCATATCCTAAACCATATTTTTTTGAGCGGATTCGGAACAGGTGCGGATAGTGTACGGATGCGGATGCAAATGTGGAGCGGATTGTTTCGGATGTCGGAAATGGTGCGGAATCGGTTCGGAAACGGATTAAATTTATCGGATGTTATGTGTATATGCAATCAACACAACATCGAGTTAGCAATCCAAGGAACAATAATACAATAATCAATAAATGATCCATCGTAATACCTCTGTCCCATAAAAATTGAATTTCTATCTTTGAACATTTGCCCATAAAAATTGTATTTCTATTAATGTGGGACCTAGTAAACTGATTACATTTCCTTGTAATCTTCTTTCCTTCCATCCCATCTCTAACTCATTGTCTTGGTATTCCTTTTAATTAAGTTTATATATAAAATGTGTGCATGTACTGTGTTCATTAAATAGGGTTATTGTAGTCATTTGTCTATCCTCCTAATATGTCCTTAATTCCCTAGAAATTCAATTTTTATGGGACGGAGGGAGTATATGATTAAGTGCTAAACAACATGAACACATGTTGTCCATAATATAAAAAATATAGCTACGTGAGTGTGACATGAGACGATAAAAGCCTTAGATACTTAAAAAATCTTTGTTAATTAATGAATTAGGGTATTGGATGTACCAATTTATGTTATATGCAATAGATATAGTGGTTATATATGTTGATAATTTTGGATTATCTAGCAAATGGCTTATCGGATAATCCGACAAAAATGTCAGATAATCCGCATCCGCCGGATTTAAGAGATACCATATCCGCATCCGCATCCACCTCATACTATCCGCATCCGCATCCGTATCCGCCGGATTTCTAAAAGCCCATACCATATCCTCGTTTCGGACGGATTCGGAGCGGATCGGATATTATCCGATCCGTTTTCACCCCTAAAAGTAACCACTTTATTTGAGACTCCATATGGCTATGTAACTTTCTTTTTTATTTTGCCCTACCGCCCCAATGAGCATATGTAAACACAGCATTTTATTGAAAAATATTGAAAAAAACAATCCTTCTTGGTTCTATTAGGTATTGGATTTGACTGCGCTGTAGAAAATACGATGTTACCTGCTATAAAACTGATGGTCTGATGCTTCAGGTTACTTCAAAAGGATTTCATTATGCATTTCCTTTTGTTGGAATTGCCAGTTTAAAAACAGCATTTCGCTCGGGAGATGTATTTTTACTCTTCTAAGCACCTGGCCATATATAGCGATTAGAAATGATTAAAAACAACGATACAGCACGTCCATAATAAAGAATAATAAAATATTCAAGGAATTTACATGAAATACAGGATTTGATGCTCAAGTATTTGACACCATACTGTAGGACAGTGACACCAACGAGAAACCATAGATTACAAGTTAGTCACTTTTTAACTTTTGGACCATAAAACTGGAGATAAACAAACTGAATTCATATCAGCACGCATCAAGTGATAGACATACACAACCCTACTTTGCTGTTCTGGAGTGCTTGATAAGCCAATCAATGACAACATCTATGTTTACAGAGTCCTTGCAAGAGATCATGTAGCAGCAAACTTCCCGGTCCTTTATCAATTCCAGGCCTCTGAAATACATGAGAAAGACCACTTCAGTTGAAATATCATTCAGTAATTAGCCACTCAAGGATGACAAGCTCACACAGAAAAGGTAGTAAACTCACAGTTGATCAACCAACGCTTGCTTTGAAACAGCTTCTGACTTGTCAATTTTGTTGCCAAGGACTAGTAAAGGAATCCCAGCTAAAGATTGTTTTGTCAGCAGGTCATGCAATTCACTTTTAGCTATCGGAATGCTATCCCGGTCAGCAGCATCCACCACATATCTGCAATTGAATGTCAGTTAATTATTCTTAACAATTCCACCATTAGGTAGTTAGGCTGGATAGAACACAGAAGCAAGAAACAAGCATCATGCAGCTAGTATAGTCAATTGGCCATGCATCAATACATATAACTCACCAAACACAGAAATAAATAGTAACAAGGTTATTGTGTTTGAAACGTCTACCTATTCCGAACAGTCATTTTATTGTTCTTGGTAGGTACCAAGAAGTATGAAATATAAGGAGAAACTAATTCCATGCCATCAAAGATCACACGTTCAATTTTATACCAACAAAAATCTTAAGGTACACTCTAATACCACCAAAATAGAACTCCATTCAATTTCTTTTTTTTTTTTTTTGGTAAAACTCAATTTATTTTTTTACCACTTCAATACCACCAATATAGAACCTTTCTTCATTTTTTTCCCCATTTTGGGTGAGATGAAGAGATGTGTGGTACCAAAATCGCAAATATAAAGCCATTGAGCCAGTATTATACATACACAGGTATATCCTAGGCTCCGAGCTACATGCATACCATTTACTACCACTGTTGTCATAAAGGTTATGTATTGTGTCTTCCCCCAATTTAATCATCCTGAGAATTAAATACAGTGCATAACAGATAGCTTAAGTGTGCAGGAAATTACAGGATTGCAGAAACTCCACGGCAATAGCGCTCCCACATGGTCCGGAATCTCCGTTGCCCTCCAAGATCCCAAAGTTTAATCGTAACATTCCCCTTTGTGACTTTTCGCATATTAAACCCTACCTGGTTTCAGAATATGGACAAGTATAAGTCAGGTCAATTAGATAGCAATACTACCTCTACAAATTAAGACTTAAGAAGCAGTGATATGTACATACAGTTGGAATCATGTCTTCGCTGTAGCCACCTGTCTGAGAAGCATGCCAGCAACGAATTAAAAACACCAGGCATAACATTAAAATGGTAAGATAAATAAAGATTCCGTTAGATGATACATACAGCAACAGCATTAACTAGTGATGTTTTCCCAGCATTCTGCAGGCCAACCAGGGAGAGCTCCATCTCCTGCTTGAAAAACAAGCTGGTGGAGGACATAATTGTCATGAGTAAACCTTTCACTAGACATGTTTATAAGGAAACATGTTGCATAGTACTTAATATTGGCGTATGTTCTAATATTTTACTAGGAAGTTAAGTTGGTATTATGGCAGCACCTAGTAGTTTTCCTCTGTAATTTGAAAGGCAGGAGAACAGTTGTGAGGTCAATTGGAGGAGAAAAGGTTGAAAGGTAAGTTAAGAAAAATAACACAGATTTGGATGCAAATGCAATAAGGGGGAACATGTTTCACTTAGGTTAACTCCATTAGATCCACTAAGTGCTTCGCGCCAGCCAGGATCTATGTCTAGGTCTCCTCCTTTATCATAGCTGCCAGGTGTGTCCGAGTTCACATGGGACATACGTATCTATGTGGCAAAATTCAATGGGAAGCTAAAGTGAAGCAGCTTAGGTGGATTGCTGAAAGCTAATTTACCGAAAAGAGTTCAACAAATCCCTTCGAGAGCAGCAGAAAAGATTATATAGGAAATTAGAACAAAATATTAACAAAAGATCCCAATTCACCCTAAATTACTCAATGTTACTGGACATGGTAAAACTGTTGGGAGTCCTGGATAACAGCAAAAATACAAAGTTAAAAAGATAGATTTTCAACAAACCTAAATTTCTCTCAGACATTTGTTCACGTGTAAAGGAAGCTAGGTCAGGGTAAGGATGCAAAAGAATTACAGAGTTTCCTGGAAGAACCATCCTTAAAGAGAGTAGAAGATTTGGTTCCACGGGCTATACTAATGTAATCCCAAGCTTCATAGATACTAACCACATTCAAATCTACCGACATTATCATCAGGTACCCTATCGATTGATTGGCCTATTGCAAGTTTGGAACCACGAAAGGGTAAGGTGACGCAAGCGCTACGCCATGGTGAGGTCACGCGGAGGAGGGGGCGCGTGCAGGCGCGCAGCTGCCGCCATCGGCATGCAGTGACATCGTGGTGCAAACTGCAGGGGACGTCAGGTCGATGGACACTGCACGCACGTAGCTCTCGCGGGTCGCCGCCCGGCGGATCGGCTGCGGGGCACATCGACCGATCACACGTCGGGCAGGGCGTATGCGTATGTATGTGCGGCGGCCACCCAAAAATGTCAACC
This sequence comes from Oryza longistaminata, assembly GCA_009805545.1. Taxonomy (NCBI): domain Eukaryota; kingdom Viridiplantae; phylum Streptophyta; class Magnoliopsida; order Poales; family Poaceae; genus Oryza; species Oryza longistaminata. The sequence continues at coordinate 40,151,856 of CM020179.1, forward strand.
TGGGCCGCGCGCGGCGCCGGCGACCGGGCACCTACCGGCCGCCGGGCCGGGCACCGAGTGGCAGTCGACACCACGCCGACGACGCATCACGCATGTACGTGCGTAGGCGGTAGTGCGATACAAGCTAGCTTCGTTTTCATATATACTTTCATGGCTGACAAGTGTGTCTGGCACTGTATAATGTGCCTGGTATCCTCAAGGGGCCTTGATCAGTTGATCGTTCGGAGTGTCAAATCACACGCTAGCTTTGAGTGTTGTTGCTTAGTTTTATTCTCGTCTAAACCTCGCCAAATAAAGAAAGCGTTTTCAGGAGGATGCTTTTGTGTAGTGTAGCCTTTCTATCCCTTGATTGGTCCACGCACGGTTTAGAACTTTTAGATCATGGTATGTTCTGAATACTACTCCACTAAAGTGCTACTTTATCACGGTTTCAAAAAAAAAAGTGCTACTTTATCCAGACTGGAGATAAATCTGGTGAGCTTGGCTCCAGGCTCTCTGCTGTGTGTCATCATTTGAACAAATCCATGTATCAACCAAGCTCCTTTTAAAAGAACTTTCTCAAGAGCAAAAAAGAAAAAAAATGGACTAAGATTTTGATGTTTGCTCATAAGGGATGGATTCCCCGAAATGGAGTGAACTGCAACTGCTTGAACACTTTCTACATTTTTTTTATCACAAAACACACCAAACCATTTCTTCTCTTCTTCATTATCAACAAATATGCATGCTTGTCATGGACGAATTCAATATAGGAAAACAAAGAAGAGTGAAAGAAGATTAGAAGAAGATATGAATCTCAACTTCACGGCCAATCTAATTCTACTCACGGACGTAAACTCTCCTGTCAGGATCACATCCACACATCTTGATCAAAGCCAACGTCAGAGCATTGGTCGAACATCATATCGACGCCAATGGCGCCGCAGCCGCCGTCGTCGCCGCAGGCGGACAATAAGCCAGCCCAGTCAATGTCAAGAATGGCATCCACCTCGAAGAGGCTGGGCCAGTCCACGTCCGCGCCGGGTGTCGCGGCGGAGGCCGAGGCGGACGAGGAGCATGACGACGACACGGCAGAGGCGGATGAAGCAGCGCAAGCGACGCCCTGTGGCTGGGCGCTCGTCGGCGTCTCCTCCTCCTCCTTGTCGTCGGCACCGGTGCCGCCGGAGACTGACGGTTCCTGCTGCTGCTGCTGCTGCTGCTGCTTCAGGGGATCAGGCTGAGCGAGTGACATCACCGGCCGGTGAGTGACGGGATCAAGGCCCATCTTCTTGAGCTTCTTCTTGATGTGGGTGTTCCAGTGGTTCTTGATCTCGTTGTCCGTCCTCCCGGGGAGCCGTGCCGCAATCTTGGACCATCTGTACGCACGCACGCGACGCACAAAAACACCAGGAGATTTTGGATCGAGTGGCGGCATGCATGCGGCAGCATCTGATTTTGGAGGCATTGTCACCTGTTGCCGAGCTGCTCGTGGAGGTCAATGACCAGCTTCTCCTCCTCTTCGGAAAGGAGGCCCCTCTTGAGGTCGGGCCGCAGGTAGTTCGTCCACCTCAGCCGGCAGCTCTTCCCACACCTGAGCAGCCCTGCGAGTGAAACATAGCAAAAACCCGAAGGCACAGTCACTCCCATTGCAGTTGCAGGACGATCTCGACGAAGAAGAAAAGGATCGATCGATCTGCATGTTCACGCGAATCCTTTTCCCTTTCGCTCGCGCATCAGATGGAAACACATGGTCATGCATGCTCATGCACCTGCGAGCTTGGGGACGAGCCTCCAGCAGCAGTGGCCATTGGAGAGGAGGAAGGTGACCAGCTTCTGGTCCTCGTCGGCCGTCCATGGCCCCTTCTTCAGGCCAACCTTCTCGCAGCACGGCTGCCTGCCCATCACACGCTGATCCCTGATTTGCGAGGCTATCTGTATCTCACGAGAGGGATGAACTGAGCCTGATGAGCTCACCCGAGTCTTAATTTGGAGAGGTTCCGGCGCTGCTCGGGGATTAATAGATGCAGCCAGAAGTGGAAAGGCCGAGGCGAGTCGTAGGCGTGACGGCGTCAGGCCGTCACTGACATCGGCTGCGAGCCTCCTGGCCCTCCAGGCCTCCAAAATGCTGGCACGCGTACACGTGTAATCTGAACTGAGCTCTCGACGGGGGCGTTGTCTGCGTAGTGTCAGTACTACTGCAGTCTGCAGAGGATCCACGTCCTTGAGCAGTTGTGTCACAGCTCGCTCACCCTGTGCACAGCAGCACAGGACAACTTCTACGAGTACAATACAAAGCATTTTTACATTCTCTAGTGATATCCATTATTCACCAACGAAAACGGAGTATACTCCAACGGAAATAAATATAGAGAAATCACATATATATAAATTTTTACTTGTAGTAAAAATTTTAATTCATTAAATTTAGTAGTAAAAGTTTTACTTATAGTGACGTGGACAAATTATAGACGTTCAACTTTTACAAATCTCATACGTCCATTTTTTTATCCTACGATGGTTTCTATGTTTATATGCAGTTTCTACCATATATTTTCCCCAATAACTGTGCAACCCATCCACCACCTTGTTATGTTTGATAAGATCAGCTTGTGTTGACCCTATAATGGTATAACCATGAACCTTCGGCGTTTACAAAGCCAACCTCAATGTAGTATTGTCTTACTGTAGTCTGCAGTGCAAGAATGCGGAGGTAGTAATCTGAACGAACGATATTTTGAGCATCCCCTTCCGAAGATGTGCATTCAGGTAACATGATAGCCACAGCTCACGGTGATAGTACATTGTTCACTGCTGCCCACTTATGGGAATGGTCGTTATCTGAAATGTGAGTGGTCCGTTCTCTCCGTAAGGGCATCAGCAATGTATCCTTCTCAAGTAGTAAATAGAGGCAGGTCCGCGGCGGGGAGGGAGGGAGGCGCGGCGCTCGGCGGGGAGGGAAGCGGGCGGCGCTCAGCGCTCGTTTGGGTCCGTTGTTGGAGAACGAAAGAATTGGGTGCGTGACCCGGACATCCCGCGTGACCCAAACGAACGAATTTGGGTGAGGGCCGTTGGAGACAGTCTAACATGATAGCCACAGCTCACGGCGATAGTACATTGTTCACTGCTGCCCACTTATGGGAATGGTCGTTATCTGAAATGTGAGTGGTCCGTTCTCTCCGTAACAAATTTGCAAGAATTCAATCTTCTGATAAGAACCGTACATGGATGGCGAGGCCTGACTCTGACCATCAACCAACTGCTTGTCTAATAGCATCACTCCACTGATTGCCGCGCATTCCTGCGGTCGTGCAAATAAATACAGCTCTGACGAGCTGCAACCTGAATGGAGTAACGAATAATCGTATGCCTGGCCTGATAGAATTTGGTGTTTATGTTATAAATTCTGAATCAAGTATTTTACATTCATGTACAACAACGCTAGCTACAAAGTGAAAACATGGATCGGGAGAATAATGTCTCTCTCTAACCACTAGGGCAATCTCAATCTACATCCCGGCCTAATGAAGCTATTAGTTACAACTACTGTAAATCATCAACCTTTATCCCTCCAGCAAGATCTAGGGGATGAGGTCTGGTCTATTTTACAACATTCATGAACTTGTAATTTTCATTTAACAGGCTAATTTTCATTCATGAATTTGTGATGGCCAGAAGGAGCATTGCAAATTTTCATTTAACAAGCAGCGGCAATTAGAATCTCGCCTTCTAGAAACACATTCGAACAACCTCCCATCTTTCCGACTGAAATATGTCAGTTCTCCATGGCCTTGTAATACTAAGATGGGTTTTGGACTAACTTGGGGTGAGTAGCTGCGTAAACTGAAGAGTTTGGATCAGTCTTCAGGTGGGATAGAAGATGTTGCACATCTGGCCTCAGAATTTCCATTACTTTCCCACATAACGTCAATATCTCTAGTTTGGGCTTGCTAGTGCTCTGAACGGGACCTCCTTGACCCTCATACATGACTGCATGGTGCCTATTTTAGCAACAAAGAAAAAAAATAACTCTTATAAGACTATATATAGAGAACGATGCAGTGAGAATATAATGCAGAATGAGTTATGCAGTAACAATTAATGTAGAAGGAGAACTGAAACAAACTGCATGCCAGGGAAGATGACAAGTGCGGAAAAGATGAAATGCGCCTTACAAGAAGTCAATTATGTCAGCAATTTCCGATGCCTCCACAGGAGGTGAAGCCTGAGAATTCTTCCCAAATACATCCCCCAACACATTGAACAGCAAAGCCAAGGTCTGTAGATCCCAGCAGCATATACTAAATTAGTAGAGAACGGAAGACAGTAGTTTCTTCATATAGAATTACTGTGGTGTGTAGGTCAAGATGAACAAATCTCGTAATAGGATGTACATGGACCATAGAGTAATAAAGCAAAAGTGAACTGCAGTTCGTTTTTTAGCTTAATTGCATAAAAGGACAACACAAAGCAATACAGAAAACTACATAATGTTTTTTTTCTGTGTTCGATTAGTAGGTTATGCCACCAAAAGATGTAATTAAATAAAATTTTGAAGATGTTAAAAGACAAAGCACGATCCTGTAGTAGCTACTGATTGCAAGTAAACATATATCGATCCAGTTCAAAGCGCCAATATCATACGAAGTTGTCCCCAGCAATTAACTCAAAATCAATTCCAATTTATTAATGCAAAAATCTAATCATCAGGAAGTGGTAAGCAAACCAAGAATACCTTCATGAACAGAGGTCGAGCAAAGGCTAGACGAGGCAACAAGGGACCCAATATGCGGAAAGCAATTCTTAACATGGCAACTGAGTTGACTGGCCGAAGATGCTTGATGACGGTATGGGTAGATTCAAGCCATTCATGTGGAAGATTGCTGAAAAACGAGTGAAGAAGGGCAACGATGTTACCTGCAAGCAAGGTGGAACATACACATAAGGGGAACTGTGATACATAAGCTAAAGTTTAGCTATATAAGCAAAATATCGAACATGTGAAGAACACAGCCAAGCTTTGTTCTTATACCTATGGCTGTAGATGTATTGTCTTGAGAAGCCCAAGTAGGATCCAACAGTGCATACCCAACAGCAGAATCAAGCTCTTTAACAGGCCTTGAACTATCAGCAAGCCACCAACAATCTTTTATGATCCGGGCTGCTTCTGCATATAGAATTGTGTGGAATTCTGGTGGGAGTTGTGCCAGCAACAGACCACAAGCTTGAATCATCAGAACAGACAATTGTTGGCAGGAATAGCCACTTCTAGAAACAAAGTTAGATGCATTGATTCCACTTGCTGTGGTGTTTGGTCGGTTGGCACCAACAGGTTCAACTCCCCCACCTGAAGAAGTCGGCACCCCAGAGTTTTGGCCCAAACCACCTGACATTCCATGACCACTATTTGACTGTATGAGCATTGCTTGTACATGTGCTATTATTTGAACTAGAGAGGATACTATTTGAGAAGCTGGCACACAAAGTGAGAGAATTTCAATGGCTGCTGTTTCCAAAACAAGCTGTGTATATGATCCAGGATCCTGATTTTGATAAAATGCCCTCTGACCATCAGAGTTACTGATTCCTCCAGCGGAAGATGTATGAGGCTTGTTATAAGTTGTGCGTGCTGTACTGCCAGCAGCATCCGATGGGTTTGATTTGGACTTGCAACTCAAAGGAGGTATGACATTATTAACAAGGCCAAACAAAAGGTTGGCGAAGTATTCCGGTGGTGGACAAATAGATGAATTTGATGACGCTAGATACTGGGCAAATGATTCTGAGAAAGGTGTCTATAAATTGCACACATTAGTAAAGAATTAACCAAGATGGGCAGGAGGAAGCACCATAATAACTCAAAGAGTATATAGGGTTTACCTTAGTGCTAACACCCAGCACGTTGAGGATCCTAACAATTAACTTGGATGGAAGATGACCATAGAAATATGCAAGAATATCACGCACAAATGTAAACCTTAGAGGATGGAAGGCCAGAAAGGTAGAATAAACTGCAAGGACTCTATCTGCGATATCTGTGGCATCGTTCTCAATAAGCCTATAAATTATCAACGGGATGACTGGAAGCAGACGAGCAGCAATGTCATCAAAAAAGGGGGGGTAACTGCATTGAAAAGACAAATTAGCATAATGACACAAATTGGCTAAAGTAAGGCAGCAAGCTAAGTTTTCATGACTTCCATTGAAACCAAATTGGCACAATGACAGATGTGTAATGGTTGAAAAAAACAAATATCTCCAAATCCACAAAGCCTGACATCCTAATGGCTTGTACGGACATAGAACACAAGAAACTATCAGAAGATAATATATCAGTTAGAGGCTTGAATTGAGGTTACTACTCGCTCCATTCATTTTTAGAAGGCACGATTTGACTTGGTCCAATCTTCTGACTAAATTTGACCATGAACTTCTCAGCGTTATGTTGCTATTAACAATAAAATGATGGCCGAATGTGTTAAGTAGTATATGTGCTTGTTGTATTGTTGATTAATCCCATAGTGTAGGGTGTCTTCTGTAAATTCTACCCTCTTGTATGTCTGGCTCCTTGGGGCATATTCCAGTACAAGCTTGAGTTCACTAAGAGTATGTATAATTGTAACTAATTACTAGCTAAATACCCATGCTTTGCTACGGGTAAATATGAATTATATGTGTTTTAGCATTGTTTGGAACAATTATATGTGTTTTAGGTTTTAGAACAATTCATCCCTATAGATGCCTTTACATGATAAACTTGTATTTTAGAGATGAAATAAGATTAAACCAATATGTTGGATTATTTTGTAATTTTAAAGCACATGGAATAGTATAGATATAGATAGAGTTGGTGGAGCTGGCAGATTCACTGCCTACATTGCCACCTAGAATAGTATAGATAAAGATATGTGAAGTTATGAAGTTTTGACTTCAGAAGTGCATGTGCACCTTGTAAAAGTGATCGGAGTGAGTACTATAGATTTTTCAAACAAAAGAATAGACATAAAAGAAAAGCAAATATGTAATGATATTTTTCAGATTGAAAAAAAGGCTAACTGCAATTGCTATTCGGCGGGCAAATAAGATCGAGAATGCATAGAGTCTTCATGATTGACATATGCAGTAATTGGCATAATTTTTATCAATGTGATAAAAGAATATTTAAACAAATTTGGAAGAATTAGAAGATTGAAATTACCGTTCTTTCCCTGAGAGATGGTTACCGAGGGCTTTCTGAAGTTCTACTCTTTTTGGAGGCTGATTTTTTAGCCAATGCTCTGGAGAACGCGAAGTGCAGAATGCTTTAATTCTTTGCTGAAGTTCCGGTCTTTCAAGGAGATTTATCTGTGATGTTACATTTATAAATTAAAGAATGCCCAAATCTGTCAATTAAGAGCTGAAGCAACCAGTTATATATTAAATTTTGAAGTAATATGCATATAAGTACCAAAATACAAGTAACAACATATATGCAGCTATCGTAGAAAACTAGTAGTCCAATACAAGGCATTGTTTAGATGAAATACAAGGTATATTAGTAAAATCACAGTTGTACCACTCTTTGTCATGGTTCTATTAGCATGCATATAACATTTCCATTAGCTTCACTCTTTATCATGGTTCACAATAGTGCAGATATAATAATATCAAGTAGTTTCATAACTAGCAAGAAAGATCTAACTAGTGGCTTGCAAATTGTAATACATGGCCAAAAAGAGCTGTTGAACATTTGCAGACAGCATCTAACAGTTGGGAATAGTTAGCAAAAAAGTAAAGAATCGTTATGGAGATTTACATGACTTCAAATATATGGCATGTAACCCTGAAAACTTTTAGGACTTACCACAAGGCGTAAAGCATAAGGATCATCATCTCTATCAATAAGAGCTAACAGAAGAATGTCCAATGGAAGTAACTCATGTGTCCAGATAAAGAAAGCAAGATTCGTAATTGCTTTAGAGAGTAAGTCCTGCATTATCAGAAAAAGAATGCATATTGGCTACTGAATAAGTGTAGCCCACATAAACAAACAGCCAACAAGAGAGTGTTTTTAGCACACCGAATAAGAAAAGAAAAAAAAAAGGCAGAACACCTGAATTTGATGCCCTCTTTGCAGCTCAAGTTGGATATGATGCAGAAGAACATCAACCATTGTATAAATATTTGCTGTAACTTCTTCGGGTGAAAACTCTCTCAAAACACGAGCCTGCAGTAAGATTAAAAAGACATATATATACATAGAGAGAATCTTTTATGTCAATATAATTGCTAATTAGAAATCATACAAGATTTGCACTGTTGATCTCTAGATGTCCGTTCATCAGCATCCAAGCACCAGCACAAAGATATTGACGATGCTGAGGGAAACTGTGACTTAAATATGTCATAACATAGGTTGGCTCAGCAGATGGTGAGAGTAGCTGATTACATTGATTAATAACAGTTGTCTCAGCCTGCAATGGAAAATAAATCATCAAGCATAAAAGGTAAGGAATATTTTGCCCTAGAAAAGCATTTCATTTAATAAGCATGTTATAGCAACTAAAGGGCACCAGAAATAGTACTGGCTTGGAAATTCAAGACTTTTCGAGATCTTACAATTTTCTAAAACTAGTCTTGCTATACTGCTAATCTAAGCCTATTTCAAAACAAGACTGCAGTTTTTATCTTAGCCAGCTAATACCATTCTAGAGGTGAAAGAATTCATTGCCGTTTGTAATAGTAATAGTACATAAAAAAGTGTAAAATCCATCAGTACATTCTCCATCAATAGACTGCTTATAAAAGAGTGATTACATGGTTTTAAAAAAAAATCAACTAACAGCAGCATGATTTGGCAACAATTGATACAAAAGAACTATAAACTCCCTAAATTGTTATTCGACGAATGTATATGAACTCCATATAATAGTCAAAAGGAGCATATAAATGGCCAAGACACCAAGTACTCAATCCAAAAGATAAGATAATAGTACCTGCTGCCATGCTTGGATAGCTTGGCCTCTCTTATCCATCCTCCCCATTAAAAAATCTCGAATAAGGGGAGGAAAATATCTTAGAGTCTTCTCTGACCATGTATGCTGGCTCGTTGCCATAATTTGCTCTAATAATGGTTGAAGATAAATTATATGTTCGACCTCAGCAATTCCACGTGTCTTCATGGTGATAGCAAGGCTTATTATCGTTATGCGGTTAAGTGTTTCAGTAAACTCAGTTGGACCCTACATTTACATAAATACAGAAGTTCACTTTATGTGAATTTAGTAACAGGTGAAATTTCCAGATGAAGCAGGTTACCTTCAATTCTTTTTTCACCAAAAAGAAGTCTCTTAGTGAGAGAATCAAATTCATGCACAAATTTTCTGCTAATCTAAAAAGACGATGCTCTCCACGTTTGACTTTAATCATTGATATTATCTTTGTAACATCATACATCAATGCCTTGCTTTTCCCATGATACCTGAGCAGAAGAAATTCACATAGATGTAAACCAAAAGGTGCACCATAATATAAACAATAAATGGAACAAAACACTAAGATTTTTTCTAAATGATCATCAAACCTTTTTTTGCTGAGGTCAGACATTCCAATTGTGGATATGCATGATAAGAAAAGGCTTTCAAGGCAAATAGCAGAAAACAAATATTAAATTACTTAAATTACCTGTATAGAGGAAGTAGCCTGTAATTCAGTATCTCAAGTAGGAGCAGAGACACACCAGATTTGCTCAGGATAGATGGAGATCTTTGTGTTAATGTCTGCAAGGTTTAATAAAACCATAGGAAGACATCAGAGTTTAAAAAGGAATATGAATTGCATGTTATTGAGGAAACTGAATATGCTTACAATTGCAGAAAGTTAATTTAGAAATCAGAGCAAATGAATAATCAACTGTTAATCACAAGGTAGCATAAAGCCATAAACTTCACATGAATACTACAGATTACAACAGGAGGCAAGACTTACCGTAAAATGCGGGCGGAACAATGAATGAGGGGTTATAAGCAGCAGTCTAACATAGGTTTCCACCATAGCAATGCTAGGAACATTCTACCAAAGAACAGAAGAATTATGTAAGAAAATTAGTGTATGGTAAAGAGAGATGGACATTAGTACGTCAACAGAAGAACATATAGTTGTGATTATATGGGCACTTCTAGCAAAGTCATTCCGAAGATCAAAAATGATGAACTGGTCATATACCATTAACATATAAAGTTATAAATCATTCATATATTACAGCTTAGTTCATTAACATGAGCTATTATGCCAGGAGATCTTAATAGATAAAAGATAAACATATGAATTGCTTGTCATTTTATTTTTACTCAGGATAGGTTGTAACATATTGATTCTGATGTTTGTCAGTAATAATTAAAGGCACATGAGCACTGGCCTCCAAACCATAAAGAGCAGAGTTAAAAAAAAAAAGAAGAGATAAGCAGCAACAGTGTTTTTACCTGGCCAAGAAATATGGTCTCTTCAAGCTGGAAAGCAAGTTTCAAACATAGATTGATAGACAACCCAGAAAGCAATGACATAGACAGTGGATAAGTTTCACGCATCATTGTCATTCTTTCATTTGGCTGCAAATTGGGTCCCTGAATTAAATCTGCTACTCCTACTGATGTAAACCAGTTCATGACTGCTTCACATGCTGGTTGTGCCATGGTGAAGGAGAGAACCCAAAACATGCCCATCGCCCGCTCATCCAAGCTCGTAAAATCTATCATCCTCTCCCCAGAAGCTATTATTGTAAGGGAAACAGTAACAAAGCTTTATTACAGATACATGAATGGGGACAAAATTGAAAATAACAGTAATGGTTTACAGCCAAATATCTCTCTTTTCAAGAAAATGTATCCACCTCCTGAATTATGAGTTGTGGTGCTACTATGTAGAATTTTCTACACTTAATCAGTCCATATTGCCTACCCAGAATCTACCGGAGAATTTCTTTTCCATGAATTCTAGATCTACCAGGCAACATTTTATATCAAAAGCATAGTGATACTCTCATATTCCATGAATAAGGACAAGTACCAAGTACCTTTTGTCATCTGTTTCCACCACTCATCTATCTGTTTGCCTTTCTGAAGCTGATCACTGTTCAAATGCTCTCTAATTGAAGTGTTGAAAGACCAAATCCGCAAAGTTTGGCTGCTACTTATGAAATCAAGAAGAATACTTTGAGGACTGATATTATTTGGATCAAGGCTCTTGTCTTCTTTGTGGAACGAAATTATCTTCCTTGTAGTTTCAACCTGGTAACAGAAGAAATACCAGATGGTATATAGAGTTATAGACAGGAAATTAAGACAACCACAAGACATCATGAAAGGAAACATTAGAAGTATTACCAAAAGTTTGTATGTATTTAAAGTTTTATAGCAATTGGATGTGAGATTAGTTTAGCTGAGTTTGTCGATCACTGTTATTACTTGTTAGTCCTTGCAGTTCCCAAAAGATGAGCACGAAACAAAATAAAGCACTCTGAATATTTTCATGAGGAAATCTTTTTTTGGTACCAAAATCATGTCATCAACTAATCAATTGAATATGAATCACCAAAAGAAAGAGGTGTTTGCAGATGATCTTAGAAAGAGACATCACCTTCCTTGGGTCCGAACTAAGGGTGTTCATCACAATCTCAATGCGGATAATCTGTGCGAGTAACCAAGTGACATGATTACTGCGAAGAATCTGTTGATCACTATTTGTTACTCGAGATGCAAGCTTGTCCACGAAATCAAGAAAATCAATACAGCCACTTTTCATCAGAAAGAAAAAAATGTCAGCAAATAAAAGCCAATCTTGCCAGCACTGAGTCTCTGCAACAGCATAAAAAAGAAATAATGAATATAGGCAACAGACAGTTACCAAAGACTTGCACATATCTGACAATAATGGTAAGCAAATTTAATTTCTTGAGGTAAAAGTTTCATGTTCTAAAAGAAAAAAATAGTGAAAAGGGTGCATCAATAGAACATTTGAAATTTATATTCCCATCAGCTGTCCACTTGAAAAAGGAACTTTATTATATTGACAAGGTAAATGGTTAACTTTCAAATTCTAACCTGAGTTCGTGAGCCTCAGTAGTTCAATTGTCCTGTCAGCAACTGCCTCACCGATCATATCAGGTGAGAAAACAGCTCCTGGCGTTGATGATTGTTGAGGATGTTGTCTATAACAAGGAGCAACAAGAAGAACACGCCTCCACCAGTCTGGTGACGGAGTTGTGCGGAGTGCATGCCTCAAGCAACGCAAAGCACGTTCCCAGTCTAAACCCCCTTTAGGAATGGAGTTTGCAAGATCCTAAACAACAAAGTTATATCAGATTTCAGATCCTACCCAAACCAACATTAGTAACTAATAGCTCAATTATCTATTCATTTCCTGCCAATTTTCCTGATCCGTCCTTGAAAAACATGCGGTGTGTTGAAATTTAATTGCAAAATATATTTTGCCTCTGCATGTTATGATGCTTTGTGATATTTCCGTTTATTTCTCCCTCCTGTGAAATTATTCATGATCACTCAAACAAAATGTGTTAGCATGTCATCCCTTGTTAATGTTAGAGGATACTACAACAATCCTAAAGAGTTCGCAAGGATATTCCAGCCATTTTGCGACACTAATTTCAATCTCGTAGGCTCGTAGCCCCAATGTGGTCAAAGAATACTGCAATATCTCTATGCAGTCAAAATATGTGCAGAGCATATCGGATGAACATAAAAATTGAGCTTCAGTCCACAAGTACAAAATCAATGCATACAGGTTCAATGGCAAACTTAAAAGGGGAGAGGTGGGTAAAGAGGGGGAAAAGTAATATCACCTCTCCGTGTAGCGGCTCTCCCAATACACTTGGATAAGTAATGGGAGAATAACGCGAATTAGCAACAGATTCACCAGCTATGCTTGGGTATGATTGCGACAAGAACCGATGAGTTGCAAATGTTGGGCAATGAAGGTGTTGATCCAACATCTGCATGTGCATACACACCATGTCCCTCCTCCTATGGATCTCCATAATAATACTAACTAGTGCTTCATCGTCAGGAATATTTTCGAGAAACTGCAAGTTGCTGCGAACAAGCTCGTAGAATGGAACACGACACTTATCTTCATTAACTAGAATCCATATCACATCTAAGCATAGGTGCATCCATTCATGCAAAGGTCTTTCAAGCCTCAAGGTTTGCAATTGCAATGCATCAGCTTGGTCCACACCATGCGGTCGCTGGTCCCAATTAACAAGCCAATTTACCATATGCTGGAATATCACAGCATGGGTGGCTGGCTTCAAATCAGACTCCAGCCCTGCTAGAATAATTCTACAGGATAAGTGATGCAGATAACTAATTTCTGCTCCCCTGCGAGACTGGTCACCTCTAGCTGTCAGACCAAGCTGTCCAGGGCTAGAGAATTCTGCTCCCTTAATGGGTGAGACATTTGCACCTATGGGTTGGTCGATACCAGATTGAGTGGGAGATCCTATAGTGTTCATTGCTGACAATGGAGATGTGGGATTTGAAGGGTGAAAGCTTGGGGCATTTGGCACTGCAATAGCTGATGAAGAAGATGTTGCCGGGCCACCAGTAGTCACAGAAACCCCTTGCCCCATTGGTACCTCCACGGAGGAAACTACATTAAGTAGAGAAGGAAGGAGACTGTCCCATCGAAGGTGGCCTCGAGCACACAGGCAACGTGTGGCAAAGAGCAAGAACTCAGATTGTGGGGCATGGCTACTACACTGCAGGACAAATGAGATGAGAACTGATTCCGTAACTGCCTGCAGCTGCTCTTGGTCCTGAAGAAACATGCAAATCAAATAATAAATTTGTTCTGTTCTCATGACATAAACAAAAGTACTTGCGTAATGATTCTGCTTACTGGGAACTGCATGTGCAACTGCTCAAAATCCGAAATGAATTGCTCATCTCGGGGAGGCAGATCTCTGTTCATAGCAGTTACTCTCTTCTGCAACTTGTTCCTGAGGAAATTCAATGCCCATTATGCATTACAGTTTTAGAAAAGCTTGCTGAATTGACTTCCATCGTCAAACTACCATATCAAATTTTGTCCAAAAACTACCATATATCAAAATGAACAAGGCACGAAAAACCGCTAGAGTACAGCACACTAGTTCCAAAATTGCGGCAATAATCTCCGGATATTCCAGAATTCCTTTCAAAAAAAAAAATCTCCGGACATTGCAGAAGCCATCGCCTTCAAAGGTAAAGTTGAACAAAGCGCGAACGACAAGGACAAAATAATCCGACCTAACCTATCATAATGTTTCATGTGCTCGAGCCCTCGAGCAATCCAGCTAGCCCTAAAAAAATAATCCCCAATTAGAAGTCCAACAAGTGGGAAATCAAACTTACGAGGTCTCCCTAGTTGGATCCTCGACCCGCTGCTTCGAGTTCATCTGCAAATCACAGAAACCCAGGGTCTGAGCTAGCGTTCACAAGTGCACCACGGTTAGAGATTGGGGAGGAGAGAGAAGGCACGCACGCCGAGGTATAGGGTGAAGAGATCGGCGATGGCCGACCGCGCCGGGTGGTGGTGGTGGTGGTGGTGGAGCTGCATCTGCCGCTGCTGCGGGAGCACCGCCGAGGCAGAGATCGCCGGAGACATCGGCTGCCTCTGCCCGTGCGCCCCGTCCATCGCCGATGCGCCGCTCCCGTCGCCGGCGACTGGAGTAGTGCGGTGGGCTTGCTCCGACCGAGGGTTTAGGAGAGTGGCGGACCTGACCTGATGAGCTCTTGCAGTTTGGGGGAAAGGGAACAGATCAACGGACGGTGGGATGTGTAGTCTCAGCTGCATGGAGACGGATCCAGACCGCTGGTATGCATTCTACCTTTCCCTTGGGAGACTTTGGCGTCTTGGTTTGACACTTGACTCTTGGGTTGAAAAATTGAAATTGAAACAGAACAAAAACATGTTCTCTGATATATTTGTGGTTCAAATTAGTGGCCATATAATCGAAAGCTACCAAATACCATCCGGTTATATACTCCTTTCATTTCTTTTTTCTTTAACGTAGGTGGAATAGGTAGTATCATGCTTGGTCTCATTATTTTACGTACAGCTAATTATAAGTCGTGATGATTTTATAGGAAAACTTTAATATATTTGTCCTTACTAGAAAAAATACCCGTACATTGCAACGAGTAAATGTTATTTTAATTTTATTATTGTTACACAGTTTAGCTAAGGTAAAATTCACTGTGGGAATTCACTTTGATATTTATTATTTTAAAAAAAACCATGAGATGCAATTAGGAGTCTGTATTTCATTTCAAGTTAGCATGCGAGTTTTTTCAAAAGATTTTTTATACGATTCCTTCTATACTTCCAAAAGGAAACAAGGTTAAAATCCAACTCAAACACGGATATATATTTCCAAAAACGAACGAACTTAAAAACCGACTCAAATACGGATGACGTACCAAAATACCGGTAAAAACATCTTTAATTTTTATAATAGTAGAGAAGAGATTGAATAAAAACCAATGCTGAAAATAAATCACAATAAAAAACTACTATGAAATTAAATTTAAAATTTTAATTTTTGGCTTTGAGTGATAAAACGAAAAGCATCGATGCTAGGACTCTTACAAATATTGGAGTATATTGAACTCAAGGATGATCCTACATATCACACATCTGATATGTCCCATTGGGATGGTCCCAAAAACATAATTTGAACGAATTTTGTGAATTCGACCAACTACTAGTACCCAGCACCGGCGCTTCCAAGAACAATCCGCGCGAACGAGCACGTACGGCGCTACAAAAGTACACATCACAATTGACACACTACAGTACGTCGTGATCGGTGAACTAAGGCGCCCGAGACGGCGACGGCGCCGGCGACGCGGCGAGAGGGGTGGTGGCGGCGCCCCCGCTCCCGGCGCTCGGCATGGCGTCCCAGAGGAGGTCGGCGATGACCCGGTTGGCGGCGTCGGAGGTGTGGTACGCGTCCCAGAAGACGAACGCCTTGCGGTCGCTGCAGGGCCGCGAGTTCGGCAGGCACAGGCCCCCCACCGTCGTGTCCACGTTGCAGCACGACGTGTGCGCCGTCGTGAACCCTGCACACACACGCACACACGCATCGCCAACGGTGAGACACGGCCGCTGACACGCGCCGGAACGTGCTCGCCGGAAGTTTGCGTTGATTGAATTGATTGATTACCGTGTTTCTCGGGGTGGACGATGAGCTCCATGACGACGGAGTAGCAGTCGGCGAGCGCCATCCGCGCGCCGGGCAGCTTGGCGTTCATGCCGTCGAGCAGCTTCTTGGCGGCCGCGTTGAACTCCACGGCGTAGCCGTTCACGTGGTCCAGGCACTTGCCGTTGCCGGAGTGGACGCGCTGCGACGGGATGCAGCCCAGCGGCGGCAGCGAGTTGAACACCACCTTCCTGGCGCCGAGCCCGTACAGCCTCTGCAAAAGCGAACAATTCAACCCGTACAGTAGTATGTCAGGCCTTGTCTTTACGGGGCATTGTCACGGTGAGATTAGTGCGTGTTCTTGCCTTTAGTTGCCGGTCTAGAGTGGTGATGAGGAGGCGGATGAACGTGTCGTGCGTGTACGTCTGTCCGTCCGCCATGAACGGCTGCAAGAAGTTATTGATGTAGTCGTTGCTCCCTTCAGAAACAGCAGTGTATTTCACGTCAGATTAACGGCTATAAAATCCAGCTAACTATCTGATCAAATGCGGTCAAAACTCAAAAGGCCGATCGATTCACGAGAGGAAAAATATTGTACCAAGTCCAATTTGGAACAGCGCTGCATTGACGGCAACCTCGGCGGCCTCCTTGCCGATCTTGGCGATCATCGCCTTCTTGACCATCTCGAAGCACGATATCTGCTGGTCGAATGAGAAGTACTGAACCTGCAAATCGGCACGCCACGTTCAACAAACAGTGCCAACAAAAGTAACAAATCGTAAAGCATAACGATGATGCGATATATGCGACTTACAAAGTAGACGCCCGTCTCGTTCAGAATGCCGGCGCCGCCGGACGCGAAGTTGACGCCGCCGAGGACGTCGTCGTCGACCATTGACAGCGACAGGAACGGCGGCGGGGACGGGACGCCGAACTTGTCAGCTGCATCAACCGAAATACTGAATCAGGTCGAATGCGCGTGTGGATCATCAGCTAGTTATCTAGCGAGTTGAATTGGTTTTGCAACTTTTGCATACTTACCCATGTAGTCTCCGATGGTTCTTCCATTGGTGAACCTCCCGGTGGCGACGCCGTTGGGGTAGTCGATGACGGCAACCTCGGCGGCCTCCTTGCCGATCTTGCAGCTGCATGGAGACGGATCCATTCCAGACCGCTGGTATGCATTCTACCTTTCTCTTGGGAGACTTTGGCGTCTTGGTTTGACACTTGACTCTTGGGTCGAAAAATTGAAATTGAAACAGAACAAAAACATGTTCTCTGATATATTTGTGGTTCAAATTAGTGGCCATATAATCGAAAGCTACCAAATACCATCCGGTTATATACTCCTTTCATTTCTTTTTTCTTTAACGTAGGTGGAATAGGTAGTATCATGCTTGGTCTCATTATTTTACGTACAGCTAATTATAAGTCGTGATGATTTTATAGGAAAACTTTAATATATTTGTCCTTACTAGAAAAAATACCCGTACATTGCAACGAGTAAATGTTATTTTAATTTTATTATTGTTACACAGTTTAGCTAAGGTAAAATTCACTGTGGGAATTCACTTTGATATTTATTATTTTAAAAAAAACCATGAGATGCAATTAGGAGTCTGTATTTCATTTCAAGTTAGCATGCGAGTTTTTTCAAAAGATTTTTTATACGATTCCTTCTATACTTCCAAAAGGAAACAAGGTTAAAATCCAACTCAAACACGGATATATATTTCCAAAAACGAACGAACTTAAAAACCGACTCAAATACGGATATATATTTCCAAAAACGAACGAACTTAAAAACCGACTCAAATACGGATGACGTACCAAAATACCGGTAAAAACATCTTTAATTTTTATAATAGTAGAGAAGAGATTGAATAAAAACCAATGCTGAAAATAAATCACAATAAAAAACTACTATGAAATTAAATTTAAAATTTTAATTTTTGGCTTTGAGTGATAAAACGAAAAGCATCGATGCTAGGACTCTTACAAATATTGGAGTATATTGAACTCAAGGATGATCCTACATATCACACATCTGATATGTCCCATTGGGATGGTCCCAAAAACATAATTTGAACGAATTTTGTGAATTCGACCAGCTACTAGTACCCAGCACCGGCGCTTCCAAGAACAATCCGCGCGAACGAGCACGTACGGCGCTACAAAAGTACACATCACAATTGACACACTACAGTACGTCGTGATCGGTGAACTAAGGCGCCCGAGACGGCGCCGGCGCCGGCGACGCGGCGAGAGGGGTGGTGGCGGCGCCCCCGCTCCCGGCGCTCGGCATGGCGTCCCAGAGGAGGTCGGCGATGACCCGGTTGGCGGCGTCGGAGGTGTGGTACGCGTCCCAGAAGACGAACGCCTTGCGGCCGCTGCAGGGCCGCGAGTTCGGCAGGCACAGGCCCCCCACCGTCGTGTCCACGTTGCAGCACGACGTGTGCGCCGTCGTGAACCCTGCACACACACACACGCACACACGCATCGCCAACGGTGAGACACGCCCGCCGACACGCGCCGGAAGTTTGCGTTGATTGATTGATTGATTGATTGATTGATTACCGTGTTTTTCGGGGTGGACGATGAGCTCCATGACGACGGAGTAGCAGTCGGCGAGCGCCATCCGCGCGCCGGGCAGCTTGGCGTTCATGCCGTCGAGCAGCTTCTTGGCGGCCGCGTTGAACTCCACGGCGTAGCCGTTCACGTGGTCCAGGCACTTGCCGTTGCCGGAGTGGACGCGCTGCGACGGGATGCAGCCCAGCGGCGGCAGCGAGTTGAACACCACCTTCCTGGCGCCGAGCCCGTACAGCCTCTGCAAAAGCGAACAATTCAACCCGTACAGTATGTCAGGCCTTGTCTTTACGGGGCATTGTCACGGTGAGATCAGTGCGTGTTCTTGCCTTTAGTTGCCGGTCCAGAGTGGTGATGAGGAGGCGGATGAACGTGTCGTGCGTGTAAGTCTGGCCGTCCGCCATGAACGGCTGCAAGAAGTTATTGATGTAGTCGTTGCTCCCTTCAGAAACAGCAGTGTATTTCACGTCAGATTAACGGCTAAAAGTCCAGCTAACTATCTGATCAAATGCGGTCAAAACTCAAAAGGTCGATCGATTCACGAGAGGAAAAATATTGTACCAAGTCCAATTTGGAACAGCGCTGCATTGACGGCAACCTCGGCGGCCTCCTTGCCGATCTTGGCGATCATCGCCTTCTTGACCATCTCGAAGCACGATATCTGCTGGTCGAATGAGAAGTACTGAACCTGCAAATCGGCACGCCACGTTCAACAAACAGTGCCAACAAAAGTAACAAATCGTAAAGCATAACGATGATGCGATATATGCGACTTACAAAGTAGACGCCCGTCTCGTTCAGAATGCCGGCGCCGCCGGACGCGAAGTTGACGCCGCCGAGGACGTCGTCGTCGACCATTGACAGCGACAGGAACGGCGGCGGGGACGGGACGCCGAACTTGTCAGCTGCATCAACCGAAATACTGAATCAGGTCGAATGCGCGTGTGGATCATCAGCTAGTTATCTAGCGAGTTGAATTGGTTTTGCATTTTCCCATGTAGTCTCCGATGGTTCTTCCATTGGTGAACCTCCCGGTGGCGACGCCGTTGGGGTAGTCGATGCCGTACCAGGGGTAGTTGGACTTGGCGAGGGAGAGCGGGAAGTAGTTGTTGTTCCCCACGTCCGACATCGAGTCGCCGAACACGTACGTCACCGTGCCTTTGGCCGCCGCCGGCGCCGCCGCGGCAGTGGCGGCGGCGGCGGCTGAATGGGCGAGCACGGCAATGGCCACGACGGCGGCGAGAGCTTGAGCTGCCATTGTTGCTTCGGATTATCAGTATCTGCGTCTCTGTGAATGTATTGTGCTGATGCTGTGCTTGTGTTGCATGACGAGGTGGCACGCACGGATTTTTATAGCGCGCGGATGTACGCGGTGGCGTGGTTAAGTCGTGCCATTCTCTACAAGTTTGGGTTAATCTAAGCGCACCGTTTCAAGTTTCCCAGCTTGTCAGCTTGAGTGCAGTGATGAACCGTGCAATATATATCTATTCGTGTGGCCGTCTGAAGAACGAATTCAGAGAGGAATTGGCATGTGTGGTAGCTGAGGTGGTTGAAGAACTTGGCTCTCTTTGCTCTCTAGAGCAGCTTTGACGGTTTAAATCGGTAGTGGGAAGGGTATCAGCGACCTTTGCAATCAAATAGACCATATGACTGAACAAGAGATTTCCCTTTTTCTCTGAATAAATTTCCCCAAACTATAGAATTTTTAAGAGTTCTCATTTTTTAATTAAACTATTACAGAACACTATATATTCAAAATGAAACTTACCGATTTAATATCAAACTTAATACTACAAACTATATAATTAAGCTGGAGTGTCGCAAAATTACAAATTTAGTAATCAAATCATCACATAACTATATGTCTAGGTGTCAGTTTAATAACAAATTTTAGATGTTTATAACTCTAACATAACATTAGTGACGGTGAATTAAATTCTAAAACATATAGTCTTGTGATAACATTATTATTAAATCTATAGTTTTGCAAACCTTAAACATTTATGGTAAATTTGGTATTAAAGCTGTACTTAATAATTTGATCGAAGTAATAGATTTCAAATTTAGGCACTGTTCTTTTCTCCAACAAAAGTTGAATTAAATTTTGGATACTCGTGGCACGCTTTTCAAACTGCTAAACGGTGTGTTTCGTGCGAAAACTTTCTATATGAAAGTTGTTCTAAATTATAAGATTAATCTATTTTTCAAGTTTATAATAATTAAAACTCAATTAATCTCACATTATTACCATCTCGTTTTGTGTGAAACACTTCATCTTCATCTTCGGGAGATTGCGTGAAACTCCTTTACTAGTAGAAGCTAGCATCTCATACCCAGCGTGAGCCTGACCTGGGCTGGGGCTATGCCTGGTTTTCTTTGGGCTAATAATCCAGTACGCAGCAGCCCATTACGGCCCCTATAACTCCCATACACGGCCAGACAGATCGGCCTTGGACTATTTTGGGCCATTATTTCCCAGTTCTAACAGATGAGATGGACCGAAAATTTCCGACACACGAAGGCCGATAAAAAATCTGGAAAGCAAGAGAGCCCCCCGTCGCGTGCGAGGATAGGGAGAGAGGTGAAAGAGACACGGAGGAGAGGGAAACCAAGGCGGCGAGGCCTCCGCCTCACTCCGGTGGCGACACGGCGGGCTCGCCGCCATGACAGGAGCTCTGGCGATGATGCCATCCACGTCCTCCCCCTACCCTCTCCTCGCTCCGCCAACCTGCTCCTCCCGCCTCCCGCCGCTCCGCTGCTTCGTCGGCCTCCGGTGGTCCGCTCCCCGCATCCAGGTAGGCCCGTTGCCCCGTTCCCCTTCTTCCGAGAGGAGCAACTGTTGTCCAACTACAGTAGTTATAGAGCTGGGTAATCGTGATTTGATTCTAGTGGCTGCTTGGTACAGGTCAGGGAGTATCCGGATGCGGTTGCAGGGATTGCCAAGGGTGCGGGTGGACGCGGTGGTCGGTTCAGGTTAGTTCACCTATCTGCTCCATGAACGATGTCAACGTTTGAAAACGTTCAGTTGTTAGATTGCTGCTACTCGGACGAATTCATAGTAACTGTATCGTGGTAGTGGGCAATGGAAGATGGTTGGACAATGTGTATTGGTTCCCATTGCTCTCCACAAACTAACACCAGCGAGATATGTCATATGTACCTGTTGTTTTAGAAGTGCCACTTGATGTGGTAAAAGATGCGTGAAAGTTAGGACATCTGTCAGGTGACAGATTGGGCTGTTTGCGCTTTGTCACCGCGATATCCTGAACATCTGGAAATATAAACTGCCATGCTTGTCAAAGAATGCAAATATGCTTGGTTTGCTAGCACATGTCAGAAATCATTCACTTTGTCCAACTCCCTTTTTGTCAACAATCTCTGTTGTTAATTCATCTGGTAACGAGCAGACCACAAAATTTTTTTCTACTTAGTACTTTTTCTAGTGCATTTTGTTGAGTTGACATTCCTTTTTGTAAAAAAATGTAACTTTTTAAGTAATACCCGTGATCTTGATGCGGGGTGATATTTCATTCTAGGGTTTAGTACAGTTGGTTTAGTGGAAATTGAATGTGATATAGATACTATCTCTAGGATCTTATGTCCTAATTATTTTCATTTAATGTCTTTTTTCCTTATATTTTTCAGAGCACCTGCTTCAAGTATCTCCCAACCTTGCTCTAGAACCATCGTCATCACAAATGAACATGTTCAAAATGCTGATTTTCCACCTAATTACTCGAAAAGAGAGAAGAAACCGTTTCCAATACCAGTATTGGAGTTAAGACGCCGAGCAAAAGAGAGGGCAAAGAAAGCTGAAGGGAAACCCAAACGATCTTTACCACCTCCAAAAAATGGGATGCTGGTCAAAAGACTGATACCAGTTGCATACAAGGTGTATAATGCAAGAATTTTGCTGATCAACAACTTGAAGAGGCTTATGAAAGTAATACCAGTGAAAGGATGCAAGTAATTCTCCTGTTCCATCCCATCCTGATCATTATATACACAGATCTTGCTTGTGTTAATTCCACATGCATTGGACAACAGAATCGTACTTCCATCTTGACATAAACCACACAACACACTGGGATGCATTCAACGCATAGAACAATAAGGAAGTAGAAATTATTCTATAAAACAAGATGTAAGAAACTTCATTCTATATCAATTTACTGACTTGTATTTGTATATGGCATAAATTATGAAGATATTCAGCTGCTTAATCGATGTGTTGTGCCAATTCTTCAATGAGGCTTTGTATTAGACATAGATCATTCAAGCATCAAGTCCAAAATGAACTGCATGGCATCTGTTGTGACTCCTCTATTATTCATAGTCGTATTTTATCTTATTACTGATTGAAGCTATAAAACATTATCTGTTCCAAGAACTCATTAATTGTTCGCATTGAGTACATGTATTTCTTTAAGTTTAGATATTATCAGTTCCAGATAAGCTTCCATTTTGTTTTATAAAAGTCTGCATTTTGGAATATCTGCAATTATTTTGACTATAATCTCTGTTTAGCGTAATTTAAATCTCACGACCGCCTTGGATAAACTTTCTGACTATTTTGGCTTATGATGAGACCGTCATGCTCCTAGTACTGTTTCTACTTGGTAGTACCATGTTCCATGATCCATCATTTTGAGTTTGTAATTTTGACAATTGTGTACCTTTTAATTGTTTTATGTTAATATGCACTTTTCAGTTCACCGACAAGCACCTTTCAATGAAGATTGTGCACTTCTATTTTGTGGGAGGAAATAATGTGTGTTTATCTTGCAGACATTGCAGTGAGATACATGTTGGATCTGTTGGACACCCTTTCCGAACATGTAAAGGAATGTCTTCAGATAAACGTAGGGGGCAACATGACTGGGGAGGTACTTTGGTGGAAGCTGTTTTTGTGCCGGTTGAAGCCTACCATCTAGAGGATCGCTTAGGAAAGCGTATCCCTCATGATCAGAGGTTTGCTGTACCTCGCATCCCTGCTCTTGTGGAGTTATGCATTCAAGCTGGAGTTAATCTCCCTGAATACCCCACAAAGTGGCGAAGAAAGCCCATTATTAAAATCGGAAAGAATGAGTTTGTTGATGCAAATGAGGATGACCTACCAGACCCAGAGCCTTACAAACTTGAGCATCCAATTCTTGAAGAACTAAATGATAACGAGATTATTGCCCCAGCAAGCTCAGAGGAGATTGTTGCTCTAGCTGAGGAAACACTCGAAGCATGGGAGATAGTCAGGGATGGTGCCTTGAAGCTTATGAAGGGCTATGCCGTGCGGGTTTGTGGATACTGCCCAGAGGTTCATATAGGAGCAAGTGGCCACAAAGCACGGAATTGTGGTGCCTTCAAACACCAGCAGAGGAATGGGCAGCATGGATGGCAAGCAGCGGTGCTCGATGACTTAATACCTCCTAGATATGTGTGGCACCTGCCAGAATCCGGGGAGGAATTGCAGAGGGATCTAAAGAGTTTCTATGGGCAGGCACCTGCGATTGTGGAGATATGTGTTCAGGCTGGTGCAAAGGTCCCGGAGAAGTACAAAGCCACAATGAGACTAGATATAGGAATTCCTTCAAGTTTGAGAGAGGCCGAAATGGTCGTCTGAACAAAGACGTTTCTATTGTCACCTCAAGCTCCAGTTTGTCTGACCAGAGGTTCACAGTTTTACTCATGTATATACCAGGAAGGCAGGAAATTAGCTCGAACAGAATTTGTCTAGGTCTGTATTGTTTGTACCATATGCACGCTATCATTTACCAAATTCTACTTTGTATGAGGCATGGATGTTTCTTACAGCAGTTCGAGATGCATTTGCTAATGCTGATATGGTTTATATGGTGAGCTGTGTTTTGTGTGAAAAGTGAACACCAATAAAATATCCTGGTATTAACACAGTCAGCAATTCTTGCCTTGAACAACAGAAAATGAGTCACAAACTTACATCTGATTCACTGCATTCTGAGGGATTGCATGACAATATACACCCATTTGTGCTCCCTGGCCAGCTTCTGTTCCTATCTGACCATCTACAAGGGGCAACAGAAAATCTAAGGTACACAGCATTCAACCATAAACTAACAGAATCACACTAGCAACTCGAAATATTTTTTGACATTAGAACCATATATAAGCGCCAAAAAGGAGTCCCCATTCATGCAATGTACAAGGTCTTGGCGTAGCTGGACAACTGCATTTGGGATGCTTTCACAGCATAAATTCATGAACTAACTGTCTGATCTTCACAATGCGGCTGGGGCTCCACGGCCGTCCTGAACAACAGTATATAGACCTTATCAACGGAAAAGTACAAGAATCCACCCCGGGCATGGGTGACATATGAACCGAAACTCGTCCCTACGATGCAGTGCCAAGCTGGTCCATAAGCAGTGTCAAACTCCTGCAGCGAAGGATAAGCTCCCATCATTTATATAGTATTGCATATGGAAGTAGATGAACATGGACAAAATGACGAGTTATAGAATTTGTGGACAAATAATAGGAAGTGCGGTTGCTTGATAAGCATGGACCAAAAAAATTGTGGAATGGTCCCAGATTTGGTTGCTGATTGGTTGGAGATTGTGCAGGATTCAGGCACGCGGAGAAGATTTTAGGGTTCGTTAGGTCCAACTAGAATTACAGCATGGTCAAACTAAACCAATAAGCTAAATAGCTAATAACACGTCCTATGTAAAACATTCGGTTCTGTGAGATCCCTTATCCAAGGTACAGATAGAATTTGGACGTTATTCTCACATTGGACAAGAACTGAATATTTATGAGTGGTAGACAAAACTTTACCAAGATATGCAAATTAAAGTTCTATAGGCTGTGTTTAGATCCAGGGGTGAAAAGTTTTGGCGTGTCACATCGGATATATGGACACACATTTAAAGTATTAAACGTAGACTAATAACAAAACAAATTACATATTCCGCCTGTAAACCGCGAGACGAATTTATTATGCCTAATTAATCCGTCATTAGCAAATATTTACTGTAGCACCACATTGTTAAATCATGGAGCAATAAGGCTTAAAAGATTCGTATTGCAATTTACACACAATCTGTGTAATTAGTTTTTTTTCTATATTTAATACTCCATGTATGTGTCCAAACATTCGATGTGATAGGGTGAAAATTTTTTGTGTGGGAACTAAACATGGCCATAATCGGGTGATGCATTCCCATGCTCAAACTTGCAATTCCTTTTGCACAAGACAAAGAGTCAATGACAGATCGACAACCAGATGATATGACCACCTGATTGCGCAACGTATTAATGCTAGCAATGGTAGTTAGGAGTACATGCTAGATTGCATGAGGAAATCTTAGCACACCCACAACGAAGAGCCAAAGTTTCATTCAGCTTGACCCTACTGCTTAGGTGTTCAGAAACTGATACTTGAGCTGCCTATGATTCTCTGACCCTTCCAGTTTTGCCATGACAAACAACAGGCCAATTTGGGTTTCAGGTGCATGAAGATAGCTACAGCCTACAGGGGCTACCAAAATCATCATCTACGCAACAACCAAATGGGGTGATCAATCAGCATGGACATGAATGCACTTGACAAACATCTTAAATCCTTATCACGGTAAGCCAGTAATAAGGCCCCGACAAAGGATACGTGCTACTGGTACATCAGTTATGACTGCGTTGCCGTGAGAAGCATGTGCAAGCATTGTGCGAATGCATTTACTACAAGAACCAACACTGCTCGACGCGATCAGTTAAGCACCTACTATCGGAGGCTTAATTAGTCATGGCAAGGAAGATTCTGTCCTCACTGAAGAACAGTCTCAGGTAATCTAATGAACAAGTGGAGAAAAACAGCAGCGGACAAATGATTAATCAGTTAATTCCATTGGCTAATGCATCTTTGGGAGCAAACTGACTACTCGAGGGCCCTGTTCTTCCAGATACGCAAGCTAACTCTACAACCAATTTGCAGGTACAGTAATGGAGTTCTGGTACTTACGCAAGGTAAGTACACCGGCCAAGAAATGTACTATACTAACCTTCTTGAGGGCGAGGGCGAGGCGCTTGGGCTCGAGCCGCCGCGGGGAGCGCGGCATCCCGGCGAGCTCGTCGCGGGCGCAAGAGCAATACAAGCCCTCATAAGAGGGACCTCGTGCCTAAAAGGTGTGCCATGTGGATGATGCTACTACTGAGAAACTCAGTCCACAATGGAGGTCAACTAGATATTTCTATTTTCCGCTTTGTCTCTCTCTCGTACGTTCCCCTATCCGTCTCCCTGTTGTGCATCGCCGTTGCCGTGATCCTCTTCGTTGGCCGTGCGTCTCCCCTCCTCCATCTCCGACCATCGTGCATCCCATCCTCCATCTCTGGCTGTTGTGCCTTCCCTTTTTTTCTCCGGCCGCTGAGTCTTCCCTTCCTTCTTCGTGCATGGATCATTGTTCATTGTTACCAATTGAGTTCAGACAGGGCAAATCGTTCTCCGGCGGTGTGAATCGAGCTCGGGCGGGGTGAAGCGATCTTTGACAATGCGAATCGAGCGCTAACGGTGGATCGAGACTGAGCGGTGTGGCAGATCAATCTTGGGCGGCGTAGAGAGGTGGACGATGGCGAGCTCCTCGATGCGGTGGTGTAGTTCGAGGGACGACGGGCTTCCCTCCCCGGCCGTCGAGACGAGCTCCTTCATCAGCCACCAAGACAAGCTCTCTCTCCTCCCTCTCCCTTCCCTTGCGGCGCGGGACATGAACTATGGGTCAGACCTGACGAATCCTGACACATTCTAACGAGGAGCGTGTGCTCAGACTAGGATATGCAGACGTGGCATAGAATCTTTGGCGTGGCTCGTTGGGGGCAGAATGATACCTACTCGCATTGTGAAAGCCCTGAGTACATGGTCCAGCGATAATGTGCAGCATGGTAATCTTTCTTGAGCCATTTGCGTATTGTGGTGTTTTCCGTGAAACACGTACGAATGGTGTCGGCATGGCCAAAAGCAACTCGAGAACATACAGTTCCGGCCGTTGGTTGGCTCTCAACATGCCATTTCACCTACTAGAAAGTACTGGCAACTTTCCAATCTTATAGGGCCTGTTTGGTTTGGTTCCAATTTATTACCCTACCAAAATTTTGATAACTTTAATAGTAGCAAGTGTATGTTTGGTTTGCTACCAAATTCTACCTACAATAGTTCAAATTGAATACTACTTAATTTGGTAGTGCCAAAATTTACCAATGTTTTAGCACTACCAAGATTTTAGTAGGGCAAAAATTGGCTCCAAACCAAACAAGCCCATAGACTCGGTCACGAGCTGTCTCGGACGTTCTTAAACGGACGCACCAAAACTGCCGTTGCCACTAGTGATATCACTGCGCGAGCCGCAGGCTGCCTGCAGGCTCCCCCACCGCTCCACCGCCGCGCGCTGTGTCCGTCAAAAGCGTCGAAGCGTGCAGCGACGACCTTTCCGTCTTTTCCCCGGCAAGAACCATGCCTAGCTTTAGCTAGCCAAGCTGCATCAGAGCATGCAAGCCAAGTGGCGGTAGCCTGACCGAACTGGCTGGACGCGAGGTGGACGGGAACTCGTCTCTTTACTTCTCTAGCCGTTGGATCGATCGATCAGCCGGTCAGATATACGCGGACACTTGCCATCGCCCGTCCGTCAATGCCTCTGCAAAACTCCAAGAAAAACGGGTTTTGCAATGGCCGGCCGGCAGGCATTCTCCTTCCTTCGTCATCTTCTTCTCCAGGTCTGCTTTAACGGCTCTCCGTCCTTCGCCTCAGCAACCTAGTAACTGCACTCTCACTGTGCCGGGGGACCCATGCTACGGTGCCCTTTGCATGCCCCGGCCCAACGGTCACATTTAACAAAAACCGCCGGATCTCATGACGGCGATGGCCGAAATGCCGTGGGACCGGGTCGTCAGCTCCTCTGTCTCTGCCGTGATTGATGGTGTCGTAGATTGCAATGCACGGATCGATCTATGCTTATGGATGTTTGGCACGCGATTAAAGCCTAGAACTACGCTTGTTATACGGACATTACGCAGGTTCCAGATTATGGGCAGAAATAGCGGCATTATCGTAGAACAAAAAAATAGCGGCATTAGAGTAACAAACTTTCAACGGAGATGCTAAGCAGATTTTATCTCAGTGGGTAAAAATACTGAGGGACGAGCAAGGTGAAAAGTGAAAACACGATTGATCACGGGAGGAGCAATGACCCGGCATTGAAAAACAACACACCGCACAGAGCTGTAGAACTAATGAAATGAAATGTAAAAGTGGAAACTCTAGTTGTCGCTTGTAGTACTACTCGTTTTCAAAAAAGCTTGTTTGCTGGAGTATACTGATCAGTGATCACTGGCTACCCGTACGCCCAAATCTGGCAATTACAACTCCGGATAGAACAATCCAAGGTTTCCCAAAAGGTCAGACTTCGTAGGAGTAAAATACATTCCCAGGTACTAAACCGCACCATTAGAGCAAGTTCAATAGTATAGCCAACTACTAACTCCAATTCATCTATAGCCAATCTAATAGCTCATTCATACAATAGTTACATACTACACTATTAATATCTAGTCCCACATGTCATAGACACACTGCGTCTTGGAGTCCGTGTTACAGCTGGCTATAAATCTGTAGCCCGCTGCTCTTCTCTCTCCTGATTTATCTTCTTAAAATATGTTTGCAGCTGGCTTATAGCCTGCTATTGTACCTGCTCTTATACTCCAGCTGCAGTCTTTCCAGAGGTCCAACGGCCGAAACGAACCAAAACTAACCAACCAACCTTTCACAGCACAGTACGCCTCCTCCGCCGCAACGTTCGCCGCATCCACGCGTCGGCGCCTCACTGGCCCTTGCCCCAGCATCCTAGGCTGTTTTTTCTCCCCATGGTCCAACGGTCCCACCCGTCATTCCGTCCGAACATGTCTGCCGCCGTCACGTGCAGTATTTATCCGCCGACCCGTTCGGCTCCGGCTCACTGGCATCCACCTCACTCGCCTCCCTGGCATTATTAAACCCCGCCTCGTTGCCAAGCCGATCACTCTGTGCAACACCGTGCGGTAGCAGAGCAAGAGCAGCAAAACAAAAACCACCACGCCTAATTGAGTTCAGACAGGGCAAATCGTTCTCCGGCGGTGTGAATCGAGCTCGGGCGGGGTGAAGCGATCTTTGACAATGCGAATCGAGCGCTAACGGTGGATCGAGACTGAGCGGTGTGGCAGATCAATCTTGGGCGGCGTAGAGAGGTGGACGATGGCGAGCTCCTCGATGCGGTGGTGTAGTTCGAGGGACGACGGGCTTCCCTCCCCGGCCGTCGAGACGAGCTCCTTCATCAGCCACCAAGACAAGCTCTCTCTCCTCCCTCTCCCTTCCCTTGCGGCGCGGGACATGAACTATGGGTCAGACCTGACGAATCCTGACACATTCTAACGAGGAGCGTGTGCTCAGACTAGGATATGCAGACGTGGCATAGAATCTTTGGCGTGGCTCGTTGGGGGCAGAATGATACCTACTCGCATTGTGAAAGCCCTGAGTACATGGTCCAGCGATAATGTGCAGCATGGTAATCTTTCTTGAGCCATTTGCGTATTGTGGTGTTTTCCGTGAAACACGTACGAATGGTCTCGGCATGGCCAAAAGCAACTCGAGAACATACAGTTCCGGCCGTTGGTTGGCTCTCAACATGCCATTTCACCTACTAGAAAGTACGGGCAACTTTCCAATCTTATAGACTCGGTCACGAGCTGTCTCGGACGTTCTTAAACGGGCGCACCAAAACTGCCGTTGCCACTAGTGATATCACTGCGCGAGCCGCAGGCTGCCTGCAGGCTCCCCCACCGCTCCACCGCCGCGCGCTGTGTCCGTCAAAAGCGTCGAAGCGTGCAGCGACGACCTTTCCGTCTTTTCCCCGGCAAGAACCATGCCTAGCTTTAGCTAGCCAAGCTGCATCAGAGCATGCAAGCCAAGTGGCGGTAGCCTGACCGAACTGGCTGGACGCGACACGCGAGGTGGACGGGAACTCGTCTCTTTACTTCTCTAGCCGTTGGATCGATCGATCAGCCGGTCAGATATACGCGGACACTTGCCATCGCCCGTCTGTCAATGCCTCTGCAAAACTCCAAGAAAAACGGGTTTTGCAATGGCCGGCCGGCAGGCATTCTCCTTCCTTCGTCATCTTCTTCTCCAGGTCTGCTTTAACGGCTCTCCGTCCTTCGCCTCAGCAACCTAGTAACTGCACTCTCACTGTGCCGGGGGACCCATGCTACTGTGCCCTTTACATGCCCCGGCCCAACGGTCACATTTAACAAAAACCGCCGGATCTCATGACGGCGATGGCCGAAATGCAGTGGGACCGGGTCGTCAGCTCCTCTGTCTCTGCCGTGATTGATGGTGTCGTAGATTGCAATGCACGGATCGATCTAAAGGTCTACTGTGCTTATGGATGTTTGGCACGCGATTAAAGCCTAGAACTACGCTTGTTATAAGGACGTTATGCTGGTTCCAGATTCCGGGCAGAAATAGCGGCATTAGCGTAGAACAAAAAAAATAGCGGCATCAGAGTAACAAACATTCAACGGAGATGCTGAGCAGATTTTATCTCAGTGGGTAAAAATACTGAAGGACGAGCAAGGTGAAAAGTGAAAACACGATTGATCACGGGGAGGAGCAATGACCCGGCATTGAAAAACAACACACCACACAGAGCTGTATAACTAATGGAATGAAATGTAAAAGTCGAAACTCTAGCTCGTTTCAAAGAGCCTGTTTGCTGCAGTATACTACTGATCAGTGATCACTGGCTGCCCGTACGCCCAAATCTGGCAATTACAACTTCGGATAGAACAATCCAAGGTTTCCCAAAAGGTCAGACTTCGTAGGAGTAAAATACATTCCCAGGTACTAAACCGCACCATTATACTCCAGCTGCAGTCTTTCCAGAGGTCCAGATGCATCTCTAATATACAAAGAATGTCGCACCTAAGCACCTTAACAAGACTGATTGTTCCATGAGGGCAAGAGCAATACAAGCCCTCATAAGAGGGACCTCGTGCCTAAAAGGTGTGCCATGTGGATGATGCTACTACTGAGAAACTCAGTCCACAATGGAGGTCAACTAGATATTTCTATTTTCCGCTTTGTCTCTCTCTCGTACGTTCCCCTATCCGTCTCCCTGTTGTGCATCGCCGTTGCCGTGATCCTCTTCGTTGGCCGTGCGCCTCCCCTCCTCCATCTCCGACCATCGTGCATCCCATCCTCCATCTCTGGCTGTTGTGCCTTCCCTTTTTTTCTCCGGCCGCTGAGTCTTCCCTTCCTTCTTCGTGCATGGATCATTGTTCATTGTTACCAATTGAGTTCAGGCAGGGCGAATCGTTCTCCGGCGGTGTGAATCGAGCTCGGGCGGGGTGAAGCGATCTTCGACAATGCGAATCGAGCGCTAACGGTGGATCGAGACTGAGCGGTGTGGCAGATCAATCTTGGGCGGCGTAGAGAGGTGGACGATGGCGAGCTCCTCGACGCGGTGGTGTAGTTCGAGGGACGACGGGCTTCCCTCCCCGGCCGTCGAGACGAGCTCCTTCATCAGCCACCAAGACAAGCTCTCTCTCCTCCCTCTCCCTTCCCTTGCGGCGCGGGACATGAACTATGGGTCAGACCTGACGAATCCTGACACATTCTAACGAGGAGCGTGTGCTCAGACTAGGATATGCAGACGTGGCATAGAATCTTTGGCGTGGCTCGTTGGGGGCAGAATGATACCTACTCGCATTGTGAAAGCCCTGAGTACATGGTCCAGCGATAATGTGCAGCATGGTAATCTTTCTTGAGCCATTTGCGTATTGTGGTGTTTTCCGTGAAACACGTACGAATGGTCTCGGCATGGCCAAAAGCAACTCGAGAACATACAGTTCCGGCCGTTGGTTGGCTCTCAACATGCCATTTCACCTACTAGAAAGTACGGGCAACTTTCCAATCTTATAGACTCGGTCACGAGCTGTCTCGGACGTTCTTAAACGGGCGCACCAAAACTGCCGTTGCCACTAAATTGAGGGATGCATTATATCTGGTATTATGATTAAAAATGTGATACAAACTCTACGTCAAGATGAGAGATCTAAATTGAACTTATTCGTTTGGAGAATTAATGGATCATTGGGCTGGTTTCATTCATTCGTGACCATACAGGCCTTTCAGATTTGGGACGGGGGACGAGCACTAGCAGCGCAGCCTGCGCTGCTGCTCCGTGCCAGTGTACCGCTGCTCCGTGTCCATTTACATTTACTGCGAGACCGTTGGGACGGACACGGAGAGGCGGAGAGCCTATCTAGATACGAATTAAAGCTTTTACGTCCCTATCACATTAAATGTTTGGATAGTAATTATAAATATTAAACGTAAACTATTAATAAAACCTATCCATAATCTTGGACTAATTCACGAGACGAATCTATTGAGCCTAATTAATCCATGATTAGCCTATGTGATGCTACAGTACACATTCTCTAATTATAGATTAATTAGGCTTAAAAAAATTGTCTCGCAAATTAGCTTTCATTTATGTAATTAGTTTTGTAAATAGTCTATATTTAATAGACTAAATTAGTGTCTAAATATATTGACTAAAGTTAAGTCCATGATCCAAAAACACCACCTGAGAGGCGTTGCCTCACCGTGGGGGTAGCAGTAAACTCGGATGGAGTTATTGCTGTGCGCCTGGGCTGTTCATGTGGATCCCACGGTGCATCGCCCTCGCGCGATGTGGCGATCAGGTGGACGGCGTGGGTGACGTACTACGCGATTGAGTTTCAGTACTTCCCATACAGTTCTGATAGTTGTTGGGCTTTGGGATCATGGCCCGGATATGGCGGATGGGCCACTTGGTGGTAGCGTCCCTCGGTCTATCCGTTTGGAGAAGGAATAAGTTCACTTAGATCCCTTAATTTATCGTCGAGTGCGAAATTCGTTCCTAAACCACAATATCAGATATGACGTGTCCATCAACTCTTAAAACTAGTGCAAATAAGGTTGGCGGTTTCGGCGAACCCACATCATCACCCCTAACCCCCTCTTTCCCTTCTTCTCTTCCTTCCTCCTCTCTCTCCCTTTCCTTGTCATCGTTGATGCACACGCAGCTGCGGCATCGGCAGGCCCGCAGGAGCATGGCGTCGGCGTTGGCGCGGGAGGAGGGCATCGGCGGCGTGGGAGCATCTCCTTCGGCCGTGTGCCTCATTCTCCTTCCTTGTCCCGCGGTTGTGTCGGTGTAGGATGAGGGTGTTGGTGGCGCGGGATGGCGGGAGCAGCTCCCCCCTCCCCACGCTCATTGGGTTGGCCAGGTTATTTCAGTGTCCGTAGCTGCCCGACGAGCTTATCCCCCGCACCCGGGGTCGGCCAGGTCCTTCCTGCCCCACGCCATGGCTAGTGAGCTCCTCCCCGTCCGCATGTGCATCCAACTACCCTCCTCCGAGCGTGCAGATGACGAATCCGACCGACAAGCAATGGCATGGCACGGATGTGGCAGACGGACGATGAGTTTGGAGAGGATGAGGAAAAGGTCGCTGCTGTCGAGCTAGTCCCTCCATGGCTAGCCCGTTACTCCATGGCAAGATCGTCCTCGCGTGCCGCCATGCCCGTGGCGCCTTCGTCGCGGCGAAGCAGACGCCATCGCTCTGCCGCAGCAGTTCAGCCACCAACATGTGTGGGGAGGACCGACGAACTACTCCTTGTTGATGTAGACGAACAACACTACGGGACAGACGGAGCAGCGGATGTGACTTCGGATCACTGCAGCTCGCGCTGCTCATGCAACAATAGATCAAGCAGAGAATAGCCGGAGTGTCACCATCGACCAGAATCTGCAGAATAGGGGAGAAATAGAGTCACCACCACCGCTCGAGGATCAGACCCGGGCTCACCACCACCATTGAGAAGCGGGAATTCATCGGTACCGTGCCCATGGCTAACCACCGCCAAATTCTCTCTTTATCTCTCCCGAACTAATCCATGTGCGTGTCGATCGCCATTTCCAGTCTGCCGCTCTCTCCTGCCCTGCTTGCCCAGTTCCTCTCCCGCCACTCACCGCATGCTGCCCGCCGGCGTACGGACCACCACCGCTCTCTCTCTCTCTGTTCTAGCATTAATGCGGTTTGCAATGTAGTAGTAATGATGACGATGTCGCTGACGGTTTCTTGGAATGGTGGCGTGGCGTGGCGTGGCAGGTGGACCTGACGGGAGGGTACTACGACGCCGGCGACAACGTGAAGTTCGGGTTCCCGATGGCGTTCACGGCGACGCTGATGTCGTGGGGGCTGATTGACTTCGGGCGGAGCTTCGGGCCGCACAAGGAGGAGGCGAGGAAGGCGGTGCGGTGGGCGACGGACTACCTGATGAAGGCGACGGCGAAGCCCAACACCGTGTACGTGCAGGTCGGCGACGCCTTCCGCGACCACTCGTGCTGGGAGCGACCCGAGGACATGGACACGCCCCGCACCGTCTACAAGGTCGACCCCTCCCACCCCGGCTCCGACGTCGCCGCCGAGACCGCCGCCGCCCTCGCCGCCGGCTCCATCGTCTTCCGCGACGCCGACCCCGCCTACTCCAAGCGCCTCCTCGACCGCGCCATCGCCGTAAGTACACCAGTGCGCGCCACCGCGGCAGCATTGATTTCGATTGTTTCCTCATGTCCACGTTATCTGCTTCGTGTACTCCTAGGTGTTCGAGTTCGCGGACAAGTACCGGGGCCCCTACAGCAGCAGCCTCCACGACGCGGTGTGCCCCTGCTACTGCGACTTCTCCGGGTACAAGGACGAGCTGCTCTGGGGCGCGGCGTGGCTGCACAAGGCGTCGCGCCGCCGCGAGTACCGCGAGTACATCAAGAAGAACGAGGTGGTGCTCGGCGCCAGCGAGTCCATCAACGAGTTCGGCTGGGACAACAAGCACGCCGGCATCAACGTCCTCATCTCCAAGGTAAATGCACCATTCCTCCATGATTTTACTACCGTGTGCCGATGCTGACGCGCTTTTCAAAGAAGCTTCGTCATTTTTGGCAGCTTCATTATGCCTTCGTCTTTCACAAAGAGTTGCCCAAACCGCAAGTTATCCGGTAGTACTCTTGAAACCTCTTTTCACTGTTAATAATAAAGATCTACTAATGACTGCATAACTGACTGCGTACGGAATTGAACCTTTTAGCTTTACATGTGGGCTCAATCAGGTTTGTTCTGAACTTGTGATGCTTGTCTTTGAATACTCAAAGTAAGCCAGTACACCCTGACGGCCGTGACAGGAGAACTGATAGTATCACGTAGAGTACGTACTCCGTAATACTATACTGCTAGTAATAGCAGTACTTTGACTAGCAGCCTAATCCATCATGCTAGTAGAGTAGTAGTGCTGTACGACTACTGTATGAGCATGCTTGTCCGTTGCACTGTAATCTTGGTCTCCCCCTATGATAGCCTCCTACTCCGTAGGTCCTTGTGCTCCGGATGCTGCCGGTGCTGAGCCAGTTTCTGCGGTCTACTGTAGCAGGGAAGAACGCTTTTCAGTGCTCACGGTCACGGGTCGATCGATTCTCTCGTGCAATGTCCAAAACACCCTGAGTTCTAGCCTTCTAGGGGCCAGTACTACAAACAACTGTACTACCAGTAGGAGTATTACTGTACTGCTTACGTTAATTAATCTTGCGTTACTCCAGGAGGTTCTGATGGGGAAGGACGAGTACTTCCAGTCGTTCCGTGTCAACGCCGACAACTTCATGTGCAGCCTCCTCCCGGGCATCTCTAATCACCCCCAGATCCAGTACTCCCCAGGTTAATCAATCTCTCTATCACCATCTCTCTCTCTCTCTTTTCTCAGCTAGAACCGCAGCTCTTAAATTTGTTGTGTTGGCATTGCAATGCAGGTGGGCTGCTGTTCAAGGTTGGGGGCAGCAACATGCAGCACGTGACATCGCTGTCGTTCCTGCTGCTCGCCTACTCCAACTACCTGAGCCACGCCGGCGCGCGGGTGTCGTGCGGCGCGGGCGGCTCGGCGTCGCCGACGCAGCTCCGCCGCGTGGCCAAGCGACAGGTGGACTACATCCTCGGCGACAACCCGCTGCGGATGTCGTACATGGTGGGCTACGGCGCCAGGTTCCCGCGGCGGATCCACCACCGCGGGAGCTCCCTCCCGTCCGTCGCCGCGCACCCGGCGCGGATCGGGTGCAAGGGCGGCGCCGCCTACTACGCCAGCGCGGCGCCCAACCCCAACCTGCTGGTGGGCGCCGTCGTGGGCGGGCCCAGCGACGCCACGGACGCGTTCCCCGACGCGCGCGCCGTGTTCCAGCAGTCGGAGCCCACCACGTACATCAACGCGCCGCTCATGGGCCTCCTCGCCTACTTCTCGGCCCACCCAAACCCAGCCGAGTGGGCCGACGACTAGAACAACCCGCCAAAGTATTGCCTGGTTGATTATCAACTATACGGGCCTGGGCTATTGATTGTATTGCCCGGGCCGAATCGGGTGATTATTGCCTGGTTGATTGATACTACTGGTGTAACCAAATATAGTTAACTTCCTCTACAAAACCCCAACAAAGTATAGTTAACTGCAGCCACCTCCTTTCATGCGAAAAATATCGACCAGGAGGAATGCATAGGTTTTATTAGGCTGCTACTCCTACTAGCAATGTTGTAACAGTACTGTAGACATAGTTACACTTGTACTACTGCTATGGTTCAGCGAGTGGATTATATAAAGTGCACCACTGACGTTTCCTCTGAACAAATGCTGCACACTGTGTACTGAATTCACCCTGTCAGTCGCTGACTCAGGCGACTAGTGACAATCCAATGGACCAGCAAAGGCAGCAGCGGCGGGGATCACATGTCGAGCTTCTGTTCACGGGTGAAATCCGTGAATCTCTCCGCTGCGTACTTGTGCTGGCACCTGGCGGGCATCACTAGAACGGTGTGGTCGGTGGCTCTCCAACTCTCAATCGTCATGCCAATTTTCAACTACATCAGGTGCAAATTTCCAAATTCTTGGTAGTAATTTCAATCACGAATACGCAGGAAATCATTGTTCATCAGTAATGCTTGCTTGCATGTGGAAGGGGGAAACTTAAAAGCAGAACAAGTGTAATGACAAATCAGGCTCCGCCGCTGCAGATGGCGGTGAGCAGCACCGGCAGCCTCACTAGCGACGACGACGTCGCCTGCGCCGACCTCCGCAGCTGCCACTTGGCCCTCTCCTCCCGCGCAGGCAGCGCTCTCCCGTTGTCGAACAGCGGCGTCGACGACTCCCTCTCCTCCACGCCGTCGCCGGAGAGCAGCCCGGTGCCCGCGAGCTGCCTCTCCATGTGCAAGAAGTGGCCTATGATAGCCTCCTAGGTCCTTGTGCTCCGGTTGCTGCCCGTGCTGCAGTCGACTGTAGCAGGAAGAACGCTTTTCAGTGCTCACGGTCACGGGTCGATCGATTCTCTCGTGCAATGTCCAAAACACCCTGAGTTCTAGCCTTCTAGGGGCCAGTACTACAAACAACTGTACTACCAGAAGGAGTATTACTATACTGCTTACGTTAATTAATCTTGCGTTACTCCAGGAGGTTCTGATGGGGAAGGACGAGTACTTCCAGTCGTTCCGTGTCAACGCCGACAACTTCATGTGCAGCCTCCTCCCGGGCATCTCTAATCACCCCCAGATCCAGTACTCCCCAGGTTAATCAATCTCTCTATCACCATCTCTCTCTCTCTCTTTTCTCAGCTAGAACCGCAGCTCTTAAATTTGTTGTGTTGGCATTGCAATGCAGGTGGGCTGCTGTTCAAGGTTGGGGGCAGCAACATGCAGCACGTGACATCGCTGTCGTTCCTGCTGCTCGCCTACTCCAACTACCTGAGCCACGCCGGCGCGCGGGTGTCGTGCGGCGCGGGCGGCTCGGCGTCGCCGACGCAGCTCCGCCGCGTGCAAGTTTAATAGTATAGCTCACTACTATCTCCAATTCATCTATAGTCAATCTAATAGTCAATTCATACAATAGTTGCTTACTATACTGTTAATATATGGTCCCACCTGTTATACACATATTGCGTCTTAGAGTTCGTGCTGCAGCTGGTTATAGATCTACAGTCCGCTGCTTTTCTCTCTCATCTTTTAATATCTCACTAAAATATATTTATAGTTGGCTAATAGTATTCTATTATACCTGCTGCTCTAAGCACGTGGATACTGAATGATCGTACAGCAGAAAAGACCTGCAAGCGGGTACTATACAGGAATACATGCCACCACTACACCGCTACGCAAGGATGGAACGTATCGGTATTTTTCAGCCCGAAGAATCAAATCATCAGCGGTGCAGTGCCAGTGCGCACGATGCACACATGGAGTCGACCTGCAATGGCCTCACGTATGATGGATTTCTCACGGGCGGGCACGTATGGGCGGAGCGTCACGCGTCCGTTCCTTCCGGTGCGCGGAGCCGTGCAAAATATAATAACCGTGTGGGAATCCCAAAGTCAATAGGCAGTAGTAAAAAAGGAGGAACAGTCGTGCAGTAAAAACAAAAATTAGTTGCTCACGTTTAACTTCGGCTCATGCAAACAAAACGTAAACGCGGTAATTTGGAGTAGATAGATACTCCTCGTTATGTGGTGGCTGTCTAAGCAGCGAGAGGAAATCAACTAAGCAGTTAAAAGTTTTTAAAAATCAACTGACAAGTATGGTTATTCTGTTATTCTGCACCATATAGGTCCTTGAAACGATCAATATATCAAGCAGAATGAATCAAAAAAACATTTATCAAGCCGAAAAGCAATACTCAAGTTTGCATACCTATTTCATTGAAATTTCCCATGCATTTGGGATCATGCATTGGCATATCACCATATCAGTATTCATCTAACTGCCCTTTCAGCCAAAAAAAAAAAAAAACCCGCTCGTTTCATTGAGACTTTCCAATACATTTGGACTCATCCATATCAGTATTCGTCAAATTAACTATGCTTTCACCAAAAAAAGTCCCAAGTAGTTTCGATCTGACCACTAAAAACGCCACACGAACTACCAAAAAAGTCCCAACTAGTTTCAATCTGACCACTAAAAACGCCACACAAACTTAGTTGGGTGAGGCTAATAGATCGAAGCAATTAGAATGCGAAATCCTAAAGCGAATCCTGATTAACAACTGGGGCTAAGTTCAGTAGTAGTAGTAGGTACATACGACGATGCGCGGCGAGTGACGAAACGATGGCCGGTCGGGTGGATCACGCCTGCTTGCTCATCATGGCCTTGAACTCGTCGAAGGAGATGACCCCGTCGCCGTCGCTGTCCACGGCCGCGACGATCTCCGCGCACTGCTCAGCCGTCAGATCCATCCCGTCGAGGTTGAGCCTCCGCAGCGCGCGGCGCAGCTCCTCCGCCGTGATCACACCGTTCCCGTCCTCGTCGTACTCGTCGAACGCGGCGCGCAGCGCGTCCAACCCCCCGCCCTCCATCACCGCGCGGAGCTCCTCGATGCTGACGAACCCGTCCCCGTCCCTGTCCGCGGCGGCGACCATCTCCTCGGCCTCGTCCACCGAGCACCCGTAGAACTCCCGCATCTCCTCGGCCGAGATGAGGCCGTCGCCGTCGGTGTCGAAGCAGCGGAAGACGCGGATCAGCTCCGGCTCGGCCTCCCGCTCCAAGGACAACGGGGACTGGGAGGGATCCAGGACAGCCGGGGGCGGTGGCGGTGGCGGCGAGCGGGAGCGGCTGCGGCTGCGGCGGAGGCGACCACATGAGGCGGCGGCGGAAACGACGAGACCCATGGCGAGACAGATGGTGCGGCGCGCGTTTCCGTTTTGATCGGTGTGTAGGTTTGGGGCTCTCGGGCTCTCGGGCGATGGGGTTGGTTTTGGTCCTCTTCTATTTAGCGCTTGACCAGAGATGGTCTTCAACGGGGCCCACAAAACTTGCCGCTGTGTGTTTGGCTGGCGACAGGGGTAGTGCCAACTGTGCCATGCTAATATTTTGGTAGTTTGAAATAGTACTTTGGTAGTATTTGGATTGTAACCAATTTTTGCATAGCTAATAATAAATCTACTCTATCAAATTTAGTAGTGCCAAAACTTAGTACCAATATTTCGGTAGGGCCTCAAACCAAACCTAAATTACGGCCAGCTTGAAGCTGGTAAATCGGCCACAAACATTGTTGAAGCGAATGATATTGGCTAAGTGTGGGTGACATAAGTAGATAGAAATTACTATATCAAATTTGCGTTGAGGTGAAGGAGATATAAAATAAAAGAGAAAAAAATATGGTCTATAAATTTGTAGTTCAACCGTATCACGGACTCGTGGGTTAGATATTAATAATTTAGTATATATATCCATAACAAACAGTTGTATGAGTATATCTATACCGAGCTATTATATAACTAGACTATAAGATTGACAAAATGTGTTAATTATTATATTTGGTATGTCTATACCACTGATCTTAATAACTCTTAAGGCTCTCTTAGTTTCATATGTGGTATGCTATTGTTGTCATCGACGAATAGAGCTTTATATTAAATGTGAAGAGCTTTTTTTTAAAAAAAAAAATAAACAAATGTGAAGTAACCTATATCCACCCGATCCACCCGATGTACGACCGGGGAGACGGGTGATGCGATGGTGCTGGCGTGGTCGCCAGTCGCACTATCATGACCGCTTCTAGGAAGAGGTGTGGGGTGTTAGGTGGAATAGTTGGTTGCCATGTTGCCCGACCAAGCCAATGACTCCCTTGCACGTCCTTTTTACTTGAGACCGACAAAGTGGGCACCACAAACATCCGCAAGTACACCGATTGCCTTTTCCATATCCCACACGTGCGCAGAGGACGTGCAACATGCCTCCAACTCAGCTGGCTTGAAAAGGGGCCTATGTGGACTCAAGAATTGGGTTCACTTGTCAATAAGGTACAAGAATAATCATACCTAACCCCTATGCTTAAGAATTCATTTGTAAGGAGATGGCCAATGTGGTATCTCCGTGAACTATAAGGGTAATAGCAATGTTTAAGGTCCTAGAGGAAATAAGGTAGGTCCCACCACTACATGCCACCACTACACCGCTACGCAAGGATGGAACGTATCGGTATTTTTCAGCCCGAAGAATCAAATCATCAGCGGTGCAGTGCCAGTGCGCACGATGCACACATGGAGTCGACCTGCAATGGCCTCACGTATGATGGATTTCTCACGGGCGGGCACGTATGGGCGGAGCGTCACGCGTCCGTTCCTTCCGGTGCGCGGAGCCGTGCAAAATATAATAACCGTGTGGGAATCCCAAAGTCAATAGGCAGTAGTAAAAAAGGAGGAACAGTCGTGCAGTAAAAACAAAAATTAGTTGCTCACGTTTAACTTCGGCTCATGCAAACAAAACGTAAACGCGGTAATTTGGAGTAGATAGATACTCCTCGTTATGTGGTGGCTGTCTAAGCAGCGAGAGGAAATCAACTAAGCAGTTAAAAGTTTTTAAAAATCAACTGACAAGTATGGTTATTCTGTTATTCTGCACCATATAGGTCCTTGAAACGATCAATATATCAAGCAGAATGAATCAAAAAAACATTTATCAAGCCGAAAAGCAATACTCAAGTTTGCATACCTATTTCATTGAAATTTCCCATGCATTTGGGATCATGCATTGGCATATCACCATATCAGTATTCATCTAACTGCCCTTTCAGCCAAAAAAAAAAAAAAACCCGCTCGTTTCATTGAGACTTTCCAATACATTTGGACTCATCCATATCAGTATTCGTCAAATTAACTATGCTTTCACCAAAAAAAGTCCCAAGTAGTTTCGATCTGACCACTAAAAACGCCACACGAACTACCAAAAAAGTCCCAACTAGTTTCAATCTGACCACTAAAAACGCCACACAAACTTAGTTGGGTGAGGCTAATAGATCGAAGCAATTAGAATGCGAAATCCTAAAGCGAATCCTGATTAACAACTGGGGCTAAGTTCAGTAGTAGTAGGTACATACGACGATGCGCGGCGAGTGACGAAACGATGGCCGGTCGGGTGGATCACGCCTGCTTGCTCATCATGGCCTTGAACTCGTCGAAGGAGATGACCCCGTC
This sequence comes from Oryza longistaminata, assembly GCA_009805545.1. Lineage (NCBI taxonomy): Eukaryota > Viridiplantae > Streptophyta > Magnoliopsida > Poales > Poaceae > Oryza > Oryza longistaminata. Next base: position 40,194,672 of record CM020179.1, read on the forward strand.
GCCGTCGCTGTCCACGGCCGCGACGATCTCCGCGCACTGCTCAGCCGTCAGATCCATCCCGTCGAGGTTGAGCCTCCGCAGCGCGCGGCGCAGCTCCTCCGCCGTGATCACACCGTTCCCGTCCTCGTCGTACTCGTCGAACGCGGCGCGCAGCGCGTCCAACCCCCCGCCCTCCATCACCGCGCGGAGCTCCTCGATGCTGACGAACCCGTCCCCGTCCCTGTCCGCGGCGGCGACCATCTCCTCGGCCTCGTCCACCGAGCACCCGTAGAACTCCCTCATCTCCTCGGCCGAGATGAGGCCGTCGCCGTCGGTGTCGAAGCAGCGGAAGACGCGGATCAGCTCCGGCTCGGCCTCCCGCTCCAAGGACAACGGGGACTGGGAGGGATCCAGGACAGCCGGGGGCGCGCTCCGGCTCGGTCTCCCATTTCCAGAACGATGGATGAACATCCAGCCTATCCGAGGGCGGTGGCGGCGGCAGGCTACGGCTGCGGCTGCGGCAGAGGCAACCGCAGGAGAGGACGAGACCCATGGCGAGACGGATCGTGCGCCGCGCGTTTCCGTAATGATCAGTGCGTGGGGGTCTTGGGGGCTCTCGGCCGATCCGCCATTGGCTTCAGGGTTTAGGTGCTCTTTAACGGTTTTCCTATAAATTTGTTTAACAGATTTTATCCTCAAAATCACACGATTTTTTTGGGTTAACCACGTCATGACGTCACAACCAGATTATGGGAAAAAAATTTAATAATTTAACACTTTTTCCGTTACTCAATTGCTTTAATGGACACTCGTGAGAATGACATGTGTGACCATATAAGCGAATGTAAGTGGGCCATGATGTCAAATAATAAAAATCTATTTTAAGGAGTGTTAAATTATCAAATCTCTATATTATGGGTATGTTTGGAGAGCTTAAAATTCTGAGAAGCAGTTGATTGGTAGCTAGCTTTTAAAAATTTGTTTATGGCTTCTAATTCATTTTTTGGATTATACAACTACATATCCTCGTAATCTGAACAAGAAGCTAGATGGTGTCGTTTGTTTCCCAGATTTGTACTACATGTTTTAACCGTACAATGTGCATTGAGATCCGTGCTATGTATAAGTCGCGGGTACGCTTTTTAATTAAACCAGGGCACTATGTATTTAGGTGAACAAATTTATCCTGTGATCTACTCCCTCCGTTCCATAATATAAGAGATTTGGGGTGTATATGACACTCATATTAATATAAATCTAGACAGGATATGTCACATGACACATCAACTAAAAATCCCTTATATTATGGGACGGAGGGAGTATATAGTTAGTCCCTATATTAATTTAGCACCAACGAGAGTATTAAAGGTGGTCTTCAGCGGGTCCAAACAAAATGGGTGGGCCTAATTGGCTAGCGTTTGCAGGCTGTGAGCCTGTGAACTTGTCCCAACAACCTAGCAACCTATTAGCCCCAAATCTCCTACTCTATCGCCACCCTTTAGTCTTCCCATTGTGCCAATAAAGAAAGTCTTCTTCTTATGTTGATTATGAAATATGGCAGGAGTGACCTTTCGGCTTCGGCGGTAGAGTAGGATCAGGACGTATGGCGATGGCATCGACAATGGCCTCTCTTTGATGAACTCCCTCTGCTCTCCCTTTTGCGCGAGGTCCAAATCCAAATCAGCTTTGATTCCTCGCCTTCTTCGTTGCCACCACCTGGCTTGTCGGAGCCAAAAGGCATCAACGTGCCGCCGCAGCTCCGCCCGACCAGCCTTCTACCCATCCCCTGTGCCGCCGCAGCTCCGCCCGACCAGCCTTCTACCCATCCCCTTTGTCCTTTTTCCCCTCCTTCGACCGGTCCACGTTAGAAATTGTTGTATATGGCTATCTATTTAGATTTGATGGGGTAACTGTAAAATTTCTAATACAGTAACTGGGGCAGCAGATTCACTATCACCATCACTATATTATTCCTTCTTCTAAAGGAGTATAGATTCATGTGCTTCTTTTAAGAAATTGTAGAACTCTCGAAGGAGTATAGACATGCATGCTTCTTTTAAACGAAGAAATTAAGATATTGTATAAGTCGAGAAAAAGAAGAACGGATTTCTTTTATGGTATAAACCAAAACATAGTAAATACCCGACAAAGAAATTGAGGTGTGGCACAATTTTACAACGAAAATTTTTGATTGGAGAAATACGTGCTTCTGTTCTGTGCGTGGCCTAATTGGCACACCTGAACGCTTGATCTCGAGTTGGACGGCCGAAGATTTCCAGTAAAAACATGCCTTGGATAGGTCAGGGCCAGCCGAACCCGGCCCAAACCTCACTTTATCCGAGAGCCCGTCGTCTCTTCCAGGCTTCAAGCCATCTCCACCCCCAACCAACCCCACTGCTCTGCTCTTCGCGCGCCTCCACCGCCGAACCCCATGGCCGCCGCCGCCGCCGCGGGGGCGACGCCGGCGACGGCGAGGAAGGCCCTGCTCACAACAACCGCCACCCTCCTCTCCTCCTCGCTCGCGTGTGCGGCGCCCGCCATGGAATGCTTCTTGTAAACACTTTTTTTTACTAGTGACATCATTCAGCTTATTGCTCCTAATTTTCAGATCAATTGTGCTGCATGTACTTGCCAGGTCAATTTTGAGTTAATCACATTCCATTTTGAGTTATTTGAATATCTGCACAATCGTCTCTGTCCAGCTCGGCGCCCGCGGCATCTCCACTCGGCCAATGGCCACCTTCTCTTCACCACCGTTCACAGTCCCGGCCTTGCTACACTCCATCGCCACCGCTCATGCGACGGTGCCAGGGGCCGTTGCCGGAGAAGGACTGCGCCGCCAACTCACGGGCGGGCGGGCGCGGGCGACTCGCGAAGGAACGACGACGCAGCGAGAAACGAAGGGGCGGCGGGCGTCGGCGGCATCGTGTGAGGCCCGCGACCCCGGCGGCGTCTGGCGATTCATTGGGCGGCGACGGCGTCGTCTTGAATCGCGGGAGGCGGAGTCGAAACGAAGCGACGCGGACGACGCGTCCCAGGGCACCGGGAAAAATTTGATAATTTGACATTTTTTTCGTTGCCCAATTGCTTTAATTGACACTTGTGAAGATGACATGTGGGACCATCCGAGTGAATGAAAGTGGGCTAGGATGTCAAATAATCGAAACCCATTTTAAGGAGTGTTAAATTATCAAATCTCTATATTATGGGTATGTTTGGAGAGCTTAAAATTCTGAAAAGCAGTTGATTGGTAGCTAGTTTTTAAAAATTTGTTTATGGCTTCTAATTTATTTTTTAATTATACAACTACAGATCCTCGTAATCTAGATCCTCGTAATGTGAACAAGAAGCTAGATGGTGTCGTTTGTTTCCCAGATTTGTACTACATGTTTTAACCGTACAATGTGCATTGAGATCCGTGCTATGTATAAGTCGCGGGTACGCTTTTTAATTAAACCAGGGCACTATGTATTTAGGTGAACAAATTTATCCTGTGATCTACTCCCTCCGTTCCATAATATAAGAGATTTGGGGTGTATATGACACTCATATTAATATAAATCTAGACAGGATATGTCACATGACACATCAACTAAAAATCCTTTATATTATGGGACGGATGGAGTATATAGTTAGTCCCTATATTAATTTAGTACCAACGAGAGTATTAAAGGTGGTCTTCAGCAGGTCCAAACAAAACGGGTGGGGCTAATTGGCTAGCGTTTGCGGGCTGTGAGCCTGTGAACGTGTACCAACAACCTAGCAACCCATTAGCCCCAAATCTCCTACTCTCTCGCCACCTTTTAGTCTTCCCATTGTGCCAATAAAGAAAATCTTCTTCTTATGTTGATTATGAAATAAGCCAGGAGTGACCTTTCGGCTTCGGCGGTAGAGTAGGATCAGGACGTATGGCGATGGCATCGACAATGGCCTCTCTTTGGTGAACTCCCTCTGCTCTCCCTTTTGCGCGAGGTCCAAATTCAAATCAGCTTTGATTCCTTGCCTTCCTCGTTGCCACCACCTGGCTTGTCGGAGCCAAAAGGCATCAACGTGCCGCCGCAGCTCCTTCCGACCAGCCTTCTACCCATCCCCTGTGCCGCCGCAGCTCCGCCCGACCAGCCTTCTACCCATCCCCTTTGTCCCCTCCTTCGACCGGTCCACGTTAGAAATTGTTGTATATGGCTATCTATTTAGATTTGATGGGGTAACTGCAAAATTTCTAATACAGTAACTGGGGCAGCAGATTCACTATCACCATCACTACATTATTCCATTCTTCTAAAGGAGTATAGATACACGTGCTTCTTTTAAGAAATTGTAGAACTCTCGAAGGAGTATAGACATACATGCTTCTTTTAAACGAAGAAATTAAGAAATTATACAAGTCGAGAAAAAGAAGAACGGATTTCTTTTATGGTATAAACCAAAACATAGTAAATACCCCGACAAAGAAATTGAGGTGTGGCACAATTTTACAACGAAAATTTTTGATTGGAGAAATACGTGCTTCTGTTCTGTGCGTGGCCTAATTGGCACACCTGAACGCTTGATCTCGAGTTGGACGGCCGAAGATTTCCAGTAAAAACATGCCTTGGATAGGTCAGGGCCAGCCGAACCCGGCCCAAACCTCACTTTATCCGAGAGCCCGTCGTCTCTTCCAGGCTTCAAGCCATCTCCACCCCCAACCAACCCCACTGCTCTGCTCTTCGCGCGCCTCCACCGCCGAAACCCATGGCCGCCGCCGCCGCCGCGGGGGCGACGCCGGCGACGGCGAGGAAGGCCCTGCTCACAACAACCGCCACCCTCCTCTCCTCCCGCTCGCGCGCAGCCGGCGCAGCCTCTCCTGCTCGCGGCCGCTGCCCTCCGCCGCCCCGCGCATCGCGCCTCAGCCGCCGGACCTGCTCCGATGGGTGCAGCGGGAGGGAGGGTTCGTGCACCCCGCCCTCCGCGTGGTCGACCACCCTGAGCACGGCCTCGGGGTCTCCGCCGCCGCGGCCGAGGGAGACATTCCCCCTGGCGACGTCCTCATCGCGCTACCCGGCCGCCTCCCTCTACGACTCCGCCGCCCCGCCGGCGCTGCGGACGCGGTCCTCGTGCAGCTAGCGGACCAAGTACCTGGTAATGGCTCTCCTAGTCCTGGCTCAGATTTTCAATTACCTCTGTTAGTCACGTTGTGGAAACCAGTGTGGTAGATTCATGTTTGTGAAGAGTTGCTAATGCATCAAAAGTAAGATCTATTTCTATATAAGAATCAGGAGCATAATTGGTATTGATTCTGCTGTTGACATCGGATCAATTGAACTGACATCCTCCTAGTATTGCGTTTTAGTTCAGTAGCAATTTTTTCGCCAGCGCGCAAAAGCTTTGCACGTCAATATATTAGAGTTCAGTAGCAGTTGGGTTTTACAATTTTGAGAAATGCAGTTGTCCTGAACACCTAATGTCTAATGACGAATGCTGTTTTCTCGTGTTAAATTGAGTAAGATTGAGTCAGGTTTTCCTATAATTTACGCTACACAACCTAATCCTTTGTGTAGCTAATGTTGTATTTGACATAATTGCTGCACGATGGAACTATTTTACATGTGCACTCTATGATCCTGCCCTCTTTTAGTGTATGAGGGACTTTACATTCTAGAAAATTAGGCTAAGTACCCTTCAGTGACTAACAAATTCAATCCTGCGGGAAGCATGTGACAGAGGAACTATGGGCTATGCGACTTGGCTTGAGGCTGCTTCAAGAAAGGGCAAAATCTGATTCTTTCTGGTGGCCATATATCGCAAATCTGCCAGAGACTTTTACTGTACCGATATTTTTTCCAGGGGAAGACATAAAAAACTTGCAGTATGCCCCTCTTCTCCACCAGGTTGTTATAAATTATTGTAGTTCTTGTCGCTTTGGATCCTTATTGCATTTCCCCTCTTCTTTTTTGACTTATTATATTTCAGGTGAATAAAAGGTGTCGCTTCCTTCTCGAGTTTGAAAAAGAAGTGAAACATAAGCTTGGTACAGTGCCCTTGGAAGATCATCCTTTTTGTGGACAAGATGTAAACTCATCTTCCCTTGGATGGGCTATGTCAGCAGCATCTACTCGGGCATTCCGTTTGCATGGTGAAATCCCAATGCTGTTGCCTCTTATTGATATGTGTAACCATAGTTTTAACCCAAATGCTAGGATTGTCCAGGAAGGAAATGTGGATAGCCCTGATATGTCAGTTAAGGCAAGTATCCTGAATTGTTTGTGTACTTCTGAGCCCATGAAATTTTGTATTTCCTTAAGACAATTTTTGTTAATTGAATGCCCTCTGTAGTAGCTTTGTTTATGCATAACAGCACAAGTGACATGTGAATGCATTTATTTAACTGAATTCATGGATAAATGTAGCCTTTTATGTTATCTTACCATAGATGCAAGTAACTCTGACCACCTTGATCTTGCTTATAGGTTGTTGCTGAGACAAAAATTGATCAAAATGCTGCGGTAACACTGAACTATGGTTGCTACCCTAATGATTTCTTCCTTCTTGATTATGGATTTGTAATAACATCAAATTCGTATGATCAAGTGGAACTGAGCTATGATGGAACTCTCCTAGATGCTGCTAGCATGGCAGCAGGAGTTTCTTCGCCTAACTTTTCAGCTCCAGCCAAGTGGCAACAGGATATCTTGTCACAGCTAAATCTGTATGGAGAGGGTGCTATTCTAAAGGTTTTGCACACATTCTTACTGATCCTATTTATTTTTTGCAATTTATTGTTGAATTCATGTCGTCCAGTATCCATGCAGCAATCTGAACCTTCTTGATTTTCTGTGGGTATCACTTGTAATTTCATTTCAGGTCAGCATAGGAGGTCCAGAAATAGTAGATGGGCGCTTATTGGCTGCTTTAAGGGTTATTATTGCAGCTGATCCGGACGCTGTGAGTGGCCATGACCTCAAGACTTTGATGTCTCTTAAGGAGAAAGCTCCATTAGGCCCAGCTGTTGAAGCTTCAGCACTCCGAACTGTCCTTGCACTTTGCACCTTTGCTCTACAGCACTTCCACACGAAGATAATGGAAGACGAGGCCATACTAAAAGGAGAACCACCTCTTACTACTGAACTAGCCGTGCAGTTTAGATTGCAGAAGAAGCTGCTTCTCCTGGATGTGATACAGAATCTTAGTCGCAGAATCAAGATGCTAGCTCTAGACAAATCCACCGTGTAGGATTTTCACGTTTTGGAATTGCTTTCTCGGACAATCAATTACCCTATTGTACTGATTCTGGAGATGACAATAAAGCCCCAAATTTTGTCCTGTTTTCTTCATTGTCCAGATGCCAGAGTCCAATATGGCACACGGATGGTTAACAATCAGATTGAATTGATCGCAAATTATAATCAAGTATTCGTTGCCAGTTGCATGTGCTCTAAAATCTAAATTATATGTTTTTCACTGTAAAAGTATGTTTTCTTTAGACAAACCGGTTCATCGGAGAGAGGAAGATCATCAAGAATGAATGCATCACGGATGCACAATTCAAAATAGCTAGGCTACATAACTTTAGTATTTACAGAACCAAGATATAACTTTCCATTAATCCTAAGAACTGAAATTTCCTTGTCTCAACGACGACGACAATAAAATAAAAAGATTAATGTACGCAGTACAGCCAAAGAATGATCCTAAAAGAACATCTGCTCATGTTCGGCTGCTCAATCAATCGGGTCTAACCATGACGAGAGAAGAAAACTCAAGGAGACCGCATCGGCGGCCGTACGTCTCCATCCAATCCGGCAATTTGGAAAAAATAATTACGTTGAAAAACCCCAAAATTAAGTCTTAAATTCAGTTTTATAATTTAATTTTACGATTTTGCTTTTATGCGGAAGGCGGAGCGATAGGGTGTTATCAAACTTACCACGTTTTGGTTTTGCTAAAATTTGGATGAGTTTATTTTGGCATCAAATTAATTACACTTTTAGTGCAAGGAGAGACGCGAATGACTTGTTCTATGACAGTGCTAGTAGTGTGCTGAAGGACGATGATATCCACATGACGATCATCAGCAACCAAGCCCTGATTTCGACGATTCTGTACACGGATTTGAAACTGGAAACTCGTAAATCGTATGGCTAGGCAGAAAACAAGACCAATCTATCAAGTAGAAAAACAATATCTCCTCTCTCTCTAAAAAAGCAATATCTCTTGATCGGCCAATGTGGTATCTCCGTGAACTATAAGGGTAATAGCAATGTTTAAGGTCCTAGAGGAAATAAGGTAGGTCCCACCATACCCTATATTTATGACGACAATGTTTAAGGTAAGAATAGATGTTAAGATGGGTCCCGCGTTTATGTAAACAAATTTTACATTAAGGTGGGTCCCACCATACCATAATCTATTCTCATCCTCTCTAGTGTGCATATGTGATTTATCTCATTATTTTATTTCTTAAGGTTGAGCCATAAACTTATGGCTATTTTTAGCATTTAATGTCTTATGGCTAATGCTCGTAATGTATATGGCTAGTCATAAGGTCTTATGGCTCATTATTATGGCACATTGTGGATGCCCTAAGAAGAGAGACATGACCACATAGAGAGGGGACCCAGATCTAAACCTAGAAAAAAAAGAATAAGGAAAAGCAACTCTTAACTCTTGACTACTACCACAAATCCAAAAAAGGAACACCACACTAGGGTGTTATGCTTCTCAGTTACCTATACCAATATAATTTCTTTGCTCTCGCTTCTCAGTTACCTAAACCAATATAATTTCTTTGCTCTCGCTTGCATTTACACCATGATTACTCCTAATCATGAACACCTGTTTCTTGGGCTGAACTTAGCTGCGAGGAGAAGGGGTGGGGTGGGGTCATCCATTTCTCGCTAGAGTAGTTCAATTTCCAACAACGACCCTCCTCCGCTCTATTTGATCCCCTCCTCGCCCGGCCGTTCTCCGTCTAAAGTGTAAGGATAATTTGTATTTTCCCGACGAGGCCCCCGCGTCGCCTCCTCGTGAGGGCGGCGACAACCCGAGCCGCCGTCGCCCCCTGCCTCGCCGCCGCCCGAGGGAGGTGCTGGCAAGCCAACGGCTCGCGAGGACGGCGGCGGCGGGGTTCACAGCTCCCGTCTCTCCAGATCCAGCGCGCGAAGATCTCGAGAACGGAGGTCCAGCGGCACCGTTTCGGCAGCGGGGAGACGGCGGCTGCGACCGAGAGCAGGCGACGGGGCGGGTGGAGGTAGCGAAAGCCCGGCTAGCGACGGGCGGAGGAGATGGCGCTGGTGGCTGTGCCGCCAGCGCCGGTCGGCGTGTAGCCGACAGGCAACGGGGAGGGGGAACGACGGTGGCGGGCAGAGGAGGCAGGCGGTAACACAAGACTTGGAGAGGTGTTGCGCTGTGGCTTCCCCTAGCCACGCTAGCGGCGGAGGAAGAGGCCGCAGATCCGCGCCTGGATCTGGCGGGCAGGCATCCGGCGGCGCCCCGGTGGTCGACTGGCGGTGGCGGCTGCGGGCTGCGTCTGTGGATGCGGTGGCCGCGTCGGGGCAGTTGCGGGCGTCGATGGCTGCGGCTGGCGGCTGGTGCGGAGGGAGCATCAGCGCGGTCGCTGGAGGCCGTGACGGCTACGGAGGGGCAGGAGGCCACGCCCTCGTGAAGGGCGGCATGCAGGGGGCCGGCGTGGTGGAGGCGCGGCTGCGGCTTGACCAAGAGCCCATCTTTGCCATTGTTTACGAGGTATGTAACTTGCGAGTCATTATGCAGACCTTCTATGGCCGTCGATGGGGATCTTGTGTGGGTGATGTGAAGACGCTGGCGAAAGCCTTGCCGTGCCTTTGGCCGGTTTGACGACGACGATGCCCGTGGCGCCGTTTCCCTTGTTGGAGGTGTGTCATGGCGTTTTTCTTCTATATCGCCCACAAAATCTCCAGTGAAAACCTTGTTCCGGTTTTGGATGAGTGGCGGCGATGTTATGCGTCGTGTCCTCCGGGGAATCGCTTCAGAGAAGTCCTATGAATCGATGATTGGTTGATGGTCTTTCTCGGTTTAAAGCTTCATACTTGGTTTCAGCGAGCCTTTGTCTTCTTGGGTCCACTTAGTTCTGTGGGTGGCAACACGCTCTTCGGTTGTTTCTACTGATGAAGTCGGAGCTGCTCGCTGATGGGGTGCGGCGACGCTCGGCAACGATGACATGCTGCAGTCTCTCAGGGATTGTGCTAGCCGTGTGAAGGAAGTGGTTCCTTGGTGGCTTGGCTGATGTCCAACGTTAGATATCGGAGCTGCTTTTCGCTTTTGGCGACTTTCGTGGCTTAGTGTCACTGCGGTTGTGAGTCGGCGACGCTGCTGGATCGCTTGGCGATTAGCTCGGCAACGATAACACCTCTTCTGCGATGTCGAAGCTTTGAGCGCTTTTGTGATTAGCTTGGTTGCGGTGTCTGCGGTTGGGCTCCACCGTCGTTGTTAGTTTTATAGCTAGGTCCCTTGCTCTTCTCTGTGTGGGTGGGTTTAGCCGGTTTCCCACAATTAACCGTGCAATTGTTTGGTTTTCCGGCCCGGTTTTTCTTATAAAGTGGGTCAATTCTCTTTTCTTCAATACAAAGACACCCTGCGGGTTTCAAAATTTTTTTTTCCAACGACGGCAATCTAACATGTCTCAAATATCAACCTCATCGTAATACGACTTATTAGAGATTGCAAAAATTATTTTAAGAGTATTTTTTATATATGTTTATTAGATATTTAAAACAAATGTTGAAAAAATAATTACGCTTGAAAAACCCCAAAATTAAGTCTTAATTCAGTTTTAGAATTTAAATTTACCATTTTGCTTTTATGCGGAAGGCGGAACGATAGGGTGTTATCAAACTTACCATGTTTTGGTTTTGATAAAATTTGGATGAGTTTATTTTGCATCAAATTAATTACACTTTTAGTGCAAGGAGAGACGCGAATGACTTGTTCTATTGACAGTGCTAGTAGTGTGCTGAAGGACGATGATATCCACATGACGATCATCAGCAACCAAGCCTGATTTCGACGATTCTGTACCACATTTGAAACTGAAACTCGAAAAATCGTATGACTAAGCGAGAAAACAAGACCAATCTATCAAGTAGAAAAAACAATATCTCCTCTCTCTCTCTCTCTAAAAAAAAGCAATATCTCTTGATCGATCGATCGAGTTGCATATCTATTTCGTTGAAAATTCCCCATGCATTTGGGATCATGCATATCATCAGTATTCACGTAACTAATTACCTTTCACCAAAAGACTGTCCGTCTTCGTGAAATTTTCCATACACATTATGGAGTCATCCATATCAGTATTCGTCCGATTAACTACGCTTGCACGGTTGCACCAAAAGGTCCAACTAGTTTCGATGATTCGATCTAACCACAACTGTTATCAATGACTGAAGAATATGAACTCTACTTATGATTCGTCTGAATTGAATTACAATCAAATTGCTTTGAGTCGGTTTACCAATCTCCATAATGGGAGATACAACAATTCAACAATTAGGAATTCAACTCAAAGTAAAATAAGACGAAGAAAAATCTTGGAATCAAGAACGATTACTGATTACTAGAATTTTTTTGTTAGAATCCAAAGTTCTTTACTAACTAGAAGAAAAACGAATACCTACTGCTTATTGTCAAATTATTCCTGATTTTAAACCAGGTAGATCTTCGTGATGTGATTTTCTAACTATAGAAGAACTTATATACAATATACAAAAAATTTCCTAATCCTTTTTTCTTCCTGAATCTTTAGTTTTTAGTCAGTTCATGAAAAAATTTATTACTATTAATTTCTTCTTATCCATAATGATTTACCTGGGCCAATACATGAAATTCTTTGTGCTTATTTTGGGGATTCTGTTTCTTCTACGAGGGGTCTAGGGGTGGTATTACTTACCAACCCAACTTTTCTCTGCTTTTTCGCTATGGGATTAGTTCTTGTTTGTATATCCTTATTCTATAGGTTTTGAATCCTACTGGTGATGTGGCACATAACTTCTTATTTATGTTGGGAGCTATAATGTCTTGGATCATATGCCGAAATGTTCGTAAATGCTCAGAATGGTCCTAAAGATAAGGAATTTTTGACTTTGGGAGATGGGTTCACTTCACTCGTTTGTATAACTATTCCTTTTTCAGATAATGACTACTATCCCAGATAACGTCATGGTATGGATCTTTGGACTACAAGATCAACCAAATAGTAGAACAGTGGTCTCATAAATAACGTTCAACAAAATTGGGATTCAATTTAGCAACCGATTTTTATCTTCCATTTGAACTCATTTCCATAATTCTTACTAGTTTCTTTAATAGTGCAATTACTATGGCTCGGCAATAAGCAAATACTAAATGAGTCAAAATTATAAGAATTTCAAATCAAAAAAATCACTAAAGAACCACCAATTTTGATTTAGTAAAACACTAACTGCCAAACAAATACTTCTTTCTCTTTTGTTGTGTAATTGTTCTATTCTAATTTAATTCAATCGGTTCAATTCTGTCCCCATATTGAAATGATCGAGATGATAAGGAGTTTAGTTAATGATGTTTTGAGGCATTGTACTTTTTTTGAGTGTCTATTTTATTTTCGAATTGTATCTACTGGATTGATCACAAGCCGAAACTGGTTAGAAGCTCTAATATGCCTTGAACTTATACTGAATTCAATTAATCTAAAATCTCGTAAATTTTCTGATCTATTTGATAGCCGCAATTAAAAGGAGACAGTTTTCCGCAATTTTGTTATAGCCTTGCGGCTGCCTGAAAGCAGCTATTGGATTATCCATCTATTCTTCCATCCATGAATAGAAACACACTCGTTATCAATCAATCTAATTTTTGATAATTTAGACATAATCTTCTAAACAAAGGGACAAATATAATAATAATATAAATATTAACATGAATACTATTTATTATTTGAGAATATCGATTTTTTGAGTAGGTAATTCCATAGTATCTTTTTTACTTAAGTTGAATTTTTGCAATTCATTGATAATTGCTTTGAATATGTGCAATAATTTATATTGAAAAGACGATAGCCAATTTATGTGCAATTTCGAATGTCGTATATACAATTCGTAATAATTATGAATTGTATGAAGCCCAACAATTCAAGCTACTTGGCTCTTTCAATGCTCTTCACAAAACGGATAAGAAAATATATTGCTATTTGTTGAAGTTTGGATAAACCATTGCTTCGTCTGGTGTCTATAATACATTTGATTGATATAGTACTTAATTTCATTTGACCGAGATCGAAAATTTTTATGTTGAAAGGACAATTATATAGATCCAATGTCAACATTCCGTAAAAAATTTATGAACATGTTAGGATGCCTCAATGTGTACGAGCTTGTCCCAACAGATGTATTAGGAAATGATACCTGGGATGGATGTAAAGCAAGCAAATTGTTCGCGGCCAAGACCGAGATTGTGTGGGTAGTAAGAGATGCGAATCCGCCTGCCAACATGATTTTTTAAGTGTCCGCGTTTATTAGGACCTGAGACACCCGCAGCAGGTCTATCTATTGATACGTTTACAAAAAATTCCACTTGAATCGTCTGATTCCCTCTTTACCGAAGAAGCTGGCTCAAAAGTAATCGAGCACGGGCTTTTTCTGGCAAAAACGGTATCTGTCTCTTATCACTATCATGAGTTTTTCCTTGGTAACAATATTGTTGTTTCCGAATTTGCGGTCCTTTAATTTTCTTTTTACCTCATAGGGGAACAAAATCGTTAGTTGTTACTATGTCTCTTTGTTTATTAGAATTCTTCTAATGACTTATGCATTCTGTTATCATTTCAATTGGATGGATCCCTTAATCCAATAAAGAGGATTCTAAATGGATAGATGTCTCAATTTCCACTGAGATTGGGAATCGATGGACTTTCATTAGGATCTATTTTATGACAGGATTTATGACTACCTTTAGCTACTTTAGCAGGCTTTGGGCCGGTACCCGGAATTCCCGATTAACCTTCCATTTCCTGATGCTAGCATGTATAGCGGTCAAATAGGATTATTTCTTCCGAGACCTTTTACTTTTTTTTATCATGTGGGAGTTAGAAATTAATTCCTGTTTACTTACTTTTATCCATGTGGGGGGGGAAGAGCGTCTCTATTTTCACACAAAGTTTATTTTGTATACTGCAGGTGGTTCCATTTTTTCTTAATCGAGTTCTAGGTATGGTCTTATACGTGTTCCAAGAACAAGATTAGATTGGAAAGATAAAATTAAATCAATCCTACCCTGCAACATTGGAAAGTACTATTTTATTTTGGCTTCCTTATTGCTTATGCTGTCAAATTGCGATTAATACCCTACAATACGTGGTTACCAGATACCCATGGCGAAGCGCATTACAGTACATGTATGCTTTTAGCGGGAATCCTATTAAAGAGGGCAGCATACGGATTGATTCGGATCAATTGGAATTGTTACCTCATGCTCAGTTAATCTATTTTCCGCCTGGTTGTAAATAATAGGAGCGAGCAAATAATCTATGCAGCTTCAACTTCTCTTGGCCAACGCAATCTCAAAAAAAGAATAGCTACTCTCGTCTCTCACATGGGTTTCATTATATAGGAATTGGCTTCCATAACCAACATGCGACTCAATGGAGCTTTAACAAATATATCCCATGGATTTATGGGGCTACACTTTTTTTCTTAGGCGGAACGGCTTGTGATAGAATGCGCCTTGTTTATCTCGAAGAACTGGGAGGGGTTTTCTATCCAATGCCAAAAATTTTTTACATGGTTTAGTAGCTTTTCAATGGGTTCTCTTGCCTTACCAGGAATGGTGGTTTTGTTGCGGAATTAGTAGTTATTTTTGGACTAATTACTGTTCCAAAATTTTCTGTTAATGCCAAAATGCCTAATTACTTTTGTATGGCAATTGGAATGCTATTAACTCCTATTTATTTATTATCTATGTTAGACAGATGTTCTATTGGATACAAGCTATTTTTCATGTTCCCAAACGAAAATTTTGAGATTCGGCCGCGAGAACTCTTTCTTTTAATCTGTATCTCTTTAACCAGTAATAGGAATCGGTATTTATCCAGATTTGTTCTCTCGCTATCCGTTGACAGGGTAGAGGCTCTGTTATCCAATTATTATTCTAAATAGGATTTTTTTTCCTTCTACTAGTCCGCTCTAATATTCCATAGTGGAATACTAAAAAATTCCAGAAAAAAGTAAAGAGTCTAATTAGATGCTATCCTCGATTTGAGCAACCCCTTTGAGAGGC